>CM076584.1:46363730-46963730 GCA_034641835.2 Pinus albicaulis
TCACAACATGGAGTTTGGACCTAGCTGTCCAAATTTAACAATGTATCTTGTGTGGGCACCCAAAATGATTCTACCAGAGTGATAGGGTGTACGCCATGCAAAGGTGTACAAAGCTTTTATCTCCACCCCTTGGCATTGGGAGCGCAGTACCGAGCGCGCAGCCAGCCTCCGAGTTGTGTGAGATTTGGCACCGGCAGATGGGGCACATGTACTGCGGGGAGCTCTGAGGGCTTCTAAGGAGATCACCAGGTGTGCCGCATTTTTAGTACCCATCACTTTGATACTTGCAGAGGATGTGCGATGGGCAAGTTTGCCAAATCCCCTTTTCCCAGCAGTGACAGCAGAGCGGCTGGGATACTTGATTTGATTCATTCCGATGTGAGCGGTCGGATGTCTCATGTTTCCTTGAGTGGATATGAGTACTACGTGTTATTCATTGATGATCACTCCAGGAGGACCTAGATTTATTTCTTGAAGACCAAGAGTGAGGTCTTCAAGCGGTTTCAGGAGTTCAGAGCTCTTGTGGAGACACAGACAAGTCGGAAGATCAAGTCCCTGAGGTCGGACAATGGGGGAGAGTACACCCTTGGAGAGTTTGTTGACTATTGTGCGGAGGCAGGCATTAGGAGGGAGTTCACTGTTCCTTACAACCCCCAGCAGAACGGGGTTGCGGAGAGGAAGAACAGATCCATCGGAGGGGCTGCCAAAGCCATGTTACATGATCAAGGGTTGCCATTGTTTTTGTGGGCAGAGGCCTGCAACACAGCTGTTTACTTGCAGAACAGGAGTCCGCATCGTGCCTTGGGGCACATGACTCCGGAGGAGGCTTTTTCTGGGAAGAAGCCTGATATGGGTCATCTTCGTATCTTTGGGTGCATGACATACTCCTACATACCCAAGGAGAAGAGGACCAGACTAGAGCCCACCGCAGAGAAGGGTATCTTTGTGGGCTACAGTGAGACCTCCAAGGCCTTTCGGATTTACATTCCTGCACAGAGGAAAGTTGTTGTCAGACGAGATGTGAAGTTCGAGGAGGACAGGGCCTTTAGGAGGTCACGGGAGTTAGAGTATCTGGATCAGCCAGACCCTCAGCAGCAGTTGAGTCAGTCGCAGGGATCCAGTGGGCAGGGATCAGGAGGATCCGGAGGCACATCTATGACGATGTCAGGTCCGTCAGTGGGGGGTGGCTCACTGAGTCAGAGAGGTGGTGCTACGGCGCATGCAAGAAAGTACCACAAAGAGTAGCTCAATCGGGGGTGGTTCACCGAGGATAGTTCACACGGTACCTCAAAGATTGAGCTTGTTCAGCAGTGCAGGAGGACAAACAGGATGGCTACCGCGGAGTTCAGCCCCGATGCTGAGGAGAGAGCCAGATTCTCCCAAGGAGAAGTGTGCTCGGGGAAGAGGAAGCCCAAGTGGCTTCAGGACACCTTGAGAGATGCCACATCTGTTGCTGAGCCTAAGAGGCCGGTCAGAGAGAGCAGACCACCTGAGAGGTTTTGTAGCCATATGGCAATGGCTACCAGCATCCTTGACTCTGAGCCTTCTAGCTATGAGGAGGCAGCTAGCCAGCAGGTCTGGAGAGAGGCCATGCAGGAGGAGTATTCTTCTATCATGAAGAATGATGTTTGGGAGGTGGTGCCGAGGCCCGAGGGCAAATCCGTGGTTACTTCTAGATGGCTTTACAAGGTAAAGCATGCTGCAGATGGCAGCATTGAGAAATTCAAAGCGAGGTTTGTGGCTAGAGGGTTCTCCCAGGTAGAGGGAGTTGATTATGAGGAGACCTTCGCTCCCGTGGCTCGATATACTTCGATTCGCTCCATTATATCGATAGCAGCAGAGATGGGTTGGAAGATCCACCAAATGGATGTGAAGATCGCATTTCTCAATGGCTTCATACAGGAGGAGGTGTACATTGAGTAGCCACAGGGCTTTGAGGTGCATGGGAAGGAGTCCCATGTGTGCAGACTGAAGAAGGCCCTCTATGGCCTGAAGCAAGCTCCCAGAGCTTGGTACTCCAGGATAGATACATACTTGCAGAAGATGGGTTTCACAAAGAGTGAGGCAGATCCGAACCTTTACTATATTGTGATAGGTGAGGAGCCTCTCATTCTGGTGTTGTATGTGGATGACTTGGTCATTACAGGTGTAGAGAGACTCATAGAGCACTGCAAGAGAGATCTTGCGGCGGAGTTTGAGATGAAGGACATCGGCTTGATGCATTACTTTTTGGGTTTGGAGGTGTGGCAGGAGGAGGGGCATTTCTTCCTGGGACAGGGGAAGTATATTGTGGACATCCTTGGCAGATTCCACATGGAGGATTGTAGACCCATGTCGACACCGATGATCACCAATTGGAAGAAGCTTCATGCTTCGGATTCCGAGTTGGTGGATCCCACATTGTACAGACAGCTGATTGGTTCCTTGATGTATTTGGTCAACACTAGGCCAGATATTTGTTTTGCAATCAACACGATGAGTCGGTTTATGTGTGAGCCTAGGAAGGTTCACTGGGTGGCTGCAAAACACATTTTGCGGTACTTGCAGGGGACAGTGGATTATGGTCTGGACTACAGGCAGGGGGATGGAGTGAGATTGGCAGGTTACACTGATTCTGATTGGGCAAGTTGTGCTTCTGATAGGAAGAGCACTTCAGGGTGTTGTTTTGGGTTGGGTTCGGCAGTGGTGTCATGGTTCAGCCGGAAGCAGCAGTCAGTAGCATTGAGTTCAGTGGAAGCAGAGTATATGGCAGCCAATCTAGCTAGTTGTGAGGCCATCTGGCTTCGCAAGATGTTGTTTGGCTTATTTGGTCAGCCGTTGAGACCTTCAGTGATTTACTGTGATAATCAGAGTTGCATTAAACTCACGGAGAATCGAGTATTTCATGACAGGTCAAAGCATATCGGGATCAAATATCACTTCATCAGAGACTATGTTCAGAAAGGAGCTGTGAAGCTTGAGTATATTCCCACTGATGAGCAGGTTGCAGATATTCTTACCAAAGCCTTACCACGGGGCAAGCATGTCTATTTCAGAGACAAGATGGGTGTGGTGAGGAACACCTTCCTCGGTAAGAGGGAGTGTTGAAATTTGGTTACCGGAGGACAAGTGGTTCCCTAAGGCTTTGATCTTTGGCCTAGGGAAAAGTGTCCAAAAGAATTTAATTTTTCTCCTAAAGTGACTTTATAATTTTTATAAATTCAAATCTAATTTTAAAGTGACTTAAAGTGATAAAGTTACTAAAGTGACTTTATAAAGTTATAAAATCAAATCTAATTTAAAAGTGACTTTAAGTGATAAAGTTACTAAAGTCTAATTTTAAAGTGACTTTAATAAAGTCAATGTAAAATTAGAAAGGAAAAGTGACTTTGGAAATAAATGACTAAGTGGGTCTTTATTAAAGTGGGGTGAATTAAAAAATAGAAAGTGAGATTTAAATGAGCATTTAACCTCAGCCCTAGATCTCAATCTATTTCAGCCATTGGATTTGGGGATTCCCCAAAAGTCACTTAGGGTTAGGTTAAAGGAGGAAAAGGAGGAAAAGATCATTCATTCTTTCATGAGCAGATTGAGAGAAGAAGAGCAAGAGAGCAAGGGAGATTTCTGGGCAGTGAGAAGAAGGAGGCAGCAGCTTGGCACACTTTCCAAGGCAGCGTTTCAGTAAGACCGTACAGCTGAATTAGCACAGTTAAAGGCAGAATTTTTGGGCACGATTTTCTAGAAAAAGAGGCCGTACAGCAAGATTGGGCACAGAAATCGAGGCAGCAGAGGGCTGTTCTGTACAGCAAAGTTCTGTTGTGTTTTTGGCATGAAAATCGAGATTTTGGACAGCAGCATTTATTGCTGTTTGCACAGATTTTGAGGAGGCCGTACAGCTGCATTTATTGTAGATTTCTGGGCACGAAAATCGAGGAGGACGTACAACATTTATTGCTGTTCTGTTTTTGCTGTTTGCACATTTTCCGAGGCGGTGGTTAAGCAAGGAAAACGAGATAAGTTGTAAAGTCTGTTTGCTGATTTTTTTGCTGAATATTTCTCCCACTGTAAAAAGCATTTTCCAGAAATAAGAAGGAGCTTTCGAACTGGTTTTCCCCAAGAATTGTAGGGGGTTTTTCCAGGGTCATGTTGACCAAAAATATGTGTCAAAATGTGTGAATGACTGTTTTATGTGTGCTGATATTTATTTCTGCATTTTCCAGCATTCCGTAATTTTTCCAGAATTTGTGTTTGCAGCAAAATTTATTTTCCAGCTTGTTAAATGTATGGATATGGGAAAGGGCATTTAACTATTTTGGAGTAATAAGGTGAAACTGAAAACCGGGTTGGGAAAACAGAAATTTCTACAGGAAGTATAGAGACCAAGAGCGGAGGTTAGAGATCACTTTTGGGGAAGGTGACGGCGTTCCAATAGTGGACGCAGAGGAGGAACCAATGGTGGAGGAAAGAGATGCCGGGAAGGAGTTCGGGGAACTTCTCCTCAAATCAGTGCAAGATTTGTCGAGACGGATAGAAGAGATGGGGCAAAGGTTCACGGCAGAATCTAGACAGCATGAGACCACAAGGGGTTTCCATATCGGAGAGGGCTCGAGCACATCCCATCATTTGCAAGAGCACATTACAACGCAGCAAATGGCATCAAACACACCTCCACGTTCCACGATGCCCAAATTCCTTGCCGCAGACATTGGGGCAGGAACACAGCATGAGCAGGAGCCAGCTCACATGGGAGATTACTTTGCCGAGTATCAGTCCTATGGACAAGAGTTCAGAGATGCCCTCACATTTCATGATTTCGTACAACTCAATAGGGACAGAAAACCCCGCAACCATCACAGGATGGGGATTTGCAGTGCACGGTAGGTAGATTTTATCTACCGACATTTGATGGGACATCCAAGTGTTCGGCAAAAGCTTGGGTGGAGAAGCTGGATATATATTTCCAGCTTAACCAGATGGCAAAGATAGAGGCCATCAAGGTGGCAACGCTGCACCTAGAGGGCGAGGCCCGTGATTGGTGGTTTCACGGGATGGCTACGCTGGGGCACTCAGGGGTGATAGCATATGCCGAGTTTACACGGAGGCTAATAAAGTGATTTGATCGGAGGGATCGAGAGGAGCACTTTGTTGAGCTGACTAAGCTCACGCAGACCGAGAGTCCGGACACATACATTTTGGAGTTCTTGAGACTCCTCGTGATGGTGCCTGACTTATCCACAGCCAGGATGATCTACATGTTCATCGATGGATTGGCAAAGCCTCTTCGGGGGTTAGTCAAGTCGACGAGGCCAACTACACTCCATGACGCAGTTGGGAGGACTCTAGACTTGCAGGATGCACTACCCCGGACTAGAGCTCATTTCCCCCAGAGACTGGCATTTCAGCAGAAGAGGAAGGACATGAGGGTTCCGCCTCCAAAGGGGAACCAGAGCAGAGGGCCTTTGGATGACGATACCAAGAGAGATTTGAGGCGGAAGAGGCTATGTTTCACATGCCATGAGCCATGGGCACCCAAACACCATTGTGCCGCAGGGAAGGCACATTACATTGAGGTTTTCTCCGACAGTAACGGGGAAGAGGAGTTTGAGGAGATAGAGGCAGGAGACAGCAGTACAATGTAGAGAGGAGATCATCTGCCACCTCCACCACCAGGGGCGGGAGGTGCAGCATTTGCACCTACCGGGGGAGCCCTTGCCTCTTTGCGAGGAGTTCCCAAATACTTGACACTGCGTGTCCGAGGCATAGTGTGGGGACAGCATGTTTCAGTATTAGTGGACAGTGGGACCACCCACAATTTTATTGATGCACAGTTGGTAGAGCAGAGGGGCATACCAACGAAGAGCTTTGATGGGTTTTCGGTACTGGTTCCAAGGGACAGGACCATGCAGTGTGCTAGGTATGTGCCAACCTTGGCAGTGACTATGGGGACTTACACCCTAACAGATCACTTCTTTGTGGTGACATTTCGGACACCAACGTGATACTGGGGGTGCAGTGGTTGATCACACTGGGGAAGGTCACCACAGATTGGGAGACCTTGGAGAAGGAGTGGACAGATAAGAAGACCGAGAGGCATGAGAAGATTCGGGGTATGCACACCTACCCACCTCAGACAGTTTCAACACACTGGATGGAGGCAAATATCCGGAAGGGAGATATAGAGTCGGCAGTGGAGATGCGTGTTTCGGAGGCAGGATCTACAGGGTAGGTAGTACACCCAGAGGTACAGTCTATTTTAGACAGATATGCCACGGTTTTTGGAGATATACCACCAGGGCAGCCGCCAGATCAGGGATTTGAGCACACGATTGAGTTGAAGCAGGGCATCCAGGCTGTCATCACTACACCCTATAGGCATCCTGAGGCCTACAGGGATGAGATTGGGAAGGCCATTCATGAGCTTTTAGCTCTTGGGCACATCCGTCCTAGCACTAGCCCCTTTGCTTCTTCAGTACTATTGATGAAGAAGAAGGACGACACACTGAGTATGTGCATTGACTACCAGGCTCTCAACAAGAAGACCATGAAGAACCAGTACCCCATTCCATGGATAGATGAGTTGATGGATGAGCTGAGGGGATCAAAATTCTTCTCAAAGATTGACTTGAGATCCGGGTACCATCAGATTCGCGTGAGGGAGCAGGATATTCCCAAGACCGCTTTCAGATGTCATTATGGTCACTTAGAGTTCTTGGTGATGCCCTTTGGGCTAACCAATGCTTCGACCACTTTTCAGTCATGCATGAATCACATCTTCCGCAGTCACTAGAGGAAGTTTGAGTTAGTGTTTTTTTATGACATCTTGATTTACAGCAGGACATGGGAGGAGCACCTACAGCATATTGAGGTTGTATTGCGCATATTGGAGGAGCAACAATTTTATGCTAAGCTCTCCAAATGCGAGTTTGGGCTGACAAAGATGCTCTACTTGGGGCATATCATTGGCGTGGACGGAGTAAGGGTCCACGAGGAGAAGATTAGGGCAATCAAGGATTGGCTAGAGCCGAAGAATGTGATGGAGCTCCGGGGGTTTGTGGGTATCTGCACCTACTACAGGAAGTTCATCAAGGGATTTTCCCAACTTGTTGCACCCCTTACAGACCTTACCAAAAATGGGGCATTCAGTTGGACTGATACAACGCAGAGGGCTTTCGACAAACTCAAGGAGGTGATGAGCAATTGTCTGGTTTTGGCATTGCCAGATTTTACGCAGCCCTTTGTCCTAAAGTGTGATGCATCAGGGGAGGGGATAGGCGCAGTTTTGATGCAACGAGGCCACCCCATAGCTTTCGAGAGCTGGAAGTTATTGCCACACGAGAGATTGTATGCTATATATGACAAGGAGATGTTGGCCATCATGCATGCATTGGCCAAATTTCGGAAATACCAGATGGGGAACAGGTTTAGAGTGAGGACGGACCACAACAGCCTCTGATTCTTTCTAGAGTAGAAGCAGTTGCAGGAGAGGCAGCAGAAGTGGGTCAGCAAGATCCAAGCATATGATTTTGACATAGAGTATGTCAAGGGGAAGAACAACGTGGTGGCCGATGCACTTTCCAATAGATCGGCAGCATTGTCGTTAATGAGTTTGGAGACGGACTGGAGGGCTTAGCTGTTGGTCGAGTACTCCAAGGACCATTTTGCCTGTGTGGTGTTGGACGGACAGGTTACAGATGACAGGTACAGGGTGACGGATGAGGTGATATACTTCAGGGACAAGATCTTCTTGACCGAGAGCTCCAAGCTCAAGGAGAAGATATTGCACGCCTCACGTGACTCGCCATTATCAGGCCACCAGGGGTTCACCAAGACCTATAGGGCCGTCAGAGAGAGGTTCTCATGGAAGGGCCTCAAGGAGGACGTGCTCCGACATGTCAGGGAGTGCGAAGTTTGCCAGCACAACAAAGGGGAGATGAACCATCCGACAGGTTTACTACTACCTCTTCCCATACCGAAGGGGAAATGGGAAAGTATTTCGATGGATTTCAACACAGGGCTGCCCATTGTACAGGGCAAGGATTGCATATTTGTAGTCGTTGACCGACTGACAAAGTATGCACACTTCTTCACTATATCAGCACGGTACACTGCAGCACAGGTAGCGAAGTTTCTCTTCAGGGATCTTTTTAGATTACATGGTCTCCCAAAGACCATTTTCAGTGACAGAGACAGCCGCTTCATGGGCAAGTTTTGGCAGGAACTTTTTCATTTGGTGGGCACGGAGTTGACCCTGGGTACTAGTTGTCACCCATAGACAGATGGACAGACGGAGATAGTGAACAAGTCGCTGGAAGGCTACTTGTGAAACTATGTCAGCGAGCAACAAAAGGCACGGTTACGATGGTTGCACTTGGGGGAGTACTGTTATAACACCACTCACCATATGTCTATCGGTATGTCACCATTTTATGCTTTATATGGATATCATGTTGTATCTTTTGCTAACGTGATGTTTGGTGCTAGCAAGGCCCCTAAGGCCAAAGATTGGATCCAAGAGAGCCGGACACCTCGGGCCTTTAAGGACAATACAGTTGCCAGCATGCATCCCAGTGTTTTATGCTGCATGGTGTGGGACAAAGGAGAGCGCCCCAGGTAGGGGACTTGGTCTACCTACGATTGCAGCTATATCGGCAATCCACGCTGAAGCAGAAAGGGGCTGAGAAGCTCAAGCCCCGTTTTTATGGGCCATACAGGGTGATACGCAAGATTGGGGAGGTTGCATATGAGTTGGAGCTGCCCACTGGTAGCAAGATTCATAACATTTTCCATGTATCATGCCTGAAGAAGGCACTGGGACAGCAGGTGACGGCAACTGAGGAGCTCCCACCCACAGATGATGAGGGGCATTTGGTGCAATAGCCGGAGGCCATTATTGACACTAGGGAGAGGCAGCTGCGGAGCAAGACAGTCACAAAGTACTTGGTGAGATGGAGGAATCTACCAGATGAGGATGCCACTTGGGAGAGTGAAAAGATTTTACAACATCCATCATTGCAGTTGCTTGAGGACAAGCAACGTTTTCCCGGGGAGGACTGTAATATTCCCAATTAGCAATAGCTAATTGAAATATTATTTTTGACTACTTTACTTTAATAAAGTTAAGTTAGAAATAAAGTGGATGAAGAGGGACACTTAACTCACACTTAGGATAAAAACATTTCGTAAAGTCACTTGGGAGACATTATTATTTGGCAGCATGGGGCCTAGAGATCAAAGTGGCAGCGTGGGGAAATGACAGCGTGGGCCCAAGCTAGCACAGGGCTAAAGGGACAGCGTGGCTCAAGGAGACAGCGCAGTTGATGGTGGGGCCAAGGTGAGAGCAAGGCTCTCCAAGCATAAAAAGGGAGAGGGTATCCTCATTTGGATCATTCTAATTATGCATCTATGTTATTTGTCTTTTGACATTGAGCACGCTTGCTGTTGAGCAAAGTCTGCACGTACTGTTCAGTACATCGGGTGTCTCCGTGTGGAGATCCCAACCTCAACCCCGGGGGACTTCGAGTGCCTGCTCGGGTGAGGAGTTCCATCTTGTTTTGCCAGAAAGAGTTGCAACAACCATAGCTGGGAGCATCCACTCGAGGAGACAGCGCAGTCAATGAGAGGGAGGACGCAGTTTCTGAAGGAGGTGATTCCACATTGAGGAGCTATCAGGGGATTCAACCTGGGAAAGTTGGAAAGGGATCAGCCCTACCCTATTCCATCATTTTGGTAGAGTTTGAGGCCATTATTTGCAGTAGATTATTCAAGGCCAGCATTTACCTTTGGGACAGCGTGGTACCTCAAGGGAGGTCATTTTCGGAGGTCAGCGATTTCTAAAAAGCTCTTTGGGCTTTTCTGGGTATTGGGTGGAGAGGCCATTCCCAAAGTTTCACAATTTTCCAAGGTGGGGAGCAGCCCCAATTAGTCAGTTCATTCCAGCAGTAGCAGCAGCATAGTAGCAGCACCAACAGCACTAGAGATTACGCAGTCTTTGAGGGAGCATCCATTCCGTATTATCTTCTGAGAGTATTTCTACGCTTGCCTAGTGCAAACCAAGGTGCCATCATTCTGATCACCTTTGTGTTAAAAAGTGTAACTAGGTCGGTCTTCATAATGACTATATAATTATGTACTTATGTAAAGAAGAAGTCAGAAATAATAAAATGTATTTTTGGTTTACTTGTTTCATGGGTTTCATGAGCAAGATTCTTAGTATAGGTCTATAGACTTCTTGATGTCTTAGGAACATAAGTGTAATTAAGAGTCATGTAAATGGCATGTTTAGTTTGAAGAATATCCTCCAAGACATTGCAGAAGAATGGCCTACAAGACTGCCCATATTCAACGTTGAAGATAAGCCTATTTGCTGTAATGATGTCGGCCTACAAACAAGTGTTGAAGTCAGCCTACATGATGGCTGAAAGGTCGGCTTAATATCTAGTTGGAACAACTATATATACCCCTACATATGTTGCGGTAAAGACACAAGTTTTGCGGACAAGATTGAGGTTGATAGCGTGGAAAAAGGGAGCAACTATTACTGATCTATCTGAGGTTTTTGTAGCATCTGAAAGTGCGGATCTAAGGACAGTGGTTAGTGCAGATTGAAGGGCACAATATTGTGGAAAGAACAGGAAGGATAGACTACGGATAAGTGCAGCTAGAGAACAGATTTGCGGATTAACAAAGAATAGTTTGTGGATAGGTGCAGGAGGGTACAAGTGCAGATATCTTTGAGGTCTAAAGTATTTATTGTAAGAAATTGTCAAATTCAAGTCTGTGATCTAAAGGTGATAGAAAGTAAGGAAGGTAAATTAGAGATTTACCTTCCTAACTACATCACAAGATATTTAGTTACAAGTAAAATCAATTCTGTCTCTACATTTGTATAAGTACTTTGATAATTGACTTGATGAAGGACTAACTAAGAATACATAAGCAAGCTCACAAGTAATTATCAAGAAGAAAATTTTTATATTAATCACAAGCCCTACAAATTCTCAACATGGGATCAGAGCTATGGTGCTAAAAACAAAGAAAGGGCATTTAAGAGACACTCAAGGTACAAGTCCATAGAGCTCGAACATCCTTGGAAACTTCGGGTGAATTGACAGTAAGACAATGCAGACACTGAAATAAGTTCGATGCAATTTCAGTGATACAAATTCTCAACATGGACTGTGCAAAAAAATACAGTAAAGAAGTTATGTTTGAGATTTTCAAGAAATAACAGTTCGGATACTTTTGTGAAGTTCGGATCAAATTCTCCGATAAAAGGTGTGAGTTAAAGTGCTTGTTTTGATGCGAAGATACAACGCTGATCTGCGAAAGGAAGAGAGGCATACATACCTCTCATTCTGGTCTACTCTACCACGCATGTTTTAGGCAAGCCGAGGGTTGTCTTAATAAGAGACAAGTCTATAATTGTTGCAAAGAAGCAGTGCAATGCACAGCAAAGAAAGAGGCTACAAAGCATGCGAAGAAGAGATCAAATTTGAAGCAGAAGTGTGAATATAAGGTCTACAAGGTTTCTTGGTCACCACAGTTCAGTCTAGAATACATCAAAGGTTTGTTCTAGTGCGAAGTCTGGAGGGTGATCTACTATGGAAAGGGAAGGACTATAACTCTATTGCTTAAAAAAGCAGCATCACTATAAAGGATCTTAGACTTGGTCAAGGAAGCATATTGTCTAAAGACTAGGAACCGAGCTTTCCTAGGACTAGTGCAGTAGAGTGCAGAAAAGAAGGATTTCATCCTCATTACAACAAAGATCTAATTCTTACCCTTGAAGAAGATCATTCAAAGAGAAAGCACTAACACATCTCTTCTCCACCACCATCGAAGAAATCAAGCTGAAGACTTTATCTTCACTTATCAAGTAAGTATCTTTCATTTTGTAATCAAATTTGGTTAAATGACTTGGTTTTACAGGGAGATCTATAAGCTGGTTGTGTTACCAAGATTCCTTGCATGAGGAGAATAGTAACAGTCCTTGAAGAAAGAAAGGTTATGTCACTTAGACTAGATTTACACAAAATTGAGGTATCAAAGAATGAAGGGATATCTTCATAAGATCTCAACTGTGAGATCTGGAAAAGATGATAAGATGAACAGCATATCAAATAGACAAGAAAATTACCTCACTCAACTTGTGGTTTCCATGCTAGATGGAAAAATCCAATCAAGGGAAAAAATGTTGAAGGATAAAAGACTCAAACATTCGCAGAAGGAAAAGGAAAGTTTAAGTGGGAGACTTATGGACATTACAAGAAAGTTGTTCCTAAAGGGACAATCTCAATAGGAGAAAGAAAAAGAAGATTCAAGGAAAAATCACACAAACTTATGAATAAAGAATTGACTTATGTTGGTTATGTGATAGGAAGAAATGTAGCATCCTAATCTAAGCATGGCAAGAGCTCCTGGTGAATCAACTCCGGGAAAAACCTCTTTGACAAACTTTAAGAAAGCAGTCATCAAGAGCAAGGGTCATCACGGAAACAGAGCTCTGGGATATTGATGGAGCATGCCAAGAGAATGAAGCTCTTCATTCTTGAGAAATTGCTACAGGATGACTCAAGGGAAAAAGGGTTTGAGGTATGTATATATTTATACGCTGACATTGGATGTTGTGATGTCATGCTATATGGTTGCAGGTAATGAACTTATGTACTAAGAAGTATGAACTATAAAAGAGTATCTCTCAGTGCACGGACAAACAAAATCAACATAATATGTCCTCATAGTATATGAGGTGCTTGTTGAAAGTTCCTGGAAATGGAAAATATGCAAAAAGGAAGAGATCATGAAATGCAACCATGTCTTGAGGCAAGTATCAATCAGAGACCAAGTAGATGTGACTAGAAGATCTCCTGGGAAGATATGTAGACTCTGACGAAAGTCTGGAAATCCCTAGCAAAAACATATCATTAGGAGATGTGTCATTCTGTATGAAGGATACCGATGCCTACAGGAAGATGTCAAGGTGAAAGATCATCACTGAGGTAACTTCATTCTAAAAGTTAATATGAATATGTTTATCTAGATGAATCTATGCAGGGATACTAATCATAAGAAAGGATGTATGATCCTTGGAAATGACTCGAAGGATAGCAGCATGGCATAACAATGGACCAGATAAAGGAAGTCTGGTGAATCACTCTGATAACTGACATGACTCAGTGATGGATGATCTGTGCCCTAAGAAGCTAAAAGTTGGAGATTCCTCAATATCGAAAAATTCATGACATCAAGAACATGAATACTTCACGACCAACTAGGTGTCTCACCATTGCTGCTGAAGGTCCCTGGTTAAGAGGGAGCCTGATAGTAAGTTTCTTACTTGGAATAAACTTGGTAATTCCTAAAGATGAGCTTAGGTACATTCTTTGTATAAGAATGAGTACATTCCCTTGTGGAATAAGGTCTTCCCTGGTTGAGAGGGAGAAATAGATGCATCATTCTGGTCTTGGGAAGACAGAATGGAGGATTGGGTAATCATATGGCATTCAATACTCTTTGAGAATGTGATCGGGCATTCAAGATAAGAGTAGTCGGGGACCAATATTCTTTGAGGGCTAGCTACCCAAGAGAAGAATAGTCCAGGAAGGTCATACTTTGGGAACACCCGGGTGGAGTATGTACCTTGGAGAGACAATGACGAAGGTGTCTATAGGTCATGTGTCTCGCCAACATTGAAGCCCATTGTCTCGTTGAAGAGATGGGGTTGTTAGTCAAGGCCTTGCACTAGTACAATGCTGGTTGATATGATGCTATACAGATGCGATTACCAATCTGATTTTTCTTATGAGATTCTTCAGTTTTAAAGGTGACCATATACCTGTATGAATACCTCCCTAGTTAAGAGGGAGCATTGAAAAGTGTAACTAAGTCGGTCTTCATAATGGCTATGTAATTATGTACTTATGTAAAGAAGTCAAAAATAATAAAATGTATTTTTGGTTTACTTGCTTCATGGGTTTCATGAGCAAGATTCTTAGTATAGGTCTATAGAATTCTTCTTGATGTCTATTAGGAACATAAGTGTAATTAAGAGTCATGTAAATGGTGTGTTTAGTCTGAAGAATATCCTCCAAGACATTACAGAAGAATGGCCTACAAGACCTCCCATATTCAACGTTGAAGATAAGCCTATTTGCTGTAATGATGTCGATCTACAAACAAGTGTTGAAGTCGGCCTACATGATGGTTCAAAGGTCGGCTTAATATCTGGCTGGAACAACTATATACACCCCTACATATGTTGCGGTAAAGACACAAGTTTTGCGGACAAGACTGAGGTTGATAGTGTGGAAAAAGGGAGCAACTATTGCAGATCTATCTGAGGTTTTTGTAGCATCTAAAAGTGCAGATCTAAGGACAGTGGTTAGTGCAGATTGAAGGGCACAATATTGCAGAAAGAACAGGAAGGATAGACTATGGATAAGTGCAGCTAGAGAACAGATTTGCGGATTAACAAGGAACAGTTTGTGGATAGGTGCAGGAGGGTACAAGTGCAGATATCTTTGAGGTCTAAAGTATTTCTTGTAAGAAATTGTCAAAGTCAAGTCTGTGATCTAAAGGTGATAGAAAGTAAGGAAGTCCTAACTGCATCACAAGATATTCAGTTACAAGTAAAATCAATTCTGTCTCTATATTTGTATAAGTACTTTGATAATTGACTTGATGAAGGATTAACTAAGAATACATAAGCAAGCTCACAAGTAATTATCAAGAAGATAATTTTTGTATTAATCACAAGCCCTACAAATTCTCAACACTTTGTCCTCATTTCATCTTTCAATTTTTAATAAAATGGCTTAGCATTCTCCATATTGTCTATTTTTCACATGATGTCTCTCTAGTTGCTGTAGTTCTTTGTTTATGTGCTTTATATTGTTGTTTATTTCTATTCGGAATATTACACAACTACTTTATCACACAAATGACTAATATTTTATTGAGCTTGTAATTGATTATTATATACAGCCTTGATACTTTTTACTGATTTTTAGCAGTTGCTTTCCTTCCTTGCTTTTGCCACTACTGCATCAATATTGCCACTACTGCATCAATATTGCTCCTCTCATAAGTTATGGCTGAATCGTAGTCCTCTAGCAGCAATTGTTGCTTCTCTTGAATTTAAATAAGAGCAGACTCATTATTTAGTTTTAAGATAGCCCCTTTCTAATCTTGTGTGGCACAGAGATCAGCTGTGAATCAAAATCACAAATCTCTCCATCTCTTAATGGGAGATTCCTCTCAAATATTATCTTTAATTTGTTGCAGGGATTCAGTACAGGTATAAATAGCAGGTAATTTGAAAAATCCAAAAATGGACGAGATTAAATGTGAAGAAACAGAATGTATGTATAAAGTTCTAGAAATTGGGCTTCTTGATGCTTGTTTCTCTAAGCCATTGTATATGGAAGCTCCCTAACCTTCTACATGCCACTAAAGAAAAATATCTAGACCTAACCAAATTCCACAAAACTTTTTTGTGATCTAGTATGGTAAGATTGACTCTAGACTCTAGGACTCACCCAAGGCCTCACCATCAAGCCGTACTCTAGCTTTGGGGTATATTTGGAGGAAAAAACTCGATTAATTATTAAGTCCTGGTAGGGAGATGATAATTAACCAAGTGAAAAAAAACCTCCCAGAGTAATACTCACTTGTTGGCAAAGTCCCAAGATACCTAGGCCTGTTACATGACTCAAAAATCATCAAACTAGCATCATATAATCATCAAGTGTCATTCTAGTTGTCAACAGGTGGCAGACCTGGTTCATCCACGGCAACAGTGCCAAAAATGGTACCGCTCAATTTGGCAAGGGTCCTAGGAGGGGTTCCAAAGAGACTACTACAAGATCAAGTGGCAACAATGGGACTGTGAAAATTTCTGAATACAATAATGCAAAAATCCTACTGTAGTATCTTGTTTTACTTCTCCTACTTGTGATTAAGTTATACAAGCTATTTCCAGAAAAATATTTAGAAAATACCTACGTAAACACAACTAACAGCCTACACACATATAGATCATTTACTGAATATTACGCTCGTTCAACAAATTAACACACAAATTTTTCGGACAAATGTCCCTGGAAAAACCCAATGCGGGAAAACCGGTGCAACAGATATGAGGGCTTATTATTATCATGTAGAATCTGAGTACAGCAAATCTGGGTACCCAACTGGTTAACCCGACAAAGAAAATAATATATCTGCAACAATACCTGTTGTTCTAAGACCAAAAGCTTGATTGATCCACACCCTCAAACGAGTTTTACAAGACTCATCACTCAGCCAATTTATGGCCCTAGAAACCCCAGCGTTTCCCTTGAAGCCCCAACATCAGCTCTATTAGGCTTGCGTGCTCCTGCGCTACTCAGAAGCGGACTGCATAACCCTAGACCGGGTGACGCAGTCCTTACGCTGCCCTGAAAGGCCTCTGCATAACCCTGGAGGCCTCCTGAAGCTGCAGCGCTGCCCCTCCTGGACCTGTGTAGCGGCTAAAGCCTCTGTGTTGCACAGTTGCTACTGATGTCTTTGCTCCTTTGTGTTGTTCCTGATTGCTGCTCCTCTTCCACTTGCTTCCTCTTGGCTCCGGAATCAGATCATCCCCTCAGCCAATACTACCCCTCGCTGCAGAAAACTCTTCTGGAAATTCTTAGCAAACCCGCCCTAGAATTCCAGCTCAAACTCTCAGCTCTGCCTCCGTGTGTGTGTCTCCAACTGACCCTCAAGCCTTTCTCTTATACTTTTTCGTTGAGACACCAACAGTCGTGATTTAATCACTTATCCACGTTTAAGATTAAAAGACTCCTTGATCTGCATCACTTAGAACATTTCATCACATGTGTTTAATTAATTCACTTTAATTTTTCTAATTTAATAAGTTTAGACTTAGAGTCCTCATTAAAAAATTAATTTTTTTCATAACTTTAACACCAAATGAAATGTCTCCAAATGCTTTCTGGGTTTTGGAGTTGATGTGTTTCTTAGCCCCTCCATAAAGTTTCAAAGCTAGAGCACACCTGATGCTACCCCAATACACAAAATCTCAACACTCCCTCTTAGCACGGAGTGTGCTTTAGCAATACATCCACACCATGTATCACAAGATCTTGTCATTGGTCTCTGCGTTGTTGATGTTTGGCCTGCTGCCCTCCATCCACTGCGTTGTTGCTCTCTATACTGATGCCCATGTCACTGCCACTGACACTACCACATCTGTACTGCAGCTCCCTCTCAACTTGTTGCATCATGCTGCACATGGTACTACCACTGTTAACTGTTGCACTGCAACTCAGTTGCCGGAAAGTAAGCAACTGAAAGACTCTTGCCCAATCGTTAACAAACAATTCAGGTTGCATCCCATCACTTAAACTCCCTTTGCTGCTGCTTGACGTTGTCCTCCTGAAGCCACTGCGCTGCTACAGTGCTACACTGCGTGAGCACTGCCTTTCTGCATTGTTGAAGTCCCATCATCCTTTGCGTTATTGCCTCTACACTGCGCTGCTCCCTCTACAACATCTCAGCATTGCCCTCTACTTCACTGTGAACTTCTACATCCATCTCCTACTTGTCTCGCTACTGTCTTAAGGCTCCCGTAGCTTGTATGTGATCCAAGAGTAGGTCTGACTCCAGGATTCTGCCATACCATCTGTAGTTGCTCTACAAATCCATGTCACCCCACTTACGTGGCTCATGAGCACTCATGGCTACGTCATCATCACTCCCATCGTCCTTTATCGCTGCAGCCTTGGAATCAGAAGATCCTTTGTCCTTCTTCTTAGGACAAGTGTTGGCGAAGTGTCCAAGTTCGCCATAGTTATAGCACCAGCCCTTAGATAGGTCCCTCTTCTTCTTCCCTTGTTACCTTCGTTCCTTCGATGCAAGGGCTGCATCATCTTCCTCTTCGTTCTTCACCCGGACAGTTCTGCACTTGTTGTTATGCCTCTTGGTGATTCTTCTGATCTCCTCTTGGCGGAGGATTGCCCACATGTCCGCCCAGGATGGTAAGCCCTGCCTAATATGCTTTGGACAAACGTTTCCCACTCCTCGGTGACTGCATTCAAGGCAGTCCTTACCAAGAGCCCTTCGTCCTGAGGTGCACCCATGGCAATCAATTGATCCCGGATAGTCTGAAATCGGAAAAGGAAGGGATCTACCTCCTCACCCTTCTGCATCTGGAATAGCCTCATCTGATTCTCTAGAAGCATCTTTCTTTGAACGGAGCTTCCCTGATACATCGCCTCCAATGCAATCCACATCTCATTTGTCGTCTTCTTTCCGGCAATGTGTGGCACGACGTGATCCTTTACTACATCCATGATCAAACGCTTAGCCTGCGCTTGATTTTCATTGAATTTCTTCAGAGGATCAAGATCTGCAGGCTCAGCTAGGACATTCTCTGCATGGTTCTTGATGTCGTACTCATCCAGGACATATAGGATCCTGGCCCTCCAGATGACAAAGTTGGACACACCGTCCAACCTGTCCTGGTCTCTCAACCCATGAGAAGCCATCTAGCTCAAATCTGATAGAAACAATATTCTTCTCCCTCTTTCTGTGGCAACACAGAAACGCTGGATCTGGGTTTCTTGGTGACTAGAAATCCTCTAGTAATTGCTCCTTCTGAAAACTAATTTCCTTCCTGGAAATCTTCAACCAAAATAATCGGACAGTTCTTTCTGATCCTCCTGATCAAATCTCAGATCTGTTTGGCTCAGATCTGCTGAGTGACTGTCTTCCTCCCGCTCTTTGTTCACTTAGCTAGGCACAATTTTGCACCGACAGAATCTCCACCACACCAGCATCGCTGAAGAACTGAAGCACTGCTTCCGGATCTCGGCAAACAGACAAGAAGATTGCACTGTGTCCCTCTCGCTGGCTACTGTGTGCGCAGACTGGCCCAACGCAGCCTCTGCGTTGTTTAGAAGTGGACTGTGTAACCCTAGACTAGGTGACGCAGTCCTTACGCTAGCCTAGATAGCCTCTGCGTAAGACTGACGACCTTCAGAAGCTGAAACGCTGCCCCTCTCCTGGTTTGTGTCCTCCTGCTGCTGACCTGCCCTCTCCGGATCTCTGCTGCTTTCACTGCTACCCTGCAAAAAAATATTCTTCAACTGATTTGCTAGAGATTCAGCTTGATCTGCGATCGCTCTGATACCATGTGAAAATTTCTAAATACAATAATGCAGAAATCCTACTGTAGTATCTTGGTTTACTTCTCCTACTTGTGATTAAGTTATACAAGTTATTTCCAGAAAAATATTCAGAAAATACCGAAATAAACACAACTAACAGCCTACACACATACAGATCATTTACTGAATATTACACTCATTCAACAAAGTGACACAGATTTTTCGGACAAATGTCCCCGGAAAAACCCAATGCGGGAAAACTGATGCAGCAGATATGAGGGTTTATTATTATTATGTAGAATCTGAGTACAGCAAATATGGGAACCCAATTGGTTAACCCGACAGAGAAAATAATAGATCTGCAGCAATACCTGTTGTTCCGAGACCAAAAGCTTGACTGATCCACACCCTCAAACGGAATTTACAAGACTTAGCCAATTTCTGGCCCTAGAAACCCCAGCGCTGCCCCTGAAGCCCCAGCGTTAGCCCTGTTAGGCTGTGCGTGCTCCTGCACTGCTCAGAAGGGGACTACGTAACCCCAGACTGGGTGACGCAGCCCTTACGTTGCCCTGAAAGGCCTTTGTGTAACCCTGGAGGCTTCTCGAAGCGACAGCGTTGCCCCTCCTAGGCCTGCGTAGAGGCTGAAGCCTTTGCGCTGTGCAACTGCTGCTACTGCTGACTTTGCTCCTCTGTGTTGTTCCTGATTGCTGCTCCTCTGCCTCTTGCTGACTCTTGGCTCCGGGATCAGATCATCCCCTCAACCAATACTACCCATCGCTGCAGAAAACTCTTCTGGAAATTCTTAGAAAACTCGCCCTAGAATTCCAGCTCAGTCTCTTAGCTATGCCTCCGTGTGTGTCTCCAACTTACCCTCAAGCCTTTCTCTTATACTTTTTCGTTGAAACATCAACGGTTGTGATTTAGTCTCTTATCGACGACTAAGATTAAAAGATTGCTTGATCTACGTCACTTAGAACATTTCATCACATGTGTTTAATTAATTCACTTTAATTTTTCTAATTTCCTAAGTTTAGACTTAGGGTCCTCATTAAAAAAATTAATTATTTGAATAACTTCAACACTAAATGAAATTTCTCCAAACGCTTTTTCGCATTTGGAGTTGATATGTATCTTAGCCCCTCCACAAAGTTTCAGGGCTAGAGTACACTTGATGCTACCCCAATACACAAAACCTCAACAGGGACAAGGACCCACTATCACCTCAATCGATGTCCCTTTCTCTTTACGAACTTTCACCAATGGGAGTAGTCCCGGTATAAGGAAATCACTAGAAATGATGAGTCAATGATATGGCAGGCAATGAATTCTAGAGACCGTTCACTAGAGAGACTCAAATAATAGGGTTTACTTGCTTTAGAAGGATGGTGGAGAGCTCTCTAAGAAAGGCTCAAGGGAGGCTTAGACCTAGGGATTAGGGGTATTCCTTAATGAGAAATATCCTAGACCTAAGATTCATTTTAGAAACAAGGTTCCTAAAGTGGACTTGTGGAATGAGGAAAAGTTATAATATGGGTCCATAAAGGGAGCCTTGGGAAATCCCTTGCTTGCCCTAGGGTTTGAATTATTCTTGAGAGGATGTAGGCTAAGCAAGGATGGAGGAAATTCAAATGAATGATTAACTTCCTTTGAGTTTTTGGGCAAGTAGACTTTCCGAGATGTCACTAACTAAGGACACCTAGGGACGAAAATAGAGTTGGTGCTAGGGCTTATAATATCTCAAGATCTATCCACGGGATTTTGTTGAGACTTTGAGGGCACCTAGAGAAAACCCTTGCACAGTAGTGGACCAACTCATACTTGAAGAGGAGCTCCCTAATGCAATTGGCACTAGCCCCTAGAGGGTACAAGGGTTAGGGCAAGAAAAAGGAAAGAAAAGGAGAAAGGAAAGGTTTAATGTGATCAACAAGACAAGGATCAATGCCTAGCCTATTGGGAGAATGGAGTAAAGAATTAAATTTAATTTTACACCTTTGCTTCAATAAGGAGTCCAATATGTAACTTCGCTAGTCTAGGAAGGTACTAGGTAGGTAACACAAGGAATTTACACTTCGTTTTGCAAAGCTAGATGGAGTTTCAAGGCTGAACCACCTAATTGTCAAATGAATAATGCATTCAATAGATAAAGATTACCAAGTTATTCAAGATTTTCATATAAATTAGAGCACAAGCAACATCATGACGTAGTATTCCATTCTTTAGACATATAATCAAATTTTTGCATAAAAGATGTTGATCAGCGGTTGTCATTGATGTCAACCCAAGCAGCAACAAGGGCTACCCCGATCTTGCATGGGAATTTTGACCTACCAAATCACTATATTCCGAGTCAAGGGTATTTTTGATGGTTTCTACTTTTTGAGTTGTTTTCGTTGATATATGGTACGCCATGTAATTCTTCACGGTTTGAGAGATATTGTGGCATGACACTAATAATTGGTTGTGGTCATTGAACAATCAATAATTATAATTTTTAAGCTCCTAAAATCCCTCCCACGTTCACTTGTTGAAGACACTCTCAACCTAAGCATTTATATAAATTGTGATCCTCATATCCTCCTCGTGTAAGGATTTCGCTACTTGAAACAGGTCCTTGTGGCGTTTTAGCTATAACTTTTTTTCTACGAAGGTTCAGAAGCTGAAATTTTTATGAGGCGAAGCCGAAATCCTGAGGAAGCTCATGTAAAAATTTCAGATCATGGTGCACAACAGTTTCGGAGATATGATCTGTGGAAGTTGGGGTTTTTGCAGGCTCCTGAAATTCATCTCAAAGAAGTGACCTTGGGAAAATTGTCATAACTCTCTCTTTGAGTATTGGATTGGAATTCTGTAAAAAGTGGCGGATAGTGCACGGACTGTGGTTTTCTGTGTATCAATTTCAGAGCCGAATGAGGAAAAAGTGACACGTGGCACGCTGTACAAGTTCGCTTTACAGGATCAGTCCATAATTAAGTCATTGTGAGAGATTAGACATAACTTTGTCTTGAAGGATCCAAATTGGGTTAGACCTGTCACATTGGAAATAAGACTCGGAGGACTACTACAGGACCGAAAATCACATATTGGGGATCTGAAGTAACAGAAATACACCAGATTCAATATCGAGCTCCTAGAAGGCAAGAAAAAGCTAGATCATGTGTTGTCAAGGGCTGCAAAGGACCAGACTTTCTAGGACAACAAAGCAAAGCAAGGTGCAGCAGAGGTAAGCTCCAGGTAAGTATATTCTGTGTATGCATGTTCATCTCTTAATTGCATTAGGTTCTTTGTATTCTAATTTGTTTTTTTTGTTTAGCACTGAAATATGCTCTGCAGGATGAGGTAAGTTTTGCTATTATCATGTCATGGGTATTTCCTTGAATACTTTTTGCAGGTATTATATATTCATCAAGAAAAGACTCAATGCATGATCTAACGTTCTGAAGAGTGAGAAAGGGTAGCATGACAAGAGCAGCAATCAAGTTGCAGAACAGCAGCAAGAAGTTCACCACATGAAGTCTTCACGAGGGTAGCACTGCATACAATCATTGTAAAGGTATCATTGTACTAGGTCATTGTAAAATTTGTACAAGTGTATCTACCAAGAATTGAAGAGGTAGTGTCGGGAGGTCTACGATCATCATTAGGTATTTGTGTCATAGTTGGGGTTATGGTCTAGTGTGTCTTCTTCTTCTACATCATTCTATATCAATTGTAAAGTGGACCATTTTCCCTAGTACGGGAGTCCATTCTTCTTTTATTCTTCTATAGGGTGGTAGGGTGGTGCTAGGTTGGTGCATGAAGTCACCAACAGGTTCAAACCTGTGAAAACTTCAGGGTGGTAGGGTGGTGCTAAGGTGAGTTGTAGCTCATTGGGTGTTGGGGCATCCGTTCAGTTGACTACTGAAGAATCTCGGGCGTTGGAGCATCCATCCAGTGGGAGCTGGAGAAGAATGTTTTTCTAGATTCTAGGAAGTTAGAGCTTTATTTTCAATTGGAGTTGAATATTAAAGAATTATTAGAAAAGCATTCAGCTGGTTTTTGTCCCAGAGAGGGTTTCCACCTTAAAAACTGTGTGCATTTGTGTTCCTTTTGTTTACGGCGATCATCGTACAAACACTGATAATAATTGAAGATTAACTAATGCTCTGAAAGATTAATAATAATACTAATTGAAAGGAACACTGATTCACCCTCCCGCCCCCCGTTCCCCCCTCCCTCCCTCTTAGTGTTTCCAACAAGAGAGAAACTTACATGACAACAATGTGAAAATTTCTATACTGAAATCCTATTGCAGCAACTGGAATTAATTCTTCAAATTGTTAATTAATTTAACAACTTATTTGCTCCGACAAATACCAAATAAATCACACTACAGCCTTCACAAATAAAAATCGAAAATATTAGCGCTAGAAACTGAGAAATATTCTAGCGCACACAAAATACTGGCAAAAATCTAGTGAGGAGTTTTCCTCACCCCCACAAGTAATCTAAGCCCTAACTGCAGGTCCAAGTGACCCGTCCAAACTGCTTCTGCGTAGGCCTGTGTCACCCTAGCGCAGTCTCTCCTATGCTCAACCTAAATCAGCTGCTCCTCAAGATGTCTCTCTCGAATGTCGTTGCGGCCTCTGGAACTGGAATTCTGCTTCTACCCAGCGTAATTGAATTGCCTCTTAAAGGATTCTGTGTAGCCCTTGTGCAGCCTCTCTGTGGCTATCTCTGCCTCACTGCAATGTAATTCACCGGATCTGGAAAACTTCCTTTGGCTTCACTATCCCAGCCCCTCTTTGTCTTTGCTTCCTTTCTGAAGCTCGAACTCTTCTGGCAACTGATTGTTGCTCTCTGGAAAATCGAACTCTCCAAGGAAATCTAACTCAAGTGTGTGTGCTCTCCATCTACCCATCGACTTCTTCTTATAATCTTTTGTTGGACCTCCAATGGCCAAGATTAATCTTAATCAATGGCTAAATATTATTTCCCAGTTGATCCTTGTGAGTTCACACCTTATCTCAATTGATTTTGATTCATTAACCCCTTTTTCCAAAGTTTAGACCTAGGAAATAATTAAAATTAGGCTAATAATCTAATTGAGACACTTTTAGGGGGAATTTCCAGAAACGATTTCTGGGTTATGGAGATTCGAGAACTCCTGTGTTTTAAACTGTCCACAATGTTTCAAGACTAGAACACCTCTGATGCTACAAAAACTAACACTCCCTCTTAGCATTGTTGCTACAACACCCTGTTTCTATATCACCCTCAGTCACGTTGTTGATGTCTAGCCACTGTGATTGGCGGCCACTGGCCACTGTTGAATTTTGGTACCATCGGAAGTGCTCTGAGACTCAAATTTTCTGGAGAGGCTTAAACACACGTATTCCAAAGAACCCAAAAATCGTTTGTGGAAATTCCACTCGGAATATGTTTTATTAAATAATTAATGATTTTAATGGTGACCCTAAGTCTAAACTTAGGGAAATTAAATAATTAAAGGGCATTAATAAAACGAAGTGTGAATCTTCTAGAAAACACGGATCAAGTCAAAATATGATCTTAGCCGTTGATTAAAAATCTAATCTCGACCATTGATATCTCAACGAGAAGATTATAAAAGGAGACTCGTGGATCATTTGGAAGACACACCAGTGCAGATACTCAGTTGCCCGAGTAAATCAATTTTCTCAGTGGTCGAAGTTCGGCAAGAGAAAATCGACTCAGAGGGAGAGTAGCAAGTGGAAGACAAGTAGAGAGGGTTCAGCAGCAATCCGAGGTGCAGGAGCACGTGATGCAGTGCCAGGAAGAGACAACGCAGAGGCTGGGAGGGAGCAGCGCAGAAGGGTGACGTAGTTTTGCGTAGTCCCCACGCAGAGCCAGCGTAGTGACAACGCATGAGGCTCAGGAGGGTCCTTCCGGGATCGTTTCTGATCTGATTATTTTGTGAGGAATTTCTCCAGTGTTTTCATAGGGAATTTCTCTTCGTCATTGCTGATTGTAAATTGTACAAGAAGATTCTGTTGAATAATACAAACCCACATTGGGTTTTTCCGGGGACAATTGTCCAAAATATCTGGGTCATTCATATGCTATTATTTTCCTTATTGTTTTGATCAGTAATTATATGGTGAAGTCCTCATTGAATTTATTTCGATATTTACTGAAGAGATTTCTGCAAATAATTTATTTTTGAATAATAAGTAGAAGAAATAACATCAGATAATGCAGTAGACTTTCAAGTTGAAATTTTCACATGGTATTAGAGCAAGGTTAGGCAAGGAAGCAAGAGGGACGACGCCAAAGGGGATTCGTGGTGATGCCTTGGCAGAAAATCGTACACCCAAGGGCTTACGCATTTCTTCTGCAGAAATTGACTAGGAAGGGAAAAGCGCAGAGAAGATGGAAGATCGAGTTTTGTCAGAGTTGGCCTCTAGGCTGGAAAAGGAATGTGTGTGTTTATCTAGCACTGCATCATCAGATGATTGGTATATTGATAGCGAGGCTTCAACCCATATGACTGGAGAAAGAGATCATTTCTCTAGCTATCAAGAATGGATGGACATCCAAATTACTATGCTAAACAAGTCAAAATGTACCCCTGCAAGAAAACGGACCGTAGCATTTCAGATAGAAGCAGGAGAGAGTCTCCAATCCACTAATGTGTTGCATGTGCCAGGTATGGGAATGAATTTACTTTCAGTGTCTCAATTGCAGGACAAGGGATATGACGTATACTTTATCGGGAGAAAAGTCTATGTCAAGCATCCAAGCTAGAAGAAGAAGGCTCAGATTGGAACTCGAAGCAACAGATTATACAAGTTGCAGCTTGAATCTCCAATGGCACTAATAGGTAGCAATCTAAGTGTCGAATCAAATCTGAATGAACTATGGCATAGACGAATGGGGCATCTACACCATGGAGCTCTGAGAATGCTTAGAGAAACAGTTACGAGAGTTCCAGTTCTTAGTACCAAACATGATGACGTGTGCAGAGGGTGCGTTTTAGGAAAATATGCTAAAGCAACATATTCCAGGAGCAACAATAGGGCGAAAAGTGTAATGGGGTTAAGGCACTCAGATATCTGCGGACCAATGTCCACTAGAGCTCTTGGTGGAAGTGAATATTTTGTCACTTTCATAGATGAACATTCCAAGAAGACTTGGATTTACTTCTTAAAGACCAAGGATGAGGTCTTTGATCGGTTGAGAGAATTCAAAGCTCTGGTAGAAAACGTGACAGGGAAGAAAATCAAAGTGTTACACTCAGATAATGTAGGTGAATATACTGATAAGGAATTCCTAGATTTCTGCGCAAGGGTAGGCATCAGAAGAGAATGGACAGCTCCTTACAATCCGGAGCAGAATGGAGTTGTAGAACGGAAAACAAGACTATTGTTGGGGCAGCAAAGGCAATGTTGTATGACCAGGATCTGCCTAGATTTCTGTGGGCAGAAGCATGCAACACAATTGTATATATCCAGGAACAGGACCCCTCATAGAGCATTGGGCAAGACAACGCCCGAGAGTGTATTCACAGGGGTGAATTCGGAGGTAAGTCACCTTAGGATTTTTGGGAGCGTGGCATATTGTCATGTTCCAAATGAGAAACAGATCAAACTAGATCAGATTGCTGAGAAAGGGTATCTCATGGGATATAGCGAGACATCCAAGGCATACATAATCTACATTCCAGGTAACAAGAAAGTAGTAGTGAGGAGGGACGTGAAATTCATGGAGGATCAAGCCTTCAGAAAATCCCGTGAAATGCCTACCGAAGAATAGTCTGAGCATGTGCCTCTTGTCCAACAGCAGCTAGGAGAGGATCCAGCAAATGGACAGCCATCAAGATCTAGCACTATGACTAGTACTAGTATTTCTTCAAGAGAAGAAAATCCAGATAGCTCGCAACTGATGGGACAGCGAGAGGAAGAGATGACTAAGCCAACCACTACCAGTAGCAGAATCAATAGAGAGGCACGACAAACGCTAAGGGACGCAGAAGAGTTTGTTGGAGCTCCTAGAACCGAGAAAAGGCAGCGTAGACAGCCTGACAGATACCAAGCATTGGTAGCTCAAGTTGATGAACCCTCTAGCGTTCAGGAAGCGATTCAGCACCAAGTCTGGGTGGATGCTATGGTAGAGGAGTACAACTCTATCATGACAATGATGTCTGGGAAGTCGTACCTAAACCACAGGACAGGTCAGTTGTAGGTTGCAGGTGGATCTACAAGATTAAGTATGCTGCAAATGGCAGCATAGAGAAGTACAACACTAGGTTCGTGGCTAAGGGGTATGCTCATAAAGAAGGAATAGACTACGAAGAAACCTTCGCCCTTGTAGGCAGATATACCTCTATCAAATCCATTATATCCCTTGCAGCGCAAATGGGATGGGAGATTCACCAGATGGACATCAAGACTGTATTCTTGAATGGGGTGATAGAAGAAGAGGTTTACATCGAATAGCCAGAAGCCTGAAGGCTTCAAAATGCATGAGAAGAAAACTCATGTATGCAGACTAAAGAAACCCCTGTATGAACTCAAATAGGAACCGAGAGCATGGTATGGTCGATTTTATGGTTACTTACAACAGATGGGATTTGTCAAGAGTGATGTTGATCCCAATATCTACTATCTCACAGTAGAGAATGAGCCACTGATTTTGGTATTGTAAATGATTTATTTCTAACAGGATCATCTAGGCTCATCAAAGACTGCAAGAGGAACCTAGAAGAGGAATTCAACACGAAGGATTTAGGATTGATGCACTATTTTTTGGGATTGGAAGTTTGGTAGTAGAAGGGAGAAATCTTCCTTGGGAAAGGAAGATATGCTACAGAGATTCTAAAGAGATTTAGAATGCAATATTGTAGACCCATGGCTACTCCAATGATCACTAATTGGAAGAAAATTGATGCATCTGAAGATAAAGAAGTGGACCCCACTTTGTACAGATAGCTCATAGGATCTCTCATGTATTTGTTCAACACCAGGCCAGACATTTGCTACGTTGTTAATTCCCTCAATTAGTTCATGGTAGAACCAAAGAGGGCACACTGGGCAGCATCTAAGCACGTTCTTCAATATATCCAAGGAACAGTCGGATATGGATTAAAATACACCCAAGGCGATGACATCATTCTGCGTGGATTCACATATGCAAATTGGAAAGGAAGTTCGGTGGATCGGAAAAGTACCACAAGGTATTGCTTCAACATTGGATCAGGTATGACTTCCTGGTGTAGTAAGAAGCAGAAGTAGCACTAAGCACAGCTGAAGCAGAGTATATGGCAACCAGCACAACTTCATGTGAGGCTATATGGCTTAGAAAACTGCTTGTCAATTTATTCAGAAGGAAGATGGAGGCGACCAGTATTCTATGTGATAATCAGAGTTGCATCAAGCTCTTTGAGAATCCATTTTTGATCGGTCGAAGACTCGAAACACATCGACATCAGGTGTCATTTTATCAGAAATTGTGTTCAGCGGGGAGCAGTACAGTTACAGTACATTCCCACAGGAAAACAGGTAGCAGACATTCTCACCAAGGCCCTAGGGAGAACAAAGTTTGTTTATTTTAGGGAAAAGATGGGGATGATTGAGAATCTGTTTCAGTAACGGATGAAGCAGCACTTAAGAGGGAGTTGTAGTATGAATGCAGCAGTGGCAGTGGCAATGTTATGGGGCAGCAATACAGTAGCAGCAGCAACGCAATGGTTGATGGACAGGTTGTCAGGTGTCAGCAACGCAAAGGATGCTTCAGGATCAGAACAGTATGCAGTAGGCACATTGTTAGAGCACTTTCCTCGCTAAGAGGGAGTGTTGATTTTTTGTAGCATTGGAAGTGCTCTAAGTCTCAAATTTTGTGGAGAGACTTAGACACAAATATTCCAAAGAACCCAGAAATCATTTGTGGAAATTCCACTCGAAACATGTTTTATTAAAATAATTAATTATTTTAATGGTGACCCTAAGTCTAAACTTAGGGAAATTAAATAATTGAAGGGCATTAATAAAACAGAGTGCGAATCTTCTAGAAAACACAGATCAAGTCAAAATATGATCTTAGTCGTTGATTAGAGATCTAATCTTGGTCATTGATATCTCAACTAGAAGATTATAAAAGAAGACTCAAGGATCATTTGAAAGACACACCAATGCAGATACTTAGTTCCCCGAGTAAATCGATTTTCTCAGTGGTCAAAGTTTGACAAGAGAAAATCGACTCAGAGGGAGAGTAGCATGTCGAAGACAAGCAAAGAGGGTTCAACAACAATCTGGGGTGCAGGAGCAGGTGACGCAGTTCAAGGAAGTGACAGCACAGAGGCTAGGAGGGAGCAATGCAGAAGGGTGATGCAGTTCTACGCAGTCCCCATGCAAAGCTAGCGTAGTGACGACGTAGGAGGCTCAGGAGGGTCCTTCCTGGGTCGTTTCTTATCTAATTATTTTGTGAGGAATTTCTCCAATGTTTTCATAGGGAATTTCTCTTCGTCATTGCTGATTGTAAATTGTACAAGAAGATTATATTAAACAATACAAACTCTCATTTGCTGCACTGGTTTTCCCACATTGGGTTTTTCCGGGGACAATTGTCCAAAATATCTCTGTCATTCATGTGCTAGTATTTTCCTTATTGTTTTGATCAGTGATTATATGGCGAAGTCTGATAACACTAACCTTGGTTTATTTCATATCAAAAAGATCCGCGTGTGCGCTGTCTGACCTAGCTCTGGTTAAAATTTTTGAATCGGCCCTCTGCCACCATGGTCACTCCGGAGTCCGATCCGGGAGGGATTCTACCTCCTGACCCTCTGTCAAACAATATGCAGCTCCCTCGTGATGAAACAACAATGGCATTTGCTTCGCTTATATCTTCAATGGGGCCTCCACACACTCGTCCAACAGTGAAAAAATTCGTGGAAAAACTTTAAGGCATACCAAAAATCGCTCTACCTCCATCACTTCCACACAGTGCAGCCCTTTCGCTCTCAGAAAAAGGACTTGTTGGACAGTTTATGGGGCTCTGGCCATCTCCTAAAACAATCCAAAAATGGGTTGAGAGAAACTGGACTCAAGTCTCTCAGAGGAAAATAGCCATCATATTTTGGGAGAGGATTTTTCACCTTTCACTTTGAAACAAAGGAAGACAGAGACCTCATCTTCAGAAACAGACCGTATTTTATGGACTCTAGAGGCCTCTATCTTAACAGATGGACTCCTGACTTCAATCCCAAGTTGAATGTTCCGAATGTTGTTTTGGTTTGGGTGCGATTACCTCATCTCCCCTTGCATTGCTGGGGAGATGAGTCTGTCAAATCCATTGGCAATGTTGCTGGAAAATGCATAGATTGGAGTGAGAAAAAAGATAATAATATGCAAGCATGTGCGAGGATTTGCGTCAAAGTTGATCTAGGCGAAGGACTACGGGAGGCTATCAAGATCAAAGTCGACAATTGGACACACATTTAGCAGCCGAACTACGAGCAAATACCCTTCAAGTGCAAGGTATGTCATGAATCCGGGCATGTCGCAAATAGATTTAGTAAGAAAGAAGAACAAGAAAAGAAAAATGAAGAAACACAAGAACCAAAATGGGAGCAAGTAAAAAAAAGGACAGGGAATAAACCTCCTCACTCTTCCATAACAACATCGACATTGACCTCTTCACCTCCCTCGAAGAACCTCCTCCCCTCTTCTAACCCCCTCCCTAAATCTAATCCTCTCTCTGGCGTTAGCCCCTTTGAACCTCTTCATATCCCCTCTGATCCTCCTCTACCTCCTCATGCTCCTCCTATTTCCTCTCTAGTGCCTTCTGACGGCTGCCCTTCTCCCTTCCGCCCTCCCTCCTCTCCAGATTTTGCAGGCTCTGCCCCTCCTCTTTTGATTGCTCCCCCCTTTCCTCACAGCCCTCCCCGCCCCTTCTCTGAAAGGATCCTCACTAGATACTAGTCAAAGGAATCATTGAATTCTACTGATAACTCCAAGAAGCCAGGAAGAAGATCAAACAAGGACTTAAGAGATGAAGCAGTAGCAAAGGAGCTTACATTAGGCACTCAACAACCTATGGAGAGCTACCTTGGAAAAGGCATTGGAAGTAAAGAGAAAGACCATCATTCACACCGAGGGAAAGGTCTCTTGGCAACAAACCAAAGTAAGTAATGATTTTGGTCTCCTGGAACTGCAGAGGTTTAGGACATCCTTCCAAGCTAAACATAACAACGGATCTTAAGCAGGCAAAAAGCCAGATATTCTAATGATTCAGGAGACCAAAAACAGTCGGCAAGAAATGGAAAATATTATAAAAATAAATAAAAAATTACGAAGGAACAGCCCTACCTGCCATTGGGACCTCGGGAGGAATAAGCACTATATGGCGCAAAGACAAGTGGGAATTAAAAAATCAGCGAATAGAGCCACATTAGATGAAGAAAGAGTTTAAAAAAAAAACTATGAAATCCAAATCAGCCTCTATAATGTATACGCTCCAAATCCTTATAAAGATAAGGTAACATGCTGGAAAACCTTGAAAGAAAATATGTTGTTAGAAAAAGAAGAAAATCTCATTTTGGGAGGAGATCTAAACCTAGTTTTAAATGTTGAAGAAAAAAGAGGTGGTACTTTCGACTCAGACCCCTCCCGAGACTCTCTTAGAGAGATTACAGAGAGCTGCAATTTATTGGATATACCACCTAAAAATGGAAAGTACACTTGGGACAACAAAAGGGTAGGGAAGGAAAACATAAAAGAAAGGTTGGACAGAATTTTAATTAAGGACAACATAGTATCCGAGTTCAATATGGTCACTTCCAAGGTCATTCCCTCAGCTACCTCAGACCATAAACCGATGGCACTAATTTTGGGAACCTTTGAAAACTATGGGCCTCTACCATTTAGGTACAATCAATTGTGGAATAGTAATGAAGAGGCAAAACAAATAATCACAAAAGCATGGAAACAAAAAATAAATGGTTCTCCCAGCTTCATATGGGAAACAAAATTGAAGGATGTAAGAACAAGCCTTAAGCATTGGGAAAAAAAAATTACAAGGAACCGCAAAGGGTAAAGGAGGAGTTGCAAAAAGAAATGGCAAAATTTCAAGAGAAACCGAATTGTATGGAAAACACAAAAGAAAATCAGATAAGGGAGAAAGAGTTGCATTGGGAGATATACAAAATTAATAGGAAGGAAGAAGAGGTATGGAGGTTAAAGTCCAGGCAATTGTGGATCCAAGTGGGCGACCAAAAAACAACTTTCTTTCACAATTCTACAAAGATCAAAATGATAAGAAATCACATTGATAAAATTACACGAGAGGGAGGCACTGAGATTAGAGGGCATGAGGAAATAAAGAAAGAAGTGCATAACCATTACAAAACATTGTTAACAGTTGAACAGGGGAACGCAGATGTGGAAGATTTTATTAAGCATATCCCGCACATAATAAATGAAGAAAAGAATAAAGAGCTAACCAAAGATGTCACAGAAGCAGAACTAATGGCAGTAGTTTGGAGCCTTCATCTGGAAAAAGCTCCTGGACTGAATGGATTCTCCATTTCCTTTTTCCGTACTTACTGGCAATTGATAAAAACAAATTTGCTAAAGATGATCAGTTATGTCTTTAAGAAGAAGAAGATGGGGGGATTCACAAACTCCACCTACTAGGCCCTCATTCCAAAAGATACTTGACTATCCTCTCTTAGCAGATTTCGACCAATCTCTCTTTGTAACTCTTCTTACAAAATAATAACTAAAATTCTAGCAAGTCACCTTAAGCCTCTCCTACACTCTCTTATGAGATAAAATCAAGGAGGCTTTGTTCCTTGCAGACAGATAGGTGATAACATAATGCTATTTCAATAGGCATTACACATCAGCATAACACGCAAAGAGCAAGGATTCATTTTAAAGATGGATATGGTGAATGCATTTGACAGGGTTAATATGTCTTTTCTTACAGCAATGTTACAAAAATTTGACTTCTCAATAGAGTTCATCGAAATCATAAAAGCTTGTGTAATTGGCCCATGGATAGCTCCTCTAGTCAACAGAAGACCTTCTGAAATTTTTCAGAGTGCTTGGGGATTAAGACAAGGCTACCCCTTGTCTCCTTTCCTTTACATTTTGATGGCTTATTCTCTGAGCAAAAAGTTGGAGCATTGCAGAAGAAACCATACCCTGACAAGTCTATCAATAAGTAAAGGGGTGTTGAAATTTGGTTACCGGAGGATAGGTGGTTCCCTAAGGCTTTGATCTTTGGCCTAGGGAAAAGTGTCCAAAAGAATTTAATTTTTCTCCTAAAGTGACTTTATAATTTTTATAAAGTCAAATCTAATTTAAAAGTGACTTTAAGTGATAAAGTTACTAAAATCTAATTTAAAAGAGACTTTAAATGATAAAGTTACTAAAGTTTAATTTTAAAGTGACTTTAATAAAGTCAATGTAAAATTAGAAAGGAAAAGTGACTTTGGAAATAAATGACTAAGTGGGTCTCTATTAAAGTGGGGTGAATTAAAAAATAGAAAGTGAGATTTAAATGTGCATTTAATCTCAGCCCTAGATCTCAATCTATTTCAGCCATTGGATTTAGGGATTCCCCAAAAGTCACTTAGGGTTAGATTAAAGGAGGGAAAGGAGGAAAAGGTCATTCATTCTTTCATGAGCAGATTGAGAGAAGGAGAAGGAGAGAGCTGGAGATTTTTCTGAGCAGTGAGAAGGAGGAGGGCAGCAAAAGAAGAGCACGAAGGTTGAGGCAAGAGGGCACGAATTTCGAGGGAGGAAAGACAACATTTAATGTTGCACGTTTTTTGAGGTCTGTACAACAGTTTGAAGGCACGATAATTGAGGTCCGTACAGCAGGAGAGAGAGGGTTGTTTTCCGAATCCGTACAGCAGAAAAATCAGCGCTGAAATTGAGGCTGTACAGCAGATTTAAGGCAGTCGTAAAGCACGTTTTTCGAGGCAGTCGTACAACAGTTTTTGACAGGTCGTACAACGCGTTTTTCGAGGCATCCGTACAACACAGATTTCAATGCTGTTCGTACATCATTTAATGCTGGACTATTTGCTGTAATTTCTGTTTTTGTGGGCATGAAAACCGAGGTGGAGTTTTGGCATGTTTTTCGAGATAAGTACAGTTTTTGAGGTTGCTGTAATTTTTGCTGTGTAAATTTCTGTCTCACTGTAAAAAGCATTTTTCAGAAATATAAAGAAAAACTTTTAGACTGGTTTTCTCCAAGAGTTGTAGGGGGTTTTTCCAGGGTCATGTTGACAAAAAATATCTGTGTTAAAATGTGTGAATGGTTGTTTTAAGCTTGCTGATTTTTATTTCTGCATTTTCCAACATTCTATAAATTTTCCGGAATTTGTGTTTTCAGCAAAAAATTATTTTCCAGTTTGTTGAATGTAAGGATATGGGAAAGGGCATTTAACTATATGGAGAAATAAGGTGATGCTGAAAACCGGGGTGGGAAACAGGAAATTTCTACATGGTATCAGAGCTTGAGTGCTGAAAGTGCAGTTTGGGACAGCAAGGAGAAAATTACAGCCTGCTGATTTTTCACTCAGAAAATTCCAGCAAGCTGATTTTTCACAAACAGAATTTTTATCTTTACTACAACAGTGCTATTTTTCAGTTTTAGGACAGCAGGATGTCATTGGGATTGAGGGTGGAGGATAGGTTGGATGGGCATACCAATTACAACGTTTGGAAGGAGAGAATGCAGAGTATCTTTGAGGAGGCAGAAGTCTGGGATATCATGGTTCATACCACACAACAGCCTGTTAATGTGCCTACTGATGCTGTTTAGTTGGCAGCATATAATAGAAAGAACAACAAGGGTAAGAGACTGATTCTAGACGGAATCAAAGACCATTGCATTCCTCATGTGAGAGGAAAGAGAAATGCTCATGAGATGTGGACGGCATTGTCCAATCTCTACCAAAGTACCAATGAGAACCGAAAAATGGTCCTGAAGGAGAAGTTGAAAACCATTAAGATGGGTAAGACTGATAGTGCAGCTGGATATCTCACAAAGATTACTAATGTGAGAGATGAGTTGGCAGCAATTGGAAAGGTCATTCCACCCATTGAGTTGGTGCGGATAGCAGTGAATGGCCTCCCCAGTTCATGGATGAACTTTGCTGATGGGGTTTGTGCACGTGAGACCCTTCCCACATGGGAGAGGTTTTGGGATAATTGCATTCAGACAGAGATCAAGAAAGGTCAGCTTGGGGCAGCCAAGCCAGTTGAGCAGGATGAGGATGTAGCACTATTGACAGGAGGCAAGAAAGGCAAAGGGAAGAAGCAGGCTTCCACAAGCAATGGTAGGGGCAAAGGTAAAGGTAAAGGTAAACAGGGTAACACACAGAAGGACTATTCCAAGGTGAAGTGTTGGAATTGTCAGAAGATGGGACACTATGCAGTTGTGTGTCCGGAGAAGAAGAAGAATAAGGGGAAGAACCAGAACATGGCAGCATCAGCAGAGGTTGAGGACTTTGCAGATCGCTTTGACCGGGAGTTTGGGTTCATTGCGTGTGAGTCCTCTAGTGCAGGATTACCTGCCACAAAGGTTCAGAGGGAGCATGCATTTCCCTCGACTAGCGAAGCATCTTCGGGTATCTGGTATGTGGATAGTGGGGCTTCACGTCATATGATAGGAGTCCGTGAGTACTTCTCAGAGCTTTTAGAGAGTGGCACTGATATAGATGTAGTACTCGGTGATGACAGAGTTGTTAGAGCATTCGGTGTGGGAACACTGACATTTCAGAGGAAGTCTAAACCTCCCTTGAAGGTGTCAGATGTTCTTTATGTGCCAGGGATGAGGAAGAAACTCATATCTGTCTCAGCGTTGGAGGACAGAGGATATGAGATACTGTTCAGGGGTGGATAGGTGCTGATGTATCCCAGGGGCGCTCCAGCTGATTCAGCTAGAGTGATAGGTGTACGCCATGCAAAGGTGTACAAGTTTGCATTTCAGCCCCTTTTGGCATTGAGCAGTAGTACCAACAGCAGAGCTAGCAGTTCTGAGCAGTGATATTCAGAAAATCCGTACAGCAAGAGCAGAGCACGAAGTTTGAGGAAAGAGGGCACGAATTTCGAGGGAGGAAAGACAGCATTTAATGCTGCACGTTTTTTTGAGGTCCGTACAACAGTTTGAAGGCACGGTAATCGAGGTCCGTACAGCAGGAGAGAGAGGGTTGTTTTCTGAATCCGTACAGCAGAAAAATCAGCGTTGAAATCGAGGCAGTACAGCAGATTTAAGGCAGCTGTATAGCAAGTTTTTCGAGGCAGCCATACAGCAGTTTTTGACAGGCCATATAGCACTTTTTTGAGGCAGTCGTACAGCCATACAGCACAGATTTCAATGATGTCCGTACAGCATTTAATGCTGGACTATTTGCTGTAATTTCTGCTTTTTGTGGGCATGGAAACCGAGGTGGAGTTTTGGCACGGTTTTCGAGATAAGTACAGTTTTTGAGGTTGCTGTGATTTTTGCTGTGTAAATTTCTATCTCACTGTAAAAAGCATTTTTCAGAAAAATAAAGAGAAGCTTTCAGACTGGTTTTCCCCAAGAGTTGTAGGGGGTTTTTCCAGGGTCATGTTGACCAAAAATATCTGTGTTAAAATGTGTGAATCACTGTTTTAAGCTTGCTGATTTTTATTTCTGCATTTCCCAGCATTCTGTAAATTTTCCAGAATTTGTGTTTTCAGCAAAAATTTATTTTCCAGTTTGTTGAATGTAGGGATATGGGAAAGGGCATTTAACTATTTGGAGAAATAAGGTGAAACTGAAAATCGAGGTGGGAAAACAAAAAATTTCTACAAGGGGTAAAAAGCATAAATCACCCGCTATTTGTGGATGATACCCTTTTCAAGGGAGGAGCATCTTGCATGGTTGCAAGAAGATTTAAAACAGTTTTAGATAATTTCATGGAATCTTTGGAGCCTTGTTGAACAATGGCAAAATTTGCATCTTTGGTTGGAATACGCCACATCGGACACTACAGAGAATGTCTCAGATTCTTGACGTTCCATTTCAAGCCCAATGGAGCCACTTCCAATACCTTGGGCTGCCAATAACAAAGAAAAATTTGAAAACTGAAATCTGGAAAAAATACAACGAGAAGATGAAAAAAAAGATTCACTCATGGGGAATGATTTGGTTAAATCAAGCGAGCAGAGTCATTCTTATAAAATCTATCCTCTCAGCTCTTCCCCTCTATCAGTTTACCACAATCTATGCCCCTACAAGTATACGCAAGCAAATAGAACTAATAATCAGAGCATCTCTTTAGCAAGGAGGCAGAACAAAAACAAGGAAATCTAATTTAATTAAGTGGAGCCAAGTAACTGCACAATATGAGAAGGGAGGCCTTTCTATCTGTTTACCTGGAGTGATGAATCTTGCACTTGGTGCCAAGATTGCATGGAGATTCATTACCAAAGAAAGAAGCTGGCGGAAGCATGCTTTGGAATCAAAATACTTAAATGCCCCAAGAATCACAATCTTGGAAGGGAAAGCACCGATAAGACCTTGTACACAAATCTGGAAACTTATAACCAAGGTTCTCCCTCTAATCAAAAGCAACATATCAAGAATGTCGGGCAGTGGTAAAGAGATTAATTTATGGAAGGATAGCATAATGGGAAATGAGCCACTAAACAATAATCAAGAAATACAGAGATTGAGAATCTGGATGATGTCAAGAGGCTATTCCAACCTGAAAAAAAAAATAACGAAATCGGACACAAATAGAACTTGGAAGCAATGGAAAACACCTAATCTACAACAGGAACTAAAAAATCAGTGTGATGTTCTGATCTCCCTACTAAAAGGCGCAACTCCAATGGAACAAGGCAAACAGGATACTTACATATCGAACACCAAAGGAGGGGAGTATACAGTCAAATCTAGGTATACAATGTTGCAGGAGAAGCAACGTCAGCAGGAATGGCAGCTTTGGAAACTGGAATGGAAAACTAAAAGCTTACCCAAAATCAAAATTTTCATGTGGACCCTCCTAAAGAGTAAAATACTCACGGCAAAGAACCTAACAAACAGAGGAATAATGGGGCCTCCTCAATGCCCATTGTGCCTTCATGAGAAGGAAAGCATTCAACATCTATTCATAGAATGTAGATTCACAAAAGAATGTTGGCAACATATGGTGTATCATATTGAAGCAAATTTAAATTACTCCATTCTTCTCAATGACTTCTTTGTTGAATGGAAAAGGAAATACCCTTACACTCTCAAAAATAAAAACACAGTTCAAAGATACTGGACTAGCATTCCCTTCTTTTTATGCTGGCAGATCTGGTTAGCTAGAAACAACAAGATCTTCCAGAACAAAAAGCCAACTGTGGAAAGGGTCACCTCCAAAACATGGGGACAAGTTTCATAATTTTACTCAGTCAAGGGGACAAAAGGGATAGATTGTGCGCAGCTCCAGGAAGAAGAAAGAGAATGGATAAAGTATTCAGATAGTAGGCCCAAAATAGCATCAATGCCCAAGCCCAGAAAGGAAAAACAAAACTAGAAAATAAGGCTCTCTGAAGATGAATTCAACATTTGGATAAACTGGATCAAAAATGAACCTAGGAAAAGCAGGTGTTGGAGGGTTAATTCTCTCCAGTGATAAACAAAACACCATCCTGTATGATTGGGGTTTAGGCATCATGTCAAACAACAGGGTAGAAGCTTATGGGCTTCTTCTTGACGTCAAAATCTTGAAAGATAGGAACATAAAGAACCCAGTAATTTTGGGAGACTCTTCGATAATCATTCAAGCAATGGTCAATGGCACAAGGCTAAAAAATGCAACATTGTGCCATATAATTTAAATAGTAGGCCCAAAATAGCATCAATGCCCAAGCCCAGAAAGAAAAAACAAAACTGGAAAATAAGGCTCTCTGAAGATGAATTCAACATTTGGATAGACTGGATCAAAAATGAACCCAAGAAAAGCAGGTGTTGTAGGGTTAATTCTCTCCAGTGATAAACAAAACACCACCCTGTATGATTGGGGTTTCAGCATCATGTCAAACAACAGGGCAGAAGCCTATGGGCTTCTTCTTGGAGTCAAAATCTTGAAAGATAGGAACATAAAGAAGGCCAGTAATTTTGGGAGACTCTTCGATAATCATTCAAGCAATGGTAAATGGCACAAGGCTAAAAAATGCAACATTGTGCCATATATTGAAAGGATCAATCAACATGTACAACAACTTCGAAAAATCACATTCTACCATATTCTAAGGGACAATAATAAAAAGGCAGATGTGCTAGCAAATAAGGCATTTGAAAGAATATTAGGTGAAGCCATGATTGACTGAGATCACATCAAAATCCCAATTCCATGATAACGCATATTTATCAAAAATCAAATGTGCAGGAAGGAATCTCTCTAAAAAATTGCGCTCTCCTTGTCATGCTTGGAGATGGAATATTTTCATGTACCATTAACAACCTGCCCAATCCTTCGTGGACTCTACTCATCTCCCCTCTCAAACCCATGAATCCTCAGCTCATGTGCCTTTTATCTATTTATTCTTTCCCCTTCGTCGCAATCTCCACTCTGTCTGTGACCTTCTCCGATGTGATATGCAATGAGTGGATCTTTAACTTTGAATTATGTCTTCGCTGCTCTCGGCCTTGCTTCTCTGTTGTCTACAATCTTTTTTCTTTCTCTTCTTCGTCATCCCGCCTCCGCTCCCTCCCTTGTGCCATCACCGTGTGCCTCTCTTCTTAGAAGATTATAATCCCCCTCATCATTAGCAGCTTGTTTCATATCAGACACTCCATTTCAGCGCACACAGCTTGGGCCTCTGTCGCCTCCAGTAGATTCTCTGTATCTTCTCACGCAAAATATCAGTGCATCTTGAATCACTCTAGCCATATCTCTATACCTCAATTCTAGATACATCTTATCTTAATAGATCCTTGTCCAACTACTGCGCTCTTGTTCCGCTAACCGGTCATAGACATCAGTGCCATTTCAGTTTCATCTCTACAATAGCAAAGAAAGGAATGGACTCCAGGGATGCAAAGTCTCAGTCATGTGTGCATTGCCGCGCGCACAAGGTAGTAATAGAACAAATCAAGGAGCAAATGAATCAGATGAGAAATCAAACAAAATCTAAGATTGCAATCCTTCGACATCAATGGACAAACACCACAAAGGAGATCCTAGAGGTCAAAAACAAATGTGTGCATCTGGAAAATACAATCACCTATCTCAAAGAAATTACAGCAAAGAAATTTGAGGAGGGATCCAACTCCCTCGATCAGGGGAGTAGACATCGAGATAGCGAAAATACAGTCAACAAATAGGAGCAATCTCAGCTCTTTGGTCTCCAGGGACAGCAAACAACATCAAGCCAGCTCTCAATATATAGTTATCTAGTAATATCATAGAATGAAAACAAAATGTACTCTGCTATTACAGCAATATGTAAAAATCTATAGATTTTGTTTCTCCTATTGTGCGCAACAAGTACCAAGATTGGTAGGTGCTAAGGGTGGACAGGCCAAGATGAACCCTAAGCTTCTTGCCTGTGATTCCCTGCTACTTGTCGTCGCCACCAAGCCTCAGCTCAGGCCTGCGGATCATGGAGTCCACAGATCTGGCATGCCCTCGATTCAACTCGAGCCCAGCAAGAAAAGCAACTCCGCTAACGAAAAGCTGAAGAAAGAAAGCGTTGTGCTCTCCAACGCATACACAGAAGCGGATTCACTCTCTACGCAGGTCTACGATAGCATTGCAGGTTGGAGCGCACCTGCGATGATTCCCCACCCCTCTGCCGTCGTCAAGACAATGCAGGGCACTGCGGATCTGCGAGCCCAGAGATCTTTGGCTACACGGTAGCTTCGAACTGCTCCTGCAGACAAACTTGCATGCAGCTAGCCGCTGATACAAGGACTGCACTCACGATTCTGGAGCCCCGCGAGAGTTGCTGATGTCGAAGCTTACCAGGGTAAACCTCCATCTCGCCTGCAGATCCCCAGCAACCTGGAAAATGGGAAAAACAAGGCCCCCAATGGCAGCCCGCGCACATGGGACTCAGCAGGAACTCAGAAAAGGACGCGGACTGCAACGATCGAGCATGGGTCTTCAAGTTGGGCTCTGCAACACCTCCTGACAGCCCAGGTTTCCTAGATCCATCCTCTCCTGCCTTTCAAATCCAGATCTCGCTCCTCACGAGCAAATCCTTGCTGATATGGGTCCGCTCAACGGACAGAGTACAAAAACTCCTACACACCCTGGAGCACAGGCTGGAGATTACCTCAGCTCTTCAAAGGCTTTTATATGGAGGTAAACAGCTTGATGTCTCTTTTCCCCTTTCGTACTATAACATTGAGAGAGATGCTACTGTAGTTTTAACCCTTCGTTTGAGAGGAGGGGCTGCGGGGCACTCTTCATCTACATCAGCTTTCTCCTACAAGGATGTTGTCCATGCACAGCCCAAGAAAGAAGATTAATCCCCTGCTGGCCCCAAGCCCTTTCTGGTTGATAAGATGGAGGAAGTTCCCTCCATAGAGATTACCCATCCAGATCTAGCAAAGCAGCTTCAAAAATATGCAGAAACCGCCATCATCTGCAGATTCAATGGACTTTGGCCCCGCACAAAGGATCTCTACGACTGGATCTATGCCAATTGGACCCACAACTACACAGTTATCTTCTGCTCAAAGGGCTTCTTCATTGTAGTGTTTGATCATGGCAAGGATTACCAGAGAGCTGTAACAGCAGGTCCGTGGTTTTGGGGACTAGCAGGACTATTCCTTACCCCCTGGTTCCCAGATTTCAACCCCTCTACGGCAATCATCACCAAGATTCCAGTCTGGGTTAGGCTTCCTAATTTACCTGTTCAGTTATGGCACCTGTCAACCTTCCAAGGAATAGGAAACTCCCTAGGCCGCTATCTGACAACAGATCCCTTTCGAGAGTACCAAGGGCTATACACATATGACAGAATATGGGTTGAAATAGACATAAGTAAAGGTCTGCCAGATCAAATCAATCTCAAGATTGGCGATTTCCTATGGACACAAATTCTGGATTATGAGAACACCGCCTTCCGTTGCCGCCACTGTCACCAAACAGGGCACCTTCAGAACTCCTACGCCAAATTCCTTGCACAAAAAAAGCAAAACAACCTCAAGCCAAAACCCAAAAGATGGATACCTTGTCATCTACCTCCCGTGGATGACGATGACACCATGAGCTCAGATGAGGGGGAGATTGATGCAGAAATGGAGCAAGTAAGGCAGACGAAAGACTCATCCTCCACTGTCCCTGAGGGGCCCCCTGTCATGGTGACCTCTCAGAAACGCACCCATGAATCCTCCTCTTCTGACACAGATAAGGAGACTCCTCCAACAGTCAACAACAATCTACAAATGGTTCCAGCCCAACCGCACCAAGCTGGATAGGTCAAAGTCAACAAAAAGAAAGGAAAAAAATATCGCACGGAGGATTCTGCCCATTCTGGGTAGAATCTTGTTTCTATCTTCTTTTGTTTCCTAGTCACGCTTCACTGTTCTTTTGTCTGTTTCATGTTCACCCTTTGGGACTGAGGTTGATTTATCATTTCCGGTTGGCCCGCTTCTTGCCTCTCTTGATTGTAATCTTTTCTTGTACCATATGATCGCTTAATAGAATTAGTCTTATTTACCAAAAAAAAAAATGTAAAAATATATAATTTGAATGCAGTAGATAATATATGCAACAGGAAGGCAAGAGGCAGTAGTAAAAGTTATGTAATAGGTAGACAAGATGCTCAACAAACAACTCTGAATTTTGGCCAGCAAGAGCAAACATGTAATGAGGAATTAAACCTCGTCCTTTTTTTTTTATATATAATATCATAACCGAATCTATTAAAAAAAAATTATATGTTGAAGTCTACATTTGAATTTATTTCAATATTTACTGAAGACATTTCTGCAAATAACTTATTTCTGAATAATAAGTAGAAGAAATAACATCAAATAATGCAGTAGAATTTCAAGTTGAAATTTTCACACCCACCAACCACTGCGCAACTCTAATATTGCATCTGTGTTGTTGTTGACACTGCTATACTGCTGCCAACTCTGCATCTACACTACAACTCTCTCTTATCTGTTGTTGTTACAGTTGCAACTACTACAACTGAGAAGCATACTAAATACTGAATCAATTGTGTTTGTTGCATCTGTCTCCTGAGTCTTGACTGCTACTAGCCCCTGCACTGTCCACTAAGGAATCTACGTTGTTGCTGACTCTGCCACTAAGCCTCTTGCTCTGTTGTCAACACTACTCTATGCTCCTGAGCACCTGACTGCAACCAGTCTGCAACTATCACTCGGGAACTGACTATATCATTGACATTGTTCCATCCTGCTACTAAATATTGTGGGCCCCTATAGCAAGGTAATGATCCATGAGGACACCTCAAAGACCTTGCCCATCTCTCAACTCTAGGACTATAACTCCATATCACCCCACCTCACTCTTGGAAGTAGAGCTACATACATGGCAAAGTCCTCCTCCAACTTGGAGGACAACTTATTGACCTTTATTGGACGTTGCCACCTGGTCTTGCTTCTCCTGCTTGTCCTTCTTCATGAGAGGACACTAGGTATTGTAGTGGTCGAACTCACCACATCTGAATCACTTGACCTTAGACAAGTCCTTCTTCTTCTTTTCCCCTTGTCCCTGACTTGGACCCTTAGATGCTAAGGCCACATTTTCCTCTTCCTTCTCACCCTTCATGCCCTTGTTGTTGTTGCCGCCAATGGTACTCTTTACTAGAGCCTGCCTCAACTCCTCTTGTTGTAGATTGGACCACATTCGGTCCTACTTAGGTAATTTGTCTTTGCCCAAGATACTTTCAAACACCTGTCGGTCATCTGAGACACTATTCAATGTCAATCGTAAAAGCTTTGTGGGTTCGGGTGCCTCTCCAACCGCTACTAGCTAATCTCGGACTTCCTAAATCCTGGTGAGGAAGCCATCTATGCTTTCGCCCTTCTGCATTCTTATGCTCCTCAACTTCTCCTGGAGAAACATGTTCCACTACTCGAAAGAACTCTGAAATATCTTAGAGAGAGCATCTCACATCTCCGTGGTTGTACCTTTGTCTGCCACATGCGAGACTAGATTGTCTCAAACTCCATCCAAGATCATCCTCTTAGCCTTCGCCATTTCCTTCCTGTGGTCCTTGAGTTGATCGGCATCATGGGGTACTGCCACCACGTTCTTTGCATAGGTCTTCAAGACATTCATCTAGAAGGAAAGACATCCTAGCATTCTAGATGACATAGTTGGAGGCTCCCTTCAGCTTATCCTGATCTCTGAGCCCAGCTTTGGAAATCTCTAAAGCTGGTCGAAAATTTCCCTTTTTCCCTCTACTCGGTTGTTGCATCTGCTACACGTACTCCTTTCTGGAGTGAGGAAATCTGCTCACAGCTGCTGCCAATCTGCAACTGGAAAAATCGGATTTCTTGTCTAGAAACCCTCTGAGAGACTTTTCCCTCTGTGTGTGTTATTTCTCTTCCACCCAACGTTGATTCTGCTTCTGCAAACAACTGCAAAACACTCTGCACCCAAACAAGGAATTTTCTTAGCGAAAATTTGAGCGTTGTTGCTCCCTTTTTTGAGCATTGTTGCTCCCTTTGCCTGGTGGAATCACTATTTTGGACAATTCAGATTTCCTACAACCCTGCAATTGAAAATCGAACCCTTGCCCAGCAACTCGTACTACCTGGATAGGCATTGTGCAGCACCAAAAAATTTCAGCTTGTTGCTCCCTCTGAACAGCGTAATTTTAAGCCTTTGCTTCTAATATTCCCAGTCTGATCAATCACGCTCTAATACCATGTGAAAATCTCAATACTAAAATCCTATTGCAGCAATTGGAATTAATTCTTCTATGTAAATTAATTTAACAATTTATTTGCTAAGACAAATATCGAATAAATCACACTCCAACCTTCACAAATAAAATTGTGGAAAATAATAGCATTGGAAACTGAGAAATATTCTACCACACACAAAAATTTGACACACTTATTTTTGGACAATTGTCCCCAGAAAACCCAACTTGGGAAAACCAGTGCAGCAGTTGAGGGTTTTTATTATTATGCAACAGTGAAATTATTTGAGTTCAATCTAGATACCGAAAATTAGCAAACCTGCAGAGAAAACACTAGAAAAAATCTAGTGAGGAGATTTCCTCACCCCCATAAGCAATTTGGGCCCTGACTGCAACTCCAAGTGAGCCATCCAAACTGCTTCTGCACAGGCCTGCATCACCCTAGCATTGTCTCTCATACACTCAGCATGAATCAGCCGCTCCGCAAGTCATCTAATCTATTGTTGACTAGGAAAACGTCTCTCCTGGCCTCTGGAACTGAAACTCTACTCCTCCCCAGCAAAATTGAATTGCCTCTTAGAGGCTTCTATGTAGCCCTTGCGCAACCTCTCTGTGGCTATCTCTACCTCTCTGCAATGTACTTCACCGGATCTAGAAAACTTCCTTCGGTTTCAGTGTCCCTGCCCTTCTCTATCTTCACTTCCCTTCTGAAGCTCAAACTCTTCTGGCAACTGACTGCTGCACTCTATAAAATCGAACTCCCCAAGGAAATCGACCTCAAGTGTGTGTGTTATCTATCTACCCATTGACTTCTTCTTATAATCTTTTGTTGGTCCACCAACGTCCAAGATTAAATCTTAATCGATGGCTAACATTATTTCATAGTCAATCAATGTGAGTTTCTAGATGATTCACACCTTATCTCAATTAATTTTGATTAATTAACCTTTTCTTAAGTTTAGACTTAGGAAATAATTAAAAATAGGCTAATAATCTAAAAGGAGTGGGAGGAGATTTCCCATGTAGTGCCCGCCCTAATCCAAATGGTCACTAAAGGAGATCCCACGGGACTAGGATACAAGGGTAACCACGAAATCGAGCAACGAAGACAAGAATACAAGCCTAACCCACTCCTTCCGCGGAATCCCCCCACCAATCCATGCCCAAAAGTGCCCATGACAAGGAAAATTACTCAACTATACCAATGAAAAGCCATACCTTTGGGGTCAGGAGGCCCACCTTCAAACATACATTCATGACAAGTGGTCGAGGGACCACGTGGTCAGCTCAGGTGGTGGAGAAAGTGGTACATCGAGCTATCTGGTGGCTACAAGGGGTTGTTGGTTGTCGATTGAGGACCATCTAGGAGAAAACAATTCTAATATATGTACTACCCACAGGTGGTGGGTAACATCTGGCTCCAACTGGGACATGAGCTCTCGGAAAAGTGGGTAGAGCTACTCGAACGAGAGGTCATGAGAACACCAGCAATCTCTTGGTTATCGTAGACCTGTTACATGCACATATCAAAGACCAAACCCAAGGGACAGCATGTTTTTTTGGTGTCTTACGATCACCCATGCTTAGTATTAGGCCGTAAAATCAACAGAAAGGTAAAACATGCAAATTTTAATCTAAATGCAACTACTCTACCATGAGAAATATCATATGATGTTAGTTCTAATGAGGAAATCAGCATGACATGCATCCTACTCTAGCATGCATATGGTATATTTTCAATTGCAAAGAAAAGAGGTGATACGACTTAACTTGAACGGTTGTGGCCAAAGTTCGTTGTTGAGTTTAGCAATGTAATAATAGTCCTCCTGAACTTTCCCATGGATCTTGACAGGCATTGGATCTTTATCAATCAAGACCAAGTCCACAACCTTATATTCCCTTTTGGGATTCCATTTTTTGTTTGCTTTGTGATTTGGTTGTTTGAGAATTCAAAGTTCTTGCAAAGGGAGAATGGGAGCAAGCTTCTCGATCTCATGTGTCTTGTATTACCAGATTGGTACTAGTTTGACCACATGAGAAGGGTAAGTAAGCTCTCTGTAAAGGATGAAGGGGGTTCTGTCAAATTGTAGAATAGTAGCATATGACAAGTCCATTTGGAGATGACCTCCAATGGTAGTTCACCATTTCCTTGATAGGAGCATGCTTGTGAATGCCTTTTACATCTTTAGATTAGGATCTTCTTTCTTATTATCTTGTTAGTGTTCTTCTTCATCAAACAGTAACCAATGCACAAAAATAAATAGACAAGAGACAGCAGGTAGTATATGAGCCAGGGCCAAAACCTCTCACTTTTTTAGAGGAAAACCTGCATAAATTCTTCTTATAGAGATTCCAATTGACGAAGACCAAGCCCATGACCCTGACCTATTTAGCCACTCCAAATCCAAGATACATTCATCTTTCTTCCTTGATCTTCTTCTTCCATTTCTTCGATCCTCCTCAAACTGAGATCATCTCTTCATGGCACCGGAACATGTCAATGTGAAGTCACCAAATCATGACCGTTGTAGCAGCATCCAACCATATAGTGATACATCACTGAATTGTGGCCTCTATACATACCACTGAACTATGGTTCCTTGTCCTTCCTGTGATCTTCCATCGAGACATCACAAAACTGTAGCACCATACATTATAGCATCACTGTAGCACCAAGTAGGACCGAGCACTAAGATTCTCCTTAAAACACCACTGAAACCTTAATTGTGGAAGCATTGGAAACTATTGCAAAGATGTCACCGAAATACACTGATATATTATGCCGATACAATGAGGAAAATGTCACTGTAATGTCACCCCAAATTCAGTGCTACAATCCGCACTGTGATCACTGTTTTTCCTGAGATAACATCTAAACTTCTCGCTCTCTTGACTACGGAAAATCTCATAAGTATGCCGAGGAGATTATTGTGGTTTATCCGACTTCTATCACTGCTATACCCATCCGAAATCTCAAGGATGCACCGAACTGAACTATGGAAATGCGAGGTGCCTTGCCTCCTATTTATAATAGTTCTTCCATACATTTCAGCTGACCTGAGCATTCGAATGGGTGTGTCTCCTTATGTGAGCTGACATGAATTTATGTATATATATATATATATATATATATATATATATATATTGCGGCCGACCATGAAGAAGATGATTGTGCTTGTCTATGGAGTGCTTCTAGAAAACTTATAAGTTATATAGTTAAATACATTCTTTATATGCCCAAGAAAGGTCATACATGACATTGACTCTAAAACAATAATCCCTTGCTCGTGAAACCTATGAAGCAAGCCAATAAAATTTTATTTTCTTCATTACATTATTTACAAGAGTCACAATTACATGTCATTATGAAGACCGAACATAGTTACACTTTTCGACATAGGGGAAGGTGAACCACTCACCCTATGGTCACTCATCGCTGAAGAAGTACCCATGCCCCAAGGAGCTCCCAGAGCTCAATGTTCAATCTTAACCAAAGATCCTTTCATATAGGGAATAGTGTCAGGCTGCTTTCTGAAAATCAAGACTAGATCTTGGTGATGATATTGATGACCGGATTATCAATGAGAGCCTCATAGCTCCACATAGCATATAGATGTATACACAATTTTCTATAAACATACCGATTTACGACTTAGCCATTTTAGCAGCAGAGATCTTAGAAACACTTAGTAATCCTTTGCTTCTCGCATATCTAGATGAAGAAATTATTTAATTGTTCTTACTCCCTCTTGCTCAAGGAGACCACAAGCCTAAGCTTGTCTTTTCAGAGTGCAAAGTGTCCATCTAGCAGCCTTCTAATCATGAGATTCATCCACTTTGTAGATATAAAGGTGGACCTCAAGAGATACAGCACTTAAATGTGCTTTAACCATCTACCATATTGTCAGTTGCTAACCATATTGTCAGTCTAGCAACTTTCTGTGATGAACTATATTATTTTAATGAGCAGTTGTTCATAAATTGTCTTCCTATCAAGGCATATAATTTACAAATGAGAGACAACATCAATAGTTGTATCCAAACTTCATAGCTCCCTTTGAATATTGAAAATGTAACAATCTGCCATTAATCCAGGGATTTTTATAGCTCCCTCTTAAGGTGATCATCTGGCCTTCAATCATGATCTTCCCATATGAGGCAATTGATCCAGTATAAGGAGGGGTTCTAACTTCTTTCACATTCAGGCGCTCATATCTTATAATGTTGTTCTTAATGTAAGCTGGATGACAAAAATAAGGGTCTCATGCTTATGGTACTTGTTGAGACAGAATCTGATATGCACCTGCTTATTTAAGGCACTTCTGATTTCATGGTGATGAGGGTTGCCACAAAAAAACCTGTTCCACAGTGCCATGCACTTTGGCACTTCTATTAGATTGTCAATGAAAGATCAATAGAGAGGTACAAATACCAAGAGTCTTCCCACAGTCTATATACGACTTGTTCACAATTTTGTTTGTGAACAAGATTCGTTGTTAATGATACATCATGCTGCTATAGTGCTAATATCAATATTTTTCTAGAGCCAAGATCGATTATGCTCTATATCAAAACCGAACAAAACACTAAACTGCTGAGGAACCATAGATAATGCTGAGCGAGCATACATAATACCAATGAAGTCACACATATATATACTTTAACCATCATAACTGTGATGACAATATACACAATAGTAATGTCGCCATATATGAGCGTAGGGACCTAAGTTGCACGAAATAGGGAAACGGGTACAGGTAGGAAACGTGACCCCCCCAAATTTTGGAAACGGGGAAACACAATATATATATATATATATATATATGAGCATTTAAGAAATATGTGCAATCATAAAGCATACAAGATAAATTATAATTTATTACATGATTAAATTGTCCAATGTCAATGCATAAACTATAAGTCTTTAAATTTAGATCACATTTACTCATGAATGATCATATAATGAAAATAGCAATATCCAAAATCAACCACGAGAAATTTCTAATTTCTTGTCTCATCCTTGATTGGGAGTCTCCTCCTGCATAGTCGAACGGCCTTAGTGCTCTTGATTAAATACAAGTTCCATACCCTAGTACCCTAGGTGCTCTTGATTATTGGGAGTCTCCCCTGCATAGAGGGCTTGGTTTTCTTGATTAGATACAAGCTCCATACCCTAGTACATGACAAAATCCAATGGAAACATTGCAATCCCCCCAATCCTGAAATCGTGAAAAAAATGATAAGTCTGCTGGATTTTGAGTGAGATTTAAAATTCTACTTTCTCCATATGAAATCCAATGAGGGCAAAACCAGTCTCAAACATCTTGAGTCATTTCATGGTAATGTTAAAAATTTAAGTAAAAGTGACATTCTCTAGGCCATAGGCTTGAACATTAGGCTGCCCTAAAACAAACAAATAAAAATGATCAAAAAAATAACAAAACACAAACCGACTATCCAATAATAGAGTTGCTGGGTATCTTGTATTGAGCAAATTTATAGAACTAATGCCATACACAGAACCAACGTCATACTGAGACGATGCCATATATAAATATAGAACCAACATCTTCATGCTGGGACCATATATGTAATGCTAAGGAGCCAATGCCATATATACATCATTGAGACCAAGATGCCATAGAGAAAACCAATGACTTCGCAGAGAACCATAAATGTGCAATTGCTGAGCAGGTGTATCAATCATAGAGGAATTCTGTCAATACTTCCAAGAGTTCCGTGTGATCTTGTCACTGTCAAATCTGACAAAGTCAATCCACCAGTAAGATGCCATTCATAACAGTCTGCAAAACAGAGGAGCGGTGCCATAATGCTATATGGCTGAGACCATAACTCACATACGTGTGTCGAGATTACTTGGGTCAGGATTACTTATGAACATATTCCACAATATCTTAAGGTGTTGTAGCTTGATGCCCTTGCAAAGAACAGAGAGAAGCGAAAACCTCAGGGCAGATTGACACGAAAAACCCTTAGCCATGCAAAAGCCACAGGCCAATATGATATGCAAAAGCCTCAGAACAAGTTCAAGTGTCATAAAACTGAGCATGTGAACTGTAAAACAAACTATACATCATGATTGATGTGTCAAGGTCATTCCAATTACTGAGCCATAAGAATCCATATATTCAAGAATGTCGAGAATATATATATAAAGTGCAGGAGATCAACTGAGATTACTGTATATGCATGAAGCTAATATTTTCAGAATCATACTGTCGAGATTATACACTGAGGAGTCTTAGATGAACATAGACCATATAACTATAACTCGTAGATACCAGATAGAAGTTATGTCAATACAATAAGGCCTTGCAGAAGAGTGCTAATATTGTCATTATGATTAGACCATTTCAGTAGTGAGAGTCCTCCATCATGCAGAAGTCCACGTATGAGAGATCAAGAGTAGTTCTAAAAACACCTGCTTCTGCAAAGCTTCAACAAGTCTTAAGGAAGCTTCATCAAAGACTTCAACACTGCTTCAGGATATCCTTCAAGATATCAAGTTGCTTCAATAATGATATCCAAAAAAGAAGTCCAAGGGTGCTTCTTGTCTGTTGTAATGCAGAATTCTAGTTGGTTCTACAAGGGGTGCAAGATAAAAGACATCATTGTGCTTCCAAGGTCTGCAAAACGATGCTACTCCTGTGCTTTCAACTAGGACTGTGCTTCCGAGAATTTTCCAAGAGTTAAGGTCTGTTATAATCGAACAGTGATAATGAACAGAAGTCTGGAGGACTGTAATGATTCGAATAATAATAGAGAGGTCTGAAAATCTGCTAGGATTAATCCACCTAATGAGACTTGTCTCCACGTTTTTAATTTCAAGCAGAGATATGAAAGCCATAGGATCCAAGGTCGAGACAGTGACAGTGAGTTCATCCATAACAGAGGTCACAAGACTGCAATTTGTAGTCATAGGATTGCAGGAATGTTACTACAGATGCGAGTATTCTCCAGGATCGAATGCAGTATTATTTTATAGGACTGAAATCACTACAGGAATATACTTCAGGTAAGAAATAGAATAGATCCAAAACTAATATGCACAGGTCCTGTAATAATTCCACGGATCCAAGATCTCCTTCACACTATCTTGTGATGATGACCGCGAAATAATCTTCCTAGCAAGCCGAGGATATCTCTAGATATTAATCAAAAGTTAAAACACACCTTAAGAATATTGATACACACCTTGGTTCATCAGTGAATGAATCCACAGAGAATTGGCAACAAACCTTTTGAGATTGTTTTTTCTCTTGCTTGGGGTTGACTTCTCCTGGTACCATGTTAAATTTAGGATTAACATGTTCTTTGCTTAGATTAGTCACTTGAAAATCCCATTATTGATTTCATTACTTATAACAGTAACTGATGAAAGAACATTCCATGTAAATGCAGAAGACAAACCAAGACAAGAGAACACAGGGATTGGCTCAAACCAGGGAAAACCCCCAAGATGGGGAAAACCCTTTATCAATTCTTCTTTCATTAATATCAAATGTTCAGCAGAGAGATAGAGTACAATAATATAGGAAAAATTTGACTTTCCAAGTCACTGATTAAGGGCAGCCCTAAAAGTCTGTGATTCTGACTGATATAGCATGCTTCCAGGATAGGGCTCCTAATAGCCATTAACAAATCTTCCCAAATTGATCCTTAGGTAACAAATTCCTGTGATCTGAATGTGCTTCTCAAATGTGGCTTTTGGTGACCTGGTTAAGTGTTGAGAATTTGGTAGGGCAGTGTTTAATTCAATTATCTTACTACATAACTGCTTGTGTTATACTTGTTATGCTTCTTTCGCTTAGATCTTATCTTCATTAGATTATTGTGTTCTTCATTAAGTCAATTATCAAATGCACGAGAGACAAATATTTAGGCTAGCAAGCCAGGGCCAAAACCTCTCCCTCTTGGAGAGGAAAACCCGTAAGTAATTCTTCTTATAGATCTTCAATTGAAGAGTACCAAGACCATGACCCAAACCCTTGACACCAGTATACCTCCAAGACCCTTGTCATTGATCTTCTCAGCTCCTTATGATGACCTTCTTTTCTGCACTGCACTGCACTTGCACTAGGGAAGCTCGGTCCCTAGTCTAGCAGTCCCAAACAATGTGCTTCTCCTTTGTCTTCCTTCGATCTAGCCTCGGCCTCCTAGGAACTCCTCCTCAGTCTTCTTATTGCATCTTTCATGCCCAAGTCCAAGATCACTTTCACACTGTAGTGACCCTTCCTTTGTACTGTAGACAACTTCAGCCTTTTTCAGAGATATGCTAGATATAGTTGTTGTCCCAAAACAGAGATAGTATACCTCTTTTCTTGATCTGACAATAGTCCTCTTCTTCGCTATATCTTCTTCTCTTTCAGCACTGTATTACGTACTAGATAGCAGTCTTATCCTTCGCTGTAATAAGTCTCGGCCTTCTTGGATATGCGAGGTATGATGTAGCCTAAACAGAAGTATATATGTATGTCTTTCTTCCTTCGTTGACTGACCTCTTTCTTCGCTCCAATTGCAGACCCAACCTTCGCTCTCCTATCAGACTTGTCAGAGATACCTTTTACAAATGGAGCCATAGTTCTTCTATATATAGGGACTGTCTCCCTCCTTTTAGGCCGACATGTCTATCTGTGTATAGGCCGATATGATCAAGGAGACTTATCACCATATATTGTAGCCGACTTGATGGAGCATAGTGACAAGGGTTTGGAGTATACTTTTACATCAATAATTTGTCCCTTTACAAGTGTAACATCACTTCATATACATGACTCTAAATTATATTTATGACAAGACGATAAACTCCTAAAGACCTCAAGAATAAGTCTTTGACCTATAATAAATATTAAAAACTCCTTGGTCATGAAACCCATGAGGCAAGCATTACAAAATACATTTTATTATCTTTGTCTTATAAATTCATAGTTAATAGTCATTATGAAGACCGAACCTAGTTACACTTTTCAACATTAAGTGCCTGCACTTTAGCCCTCTTCCTCTACTCCAAAACACTTGTGACAAATGCGATTAGCCTCCAAGAAGGATCAGCAATGAATACAGGGCTAATACCAGCATTATGTCTGACCAGGCTCGGTCTTCATGCTGCCCTTAATATAGGCCAGCGGTTTTGATTCAGTGATTTGCCCATACGAAATGCCTTCAAATACTGCCCAGAATTACCATAAGGCCCTGCGGCCTACTTAACAGAAGATCTTGGTCCACAATTCAGCAAGGTACGACCTGCGACCTGAATGAGGAGGACTTCTAGCAGCTGCGGCCAACTCAAAAGAGAGTTTTCACACCATAAAAACCCCCCAGCCCTTCAATATGTCTGCGGTCAGCCTTAGAGAAAAACTCGGACCTGCAATAAGAGAGAGATGTGTTGAAGATTGTAACTAAGTTCGATCTTCCTAAATTGTATTTGAATCAATATTTATTGTACTTGTCAAAAGAATAAAGAAAATAATATTATATTATTATTAAATGATTTATTAAAGCATGGGTTTCATGCTTGGGTCATATTATTTCAGCTCAAAGTCCCCATTGTGGACTACTAGGATTTATTCTGAGTTTATAGAGTCATTACAGATTTAAATTGACCCATACAGGGCTTTTGAATCATGTAATTCGGTCAAGTATTGAGTCAAATATGGTTTATGGAGCCTCCACATCAAGTCAGCCTCAAGCCCAAGAATTCGAGCTTCATCAGAAGCCTATAAATACAGGGAGATTGAACTCATTTGGAACTCACTCACTCTCACACAGAAATTTGATATCTATCGTTGCATCAGGGAAAAGTGTGAAGTCAAGGAAGGGGTCAAAAGAAGTGCAAGTTTGGACAAGCTAAAGGATTGGAAGAAAATCGAAATTTTGGTGTTTCTCTTTCTCTCTCACGTGCTCTAGTTTGGAAGATCGAGGTCTCTTATTATTTTGTTGCTTCAGTGGTTGCCAGTGGCTGCAAGTTGTTGCTACCAAGAGAAGAATAGGTCGAAGTTGTTTTTGTTGGGTGTTGGTGCCTTGAGAACTTGTTTTGGGTCAAAATCGAACTCCTAGAAGCAAGATAGAAGTCTTTCCTCCAAGATCAAATTTCCAGAAACAAGGTCGAAGGAAGTGCTACATAGTGTTGTTGTTGTTGCTGCTGCTACCAGATTGAGGTAGAATCAAAAGGAAGGTTGAATTGGTCTGGAGGAAGTCAGAGTCAAGGTATAGAGTCTCAAGATTACTATTGAAGGAAGAATTATTGACTGGGTTTTCCCCTAGAGTGGGGTTTTACCCTAGCGGCTGGCCTATATCTGGTGTCCTTGATCTATGTGCTTTTGCTTTGATATTTGCTTGATGAACTAAGAATAAAGAAGACAAGAAGAATAATAAGAACTAAAGAACATCACAAGTAAATAATCAAGAACAAAAGAATCTTCTGCCTTTCTGATTCTCTAACATGGAATCAGAGCTTTGGTGAAGAAAGAAGGAAAAGGAAATCTCAAGGAATTGATAAGAAGTCTATTAAGAAAAGAAGTTTTCACTACTTTCAAGAAAGATGTCTAACACTATCAAGGGAGAGAACAGGCTTGAAGGAGCTTCAAACTATAGATCTTGGAAAAAGAGGATTGATCTCATCCTTGAAAAGAACAAGGTCTTAGATTTGGTAAAGGGAAAAGTAAAGAAGCCCACAGAAGACTCCAGTGATGCAGATAAGGTAAAATTCAGAGAATTGGAATTAGTGGCTATGACTTTGATGGTTGAAGGCATAAAGGGCAATCTTGTCCCTTTCATAGCAAGCATTGATCATGCCCAAGAAATGTATGAAGCCTTGTCAAAACTATTTACCATCAAGAACATTGGCAAAGTGGCAAGCTTGAGAAATGAACTAAGGACTACTAAGATGACCAAGGAAGATATTGTAGCCACTTTCTTTGTGAAGAGAAATAATAAGAGATGACCTTCTTGCCATTGATGAAATGGTGACAGACAAAGAACTTGTGATTAGGACTGCCACCTACTTGGAGTGCATTTGCTTCAAGTTTCAACAGCTGGAAAAAAGCTCCCACCTTTGAGGAACTATGGGCAGCCTGCAGTCAAGAAGAGTTAAGAATCTCAACGGTAACCAACAATGAAGAAGTCTCAAATGATTATGTTGTTCATCACAAGGGAAACTTCAAGAAGAAAGGGCCAAGGAGGAAGGTTGATATGTCCAAGACTAAATGTTATCATTGCCATAAAATGGGGCACTATAGAAGTGAGTGTCCAGACAATCCTAGAAACAAGAAAAGAGATAGAGATCATGCAAATGTGGTTGAAGAAGTATCCTCTCCCAAGAGAGTGAAGCCCAAAGAGAATGACATAAGGTACTTACATTACTAAGCCCATTGTTCCTAACTTTGGATATTTTATTTGTATATTTTATATTTAGTTATAGGTTTAACATTTTTCTGGAAAGACATTTTTCATGTTTTTATAATTTTTAGGTATCCCTCAAAGCTTTAAAGAGAGCCCACAACAACTCCTCAAGATAAGTATCGCATTCCCTCTCAATTTGGTTTCATATACTTATTTAAAGTTTTGATTATATTAAAATGCTAATCACCGTTCTACCTCTATTTCCTTGTCTAGGAATTAATCTGCTGAATGCTCAAGAATCATGGGAGAAGGCCTCAAGGATTAAGAAAGAAGGCCTTACAAGACAAAGCATTGGAATCAAAAAGGTTTGTCAAAGAATCATAGGTATGTCTTAGATTATAAAGTCTTATTATTCTCTTTGGTATATCCATTTTGCATTACTAATTGTTACTGTGTCTAACTCTCTGAAATCTTAAAAGATTCTTGTTTGGGATGATTCATCATCTGATGAATCTACCCACCTTATACATCTCTGATTGTTTGCATAAAAAGAACCCTGAAAGGTTCTCTGGAAAACCCTAACCTAAGGGTATGTTGATAATGTGTTAAACCCTAAACCTACTTAGGGTTATTAATGAAGATATTGCTATATTGATTGATATATTGATGATGTCATGTTTGTGATTTTGATATGATCATGAAAGCTCTAACTTGTTAGGGTTGAAATGATGTTGTTCGAAATCTCAAACCTTTGAAGTTTTGATATAACAAGGGTTTGCTTTGATATGAACCGAAACCCTAGGTTTTGGTTAGGTCTACAAGCAAAATCCTTGTTATGAAAAGCCCTAGGAATGAAACCCTTGGAATATGTTCCTTTGATTAAATCCCTAGCTTAGTCTAGGTCGGTATATGTCTAATATATTAATATTGTCTGACATATGATATGTTTATGCATGATGGTAATCTCCTAGATATGTGTGTTGACCAAATTTCTAATAGTAATAAGTCCTAGGGTTTGGAAACAAGCCCCAGTCAAAATTTGAAGTTCTAGGATGATGATTGAAAAGTATAGGGTTTTACATCTAAGCCCTAGTAATGATTAAAATTCTCTAATATGTGTATTCATCTGAATCTATATAATGTTTGCTGAGAATTTATAAATGGAAAATCTAGGGTTTACATCAAACCCTAATAGAAGTTATTCATGTTGTGTTTTGATTGAGTGAAATCTAGGGTTTACATAAAACCTTAGTGGATAGTCTATCATATAGCTTGTGAAAGTTATTAGATACCTTTATTTTTCTTTTGACTTATTTCTAGGGATTCGTATATGACAACTAATCTTTTGTCATCTTGATTGAATTGCTGATATGATTTAGGGTTTGTATCAAACCTAGGCTAGAAGTTGAAGTATTGAAGAATAGTCTCTTGTTGATTATGTAAAGTCTAAATGCTTCCTCTACTATAAGATTTTGTTATGATTAACTTCATGCTTCGAGAGAATTGGTTGTACTTGATATCTAAGTTGTGCAAGTACATCATATTGGTGAAAAAGTTCGTAAAAAAAGTTAATATGATGAGAAGGATGGAAGCCATGAAAGATTCTCCAACATCAAAGGAAGAAGTTAAATCTCCCTACATTAAGAGGGAGCGTGGATAGAAGAACTCTCCCTCATTAAGAGGGAGGGCACAACATAATTCTTGATTGGAGAATATATACTGGAAGAGATGTTGCTACATGTGAAGTAGGAAAAGGAATCCTCTCTCAAAGATTCAACTAATAGTCCTACTGAGATTAGTTGTAGAGCAACATCGAAACCCCGAAGGTTTTCTTTGATTATGTATTTGAAAGTGTATTGCTGATCGGGGTTGTGTTTGTACAGGTGAATCTCTTGAAGGTTTTGATAGCATGCTAGTTACCAATCAGTTTGATTGGGAGAGATTGGTTATACTTGATCTGTTGGATCAGGGGGTGTTGAGGCTTTGTGAGTGAAGCATTGCCTAGAAAGACATTGGGTCGACACTTTGTTTTGATGTTTGGTAGGGAGGGTGGCATCGGGTGGATGTGCACCTAGTTCCCTGGGTTGATGGTTAGTAAGTAAGCTTGAAAGTACCTATAGAGGTTGAAAGCTTTAGTCCATCTTAATCCCACTTGGATAGATTACCTTAGTCAGGAATCTAGTCCATGGCAGTGCGGTGCCTAAATTGTTGAGTGACCAATGGATAGATTGCCCTGGTCAGAAATCTAGTCCATGGCATTGAGGTGCCTAAAAATTCTTCATAGTTCACATAGTTGAGATCTTCCTTGTACTGATATATTATAAATACCTCCCTAGTTAAGAAGGAGTGTTGAAGATTGTAACTAGGTTCGGTCTTCATAAATTGTATTTGAATCAATATTTATTGTACTTGTCAAAAGAATAAAGAAAAGAATTTTATATTATTATTAAATGACTTATTAAAGCATGGGTTTCATGCTTGGGTCAGATTATTTTAGGTCAAAGTCCCCATTGTGGACTACTAGGATTTATTTTGAGTTTATAGAGTCATTACAGATTTAAATTGACCCATACTAGGCATTTGAATCATGTAATTAGGTCAAGTATTGAGTCAAATATGATTTATGGAGCCTCCACATCAAGTCGGCCTTCAAGTGATCAAATCGGCCTCAAACCCAGGAATTCGAGCTCATCAAAAGCCTATAAATACAGGGAGATCAAACTCATTTGGAACTCACTCGCTCTCACACAGAAATTAGATTTCTACTACTGCATCAGGGAAAAGTGTGAAGTCAAGGAAAGGGTCAAAAGAAGTGCAAGTTTGGACAAGCTAAAGGATTGGAAGAAAATCAAAATTTTGGTGTTTCTCTCTCTTTCTCATGTGCTCTAGTTTGGAAGATCTAAGTCTCTTATTATTCTGTTGCTTAAGTTGCTTCCAGTTGTTGATACCAAGAGAAGAATAGGTCGAAGTTGTTTTGGTTAGGTGTTGGTGACTTGAAAAGTTGTATTGGGTCAAAATCGAACTCCTAGAAGCTAGATTGAAGTCTTTCCTCCAAGATCGAAGTTCCATAAACAAGGTCAAAGCTCCAATGTCGAAGGAAGTGTTGCATAGTGTTGTTGATGTTGTTGTTGCTGCTAGATTGAGGTAGGATCAAAAGGAAGGTTGACTTGGTGTGGACGAAATCTGATTCAAGGTCTAGAGTCTCAAGATTACATTGAAGGAAGAATTATTGCCTGGGCTTTCCCCTAGAGTGGGGTTTTGCCCTGGCTGTTGGCCTATATATGGTGTCCTTGATCTGTGTTTTTGCTTTGATATTTTCTTGATTGTCAGACCAGGTGGTAACTCCGCAAAACTCAATGTATATTGGATGGAGATTGTGTGTGTATTTATACATAAAGGTCAGGTTATTGGGATTCACTTCTCAATGACTCTTGGCCTTCCTTATTTACTAAATTACAATAATATACAATCTCACCCAACCCCTTAGGATTAGGTGTCAACATTCCCCCCTTTAATCTGAAGGGATGTTGGTGAGTCCAAGCATCGTTCTGAACTTTTCAAACTTTTCTCTTCCAAGTGCTTTGGTGAAGATGTTTGTGGTCTGCTCATTTGTGGAACAATGATGTAGATGGATGGTTTTGGCCTGAACATGATGTCGAATCAAATGGTATTTTGTATTGATGTGCTTTGTTCGATCATGGAACTTCGAGTTCTTGGCCAACTTTATTGCAGAAGTGTTGTTGATCATGAGTGGTGTTGAATGCATTTGCTTCATCTACAAATCTTCAAGGATTTCCCTGAGCCACACAATTTCCTTTGTTGCTTCAGCTGCTGCCACATATTCTGCCTCGGTGGTGGAATCTGCTGGAACTCACTGTTTGCGTGATCTCCATGAGACAGCTTCCTAATCCAAGACTCATGGTATAACCTGAAGTAGACACCCTGGTTTCTTTTTCCCCATCAAAGTCTGAATCAGAGTATCCAATCAAGCTGAAATCGCCTACCTATGTATATTTGAGTCCAAAGTCTTGAGTCCCCTTCAAGTACTTTAGAACTCTTTTTGCAGCAGAGCAATGTCCTTCACAAGGTTTTTGCATAAACCTGGAGAGGATTCCAACAGTAAATGAGATGTCTGGTCTGGTGGTAGTCAGGTAGATAAGACTTCCAACAAGTTGTCTATACTTCGTTGCATCCTCGAATTCCTTCCCTTCAATGGATGTGAGCTTCAAATTTTGTTCCATTGGAGTGGTTAAGGGATTGCATTCATCCATGCCAAACTTGTTTAAAAGATCTCCAATGTACTTTTTTTGAAAAAGAAATATAAATTTAGGATGTTGAGTTATTTCAATACCCAAATAGTAATAAACATAACCCAAATCAGTCATTTCAAAACCTTTCTTCAATTCTTTCTTTATGGATGCAATATAACTCTCATTGTTCCCTGTCATTAAAAGATCATCTACATACACCACAAGATATACAACTGTTTTTCCAACTTTCTTAACAAACAAGGTTGCATCATCAAGATCAAAATGTTTGAAGTCAAGTTTCAGAAGATGCTCAGTTAATTTCTCATACCAGGCTCGCGGTGCTTGCTTGAGGCCATACAAGGATTTTATAAGCTTGCATACTTTGTGTTCTTGGCCCTTCACAACAAATCCTTTTGGCTGGGACATAAAAACTTTCTCCTTTAGATCTCCATTCAAAAAGGCAGTTTTTACATCCATCTGATGGACCTTCCACCCCTTCTATGCTGCTAGGGCAAAGAGAGTCCGGATGGTGGCCCATTTTGCTGTGGGAACAAAAGTTTCTTCATAATCGACCCCTTCTTTCTGTGCAAAACCTTTTGCCACAAGCCTGGCTTTGTGCTTGTCAAGTGAGCCATTTGCTTTGCACTTGTTTTTGTAGACCCACTTACAGCCAATTGGTTTTGTTCCCAAAGGAGGATCAACCAGCTTCCAAGTGCCATTCTTTATCAAGGCATCATACTCCTTTTGCATCGCTTCATTCCATTCATCATGAGAAGCGGCTTCTTTGAAGGAAGTTGGTTCATGATCTGTAGACAAACTCAACTCACAGTTATAAGCAATATCCATATCAACAGGTGAATCAAAATTATCTACATCACCTTCATTTTGTCTAGTGGAACTTCTTGTTCCTGTTTTTCCAACCTCATCGGGATGAACGTTTTCTAGTGTCTTTGTCAGCCATTTGGGGGGGCCTTTCTGAGATGGCCCAGGCTACTCATTTGACTGAGTTGGAATTGAATCAAGATTCAATCTCTCAATTCTGTCAATCACATCGTTCAAGGTGTCATCCGTGGTTGGTTCTTCAAGTGGGGGAGAAAGTGCTTGAGGAAATGATTCCACAGATTGATCCAGTATAGGAATCCTCCCTTCAAGATGTGGAATCTGATTATCAAATTCTTGAAAATACTTTGCATGTGTGAATCTATCCAAGCAATCAAGTTGCCGGTCAACAACATTGTCAGTCTTGGAAGATTCAAGGAATATGACATCTCTTGCTATTACAAACTTCTTATTAACTTCATCATAGAGACAATATCCTTTGGAGGTATTGGAATACCCCAAGAAGATACATTTTCGACTTCTAGCACCAAGTTTATTCCTTTGTACCTTGGGTATCAAAGCATAACAAGTGGAACCAAAGACCCTGAAATGCTTTACCGAAGGAATGTGGCCATGCCACATTTCATAAGGAGTTTTGTTTCTGATTGAATTTGAAGGACACCTATTCTTTATGTATACAGCACATAGAACTGCATCAGCCCAAAACATCAATTTTACATTCTTAAAAAACATCATGGAGCGAACCATATTTAAAATTGTCATGTTCATTCTTTCAGCTACACCATTATGTTGGGGATTATAAGGCACAGTTGTTTGATGTTTGATTCCATGTTGACGAAGATAATTTTCAAATTCGTTTGACGTGTATACTTTTCCATTATCAGTACGTAAAGAGCCAATATGAGTTTGTGCATCATTTTCAATCCATGCATGAAAATTCTTGAATGTTTGAAAAGCATTAGACTTGTTCTTCAATAAGTAAACCCAACACATTCTGGTGTAATCATCAATAAATGTCATCATATATTTATTTCCATTTGCAAAAGCAACAGGCATAGGGCCACATAAATCTGAATGAATAAGCTCAAGTTTTCTATGTGCTAGGGGTGATATGGAGTTATAGTCCCAAAGTAGCACAGAGGTTTGGGTAGAGTCCATTGAGGTGTCTTCCTCATGGATCATTACCTTGCTACAAGGGTCCACAGTATTCAATAGCAGGATGGATCAGTGTCAATGGATGCAATCAAATTCTAGAGTGACAGTTGCAAACTAGTTGCAGTCAGGAGCTGAGGAGCGCAGAGTAATGTTGATAGCAGAGCAGGAGGCTTAGTAGCAGAGTCAGCAGCAGTGCAAATTCTTCAGTGGACAATGCAGAGTGTTGGTGTCCAAGTGTGAATGAATATTCAAACCCTTTCCCACATTAATTATAAATCTGGGTACGTTGGTTATTGCAAGGCTAACGCGCACAGTATGTGCAGATACAATAGCACAATTCTAATATCAATCATGGATTCGATAATTTAAACAAAGCAACAAACACTGTAACAACAAATAAAGAGATGGCAGTGATAAATTGTAAAGCTTACAATGCATTCGCAGCAATAAGAGTATCAGCAAATACGTCTATTGTCACAGCGATTGCAAATTATACAAAACAAGAAATAAAAATAACCACACAGGAAATACGCAGCACCTGATCAGAGAGTGGGCCCAACTCTCTGATCAGGGTTGCAATATACTTACAAACTCACAGAAGTAACAGGAAATTAATCTTGCACTAAAATAATGTTCTGTTACACAGCTCAATTCCTTGCGTAGCCAACCCTCTATGCATTATCTCCTATGCGTTCTATCCCTTCTCTCTGATTTGTGTCCTTTTAAATATACAAACAACAAAGGGAAATAGATTGATTACAAAATCTCAATAAGCAAGATGAGATCTGAAAGATCTTTCCATCATGATTCCGCTGGCACAAGTCGAATCTGGCAATTACAATTGGGGCAATTTGGAAAACGGCCACAACAGAAAATATGCAAATCTGTCCTTCAAAGAACCTTGCATTTCTCTCAATAAAGACCGAATTTGGGAAAACTGCTCATTGGGAAACTAATTTGGTCTGTTCTGCACAAAACCCATGTTTCGGATTTTCAGGATTCTTCTTCATTTGCCCGAAACGTTCAATGCAAAACTGTCTCTTGTTATCCCATCGAATTTCTGAGTTGGAATATTTAATAATCAGTTGAAGATCAAATCTGCAATCTGGAAGAGATTTTGGAGGCTAAAATAGTGAGTGATGTTATAACGAATTCATTAATAAACCATCATTGGCAAAATCATGCATAATAATCATTAATTTATTAAAATAAAGGAGAACAAGTATTACTTATCCAAAAGAGCATAAATAATTATGAAATGGGATTATATAATAAATTATGATAAATAATGTAATAAGAGAACATTAGAAATGGATGAAATGGATGTTAAGAAGTGATAATAATAATACAAATTAGTGGCCCAACACAGAGGCTAGTAGTAGTCAAATGCTCAGCAGACAGATGCAACACAGAGACAATTGATTCAGTATTTCAAATGGTTCTCAATTGCAGTAGTTGCAATAGCAGCAGCAACAGATGAGAGGGAGTTGCAATGCAGATGCAAAGTTGACAGCAATATTGCAATGTCAGCAGCAACACAGATGCAGCATCAGAGCTGCGCAGTGGTTGGTGGGTAGTGGCAGGCAGTCACAGTGGCTAGACATCAGCAGAGTGTACAGAGGTTGATGCAAAGACAGGGTGTTGGAGCAGTTCAGCACTAGAACAACTTTCTCGCTAAGAGGGAGTGTTAGTTTTTGTAGCATCGGATGGTGTTCTAGTCTCGACAGTTGATCAGAGATGTTAAGAAACACTAGGACTCCATAAACCCAGAAAAGGTTTCAGGAAAATCCACCTAGAGATGCCTTAATTAAGTTAATTAATCAATAATTAATTTTGTCCCAAGTCTAACTTAGGAAGAATGATTAATTAATAGCAATTAATTGAGGAAAGTGAGGTATCTCTAGAAACTCACACAGATTAACTAGGAAATAATCTCAGTCATTGATTACGTTTTAATCTTGGTCATTGGAGTCCCGTAATGAGATTATAAGAAGAAGTCGATGGGTAGATGGAAAAAGACACTTGAGATCAATTTTCCATGGGCAATTTGATTTTCCAGAGAGCAACAGCAGTTGGCGAAAGAGTTCAAGCCAAAGAAGGGACGCAGGACAAAGAGGGGTAGAAGCAATGAGTCCAGAGGAAGTTTTCTAGTTCCAAAGAGTATGAAAGAGGAGGTCAAGATTTTCTCCAGGAAGCAACGCAAGGACTGCACAGTTGCTTCAGAAGAGCATTTTGATCCAGCTGAAGAGGGAGACGTTTTCAGTTCCAGAGGCCGAGAAATTTTTCCAGAGGGTCAGAGAAGCATTTTCCCAGTCAGCAACAGGCAGGACGACTAGATTGGCAGTCAATTCAGGCAATGTGTGTGGTAGGCAACACCTTTGCTAAAGAAAGCTACAGGTGTCCTATTAGAAGCAGTGAAAGAAGATCTTTGTGCAACAATCAGAAGAGATTGTAATATTACCTCCTTGGAAGCTACAATTAGTGATAGAAGAAGCATCATGCATCTTGCACCAGCCTGTGAGAGAAGTCTCTTTGAGATCTTGTAGCAGTCTCTACTAGAAGTTGAGGAGCAATAGTATTGCCCATCATTCTTGAAATCTCATTAAAAGGAATCCTTGGAGGAAGTTTTCCTATTGTTGAAAACAGTGTTTGAAGATGTCAAATAGAAGAGGATACCTTATAGGTCTGATCTATAATACTCAGTAAAATTGTTAAGCACTAACCAAACTATTCCTCATAATTTGCTTCAAAATTTGGAAGTCTGATGATAGGTACCAAACCTATTCTGAAGGGACTTCTGTGGAATTTTTGAAGATTGGTAGAGGAACCATGCTTGAAAGGGCAAAGCAATTTGATTTTATTTGACACTTTCAAGATCATTTGAAGTCAATATTTGACTTTGGCATCTTGGAATCAATAGCAAGGTCGTGGCAGCTAAGGAAGTGAAAATACCTTAGACAATGTAATCAAGGAGAAAGCATTGCAACAGCTCCCAATGATCATGAAGAACTAAGGTATGTGGTCCTTGACTTTAAGGTAGTTATAATTGTTTTTATATATCTTGGACAAAAATTCTTGAGTCGTGAAATGTGATGAATTAGGATAGAGATCCTGGGTCACATGAACTCGGATAAGAATGATCTGATGAACAGACATTCTTGACTTGTGTGATGGATTAGGATGGAGATCCCAGGTCACATGGACTTGGATAAGAATGGTCTAATGGTAGGATTACTCCAGGTATTCTAGGTGGAGTATGTACCATGATGAGGCAATATGGTGTCCTATGGAATGCCTCCCAACATAGTGCTACGATCTTATTAGAGATAGTGTACTCATTAAGGCTTTGGTTAATGTGACAATGCTGGCTATTATGAATGATGCTTATCAATCTGGAACTTTTCTTATGAGAACTTTTCAAATGGAGTATTGTCCTTGTACCAATTGGACAATTATGAATACCTCCCTACTTAAGAGGGAGTGTTGGAAAATGTAACTAGTTTCAATCTTCAAAATTATCATGTGTCATATAATAATGTAATAATTATTGTATTTGTCAAAATAAAGAAGAATGAAAATATTTTGTAAAAGAAAAATATTTATTTTAAGCATGGGTTTCTTGCCCATGGTCTTTGGTCCTAGGTCCAACACCCATTGAGTGATCTACGGGTTTTATCTTGAGTCAAAGTCAAAATCATGATGTAAAAGACCCATTGGGCACATGTAACAAGAAAGAAGAAAATTATTTGATGTCTAAAAAGTGTCTAAAGAGTCCTCGAGACCAGGTCGGCTAGCCCCTTCAAGTCGTCCTAGAGGAGGCCCTTCCAACATTCGAGAAGTCTATATAAAGGAGTCTTCAACCACCTCTTGTGATACACTCACTTGAAAAACCTTATCTTAAATGATTTGTGGCTAAAGTGAAGAGCAAGGGTCCTAGTAGAGGACATGAAAGCAACGAAGAAAGAAGGAAGTTGGATCTTCTGTTTTCCTAGAATTTCTCCTTGAATAAGCCCTCTCATGCGAAGTTTATGTGGCACATAGGGTTTCCACAGGTCCAAGAAAGTGGAGGAGATTGTTGTAGACATTATTTGAAGAGCAAATACTTTTTTCAATGGTTGGCCTGGTCTTGGAGAGTTTGTTTTGAGTCTTAGGTCTTGGAAGTCTCCTTTGAAGTTGATAAGAAGAAGTTTTGATGGGTTTTCCCCCTCGGTGGAGTTTTGCTCTGGCTTGGAGCCTATGTCTTGTGTTCATGTGTTTGGCATTTATTTGATGATAAGAACATAAACATAATCAAGATAAGAATAACCTAAATCACAAGTTAATGTCATGTAAAGGAAAACATTAAGCTTCCCTATTAGTTTGCCAACAAAGAGAAGTCTTAGTGGCAGCAGCAGAGGATCGATGAGTGTGAAGGAGGAGGAGAATGTAGGCCTTGCATCGAAGGGAAAGGCAAAGAAAGGTCCCAGTCAAGGACAAGGCTCACAGTGAGGAGAAAAGATGAAGGAGGATTTGTTGAAGATCAAGCACTTCAGGTGTGGTGAGTTCAACCACTATAGTACCCAGTGTCCTGAAAGGAAGAAGGACAAAAAGGAGAAGCAAGAGAAGGAAACAACTTCAGCAGAGATCGATAATTTATCTTCCAAGTTGGAGGATGAATTCGCACTATATGTAGCTATAACTCCACGAGAGAAGTGGGGTGACATTGAACTTTAGTCACCAGAGTTGCAAAGTGGTACAAGGAGGATATCATCCAGCAGATGTTTCCTCGTAGTTCACTACCCTTGCTACAGGGGCCCACACTATTCAATAGCAGGTGGATCAATGTCAGATGGTGCAGTCAGTTCTTGAGGGATAGTTGTAGTTAGATGTTGAGGGGCACAAAGCAGTTGCAACGCAAACAAACTCAGTGAACAGTGCAGAGGCTAGTAGAAGTCAATGACTCAAGAGACAATTGCAACTCATAGGACAAGTTGATTCAGTTCTCAGCTGCAATAGTTGCAGCAGCAGTAGCAGTATGAGATTAGTTGCAGAGCTGACAGCAGTACAAAGTGTACAGTGCAATGTCAACAGCCGAGCAAATGCAGGGTGGTTCAGCTCAAAGTGGTAGATGAATCAGAGTTGTGCAGTGGCTTATGTTGAATTTCCACGACCTTGGGTCTAGGTTAGAGTCTTAGAATCACTGACGCTACCAAACCAAGAATCTCAACCATGACTACTTTGCATAGCGGAAATATAAAGCAGTAAATCATATATGCACAAATATACATAGTTTTATACAAAATTGTACAATAATGTACAATCACCAATCTTCATTATATTAAACCAAAATCTAAATAATACAACAATCTATGGTATACAAGATACAATGACAAACTCAATGTCGTATCTTGTCCTGCCAGTGCTTCACTTCCGTACTGCTCACTAGTAGTGCCTTAGTCCATCAAGGCTACTACACATCAAAACTCAAAGAGGACTGCCACCTAACACTACTACGAGTCACTTCTGTAGAGTGTACAAGGCCTGATCCAGTCTGCTCTCTGGGTAGGCCTAACTCCCGAGCTCCAAACTGTCAGGCTAGCAGCCACTTTAGTCCATCAAAGTGCTACACTTCGACATCAATCTTCACCCAACATTCAGCTCCTCTTTGTCACATCAAGATAGCTTGTCTAGGGCTACTTTGGGTAGCCAACACACTACCCTCCACTAAATCTATGGCACCCAATACTACAGTGTCAATTCTACTCCTAGGATAGACTCTTCACCATCACAGAAGATCCTCCACACAGCATCAACAGGCTGCTACAATGATCCAAATCCGATCACCAAACTGTGACCCAACACATACCAAAACATTGTTGTTTTGTCTACTACAACACTGCAATTTCTAGGACTGGTTAAGGCACTAACCACAGTTTCTAACCACCCAACAAACAAGCCCAGAAATTGCTCCTCTTGTTGCGTTTTTACCTCTAAGTATTGTTGCCCTTAGTGCTACTCTCCTAGGGTAGTTTACAACCCAAAACGTGGGCCTATCTCCCTAAGAGGATTGTGGCTCCCTTCAGCAATCCAACTTAGGGTTGCGGCAGCCTCTTGGGAGGACTGTCCAGCCTCCAAAACAGACCCAACACCTTCGTTGCTCCTCCTATGGCTGCGGCCTCCACAAACAACGCTCTTGTGGTTTTGTTTTAACCCAGCGAACAAATCCGCACCACCTCAGCTCACTTGGCCTCCACTGCAGGCTTCGGACCCCTCTCCTCCGCGTTGTCTCGGCCTCTTAGCTACCTCCAATTTCAGAGTTATGCGAGTTTCTCTTCAAGGTACATATTGCACTCTTTGGATGCTCAAAACAACATCATTTCACCCTTTATTTATACACAACAAAGGGGCTCCACAAATAGATGAAGAGACACATCTATTGGATAATTTTTATTTCAAGCCTACATGACTTGAAAACCAATAATTACTTGTCAACTTCAAAAATTCATTTCTCCACTTCTACAACTCGGAATTCGACGATTCTCGAAGCGTTGGATTCTCCTTTCTAGCCTGTATCGTCTCATGCTATCACATGTAGAAATGTGCTCCCGAAAATGCCCAAAATACATTTTGGTGCAAAACCCCATACTTGGGTTCCAAGCCCACAAGTGACCCTTGTGGCGCTTTGCCCTCCAAACCCTAAACGCTAGGTCTTGGAGTACCTCCCAAGCTACAAAATTCAACACTCCCTCTTAGCGAGGGAGGTACTTCCAAGATTAGGAAGTATCTCGTCATCATCATCAACGCACAAAAAATTGTCACTATATCTGAGTCATGGTACAAACAGTACATCCTGGACCCGCATCATACGTCCTCTTTCCATCCTGAATGGCACCATACTCGATCCTCGGATCTCCAACTGACTGTTATCGCCCAACACCATGTGCAACTTCGAGTCCCATTCAACTAGAGTTTCAAAAACCTCCTGTGACCTTGTCATATGCTTCGTCACACCATTATGCACGTACCATCCATCCTCCTTCATAGTACCTTGCGAGAAATGAGAAATCATAGCAAAGTCCTCCTCTTCCAATCTCCTAGAGAGATCATCTATCTCGGCTAAAGTGGCAACATCAACGACCTGCTTTCCTTTTCTCTTTTCATCACTCCCTTCATCATCGGACATCTCGACGAAAAATTATCCATCTCGCCACAGTTGAAACACTTGACTTTACTCAAGTCCTTCTTCGTCTTACCCTTCATTCGCGTTGCAAGTACCACATCTTTATCTGCCTTCTTCGATGGATGAAGATCCTCGTCTCGCAACTCTTCCTGAATGAAGTTGTCCCACAGTCTATTCCAGTCTGGAAATTTTTCCCTGGCAATGATTCCTTTGATGAAGGGCTTCCACTCCTCGGTGAACCCTTTCAAGGCAATCGTCACCATTTCTCCATCTAAAATAGTCACACTAATAGCAACAAGCTCATCTCTGACCTGAGACAACCTTGTCAGATACAAAGTCACTCATTCACCCTTTATCATCTTGGTGGACTTCAACTTGTCCTCCAATACTAGTACCTGGTTCTCGTTCTTATTCTGGAACAAATTCTGAAGAGCCATGCACATCTCATGTGCATTGTTCTTCCTGGACAAACGAGGTATTAAGGAATCCTTCTCACCATCAAGGATGATCAACCTCACCTTCGTATCCAAATCTTCCAATAAATCTAGCTCCTTAGGGTCGGTTGGCTTCTTAATCTCTTTCACGGCAAAATCCCAGATCCTGTTGACCTGCAAGACCAACTTGATCCTTTCCTTCCAAAGAGTATAGCTGAACAACCCTTCCAACCTGTCCTCAAACCGAAGACCTGCCTGTAATTTCGACATTGTAGTGAGCCCTTCACTTACAATGTAACTAACTCCCTCTCACATTGTACTTTGTTGCGCAACCTTGATTTACTTACTTCCAAAGTAGCTCATAAATGCTCTGATACCATGTTGAATTTCCACGACCTTGGGTCTAGGTTAGAGTCTTAGAATCACTGACGTTACCAAACCAAGAATCTCAACCATGAACTACTTTGCACATCGGAAATATAAAGTAGTAAATCATATATGCAGAAATATACACAGTTTTAAACAAAATTGTACAATAATGTACAATAACCAATCTTCGTTATATTAAACCAAAATTTGAATAAAACAACAGTCTATGGTATACAAGATACAATGACAAACTCGATGTTGTATCTCGTCCTGTCGGTCCTTCGCTTCTGTACTGCTCACTAGTAGTGCCTTAGTCCATCAAGGCCACTACACATCGAGACTCCAGGAGGGCTGCCACCTAACACTGCTACAAGTCACTTCTATAGTGTACACAGGCTTATCTAATCTGCTCTTTGGGTAGGCCTAATTCCCGAGCCCCAAACTGCCAGGCTAGCAGCCAATTTAGTCCATAAAAGCGTTGCACTTCGGCACCAATCTTCACCCAACCTTCAGCTCTTCTTTGCCACATCAAAATAGCTCGTCTAGGGCTACTTTGGGTAGCCAACACACTACTATCCACCAGATCAATGGCACCCAATACTACATTGTCGATTCTGCTCCTAGGATAGACTCTTCACCATCACGGAAGATCCTCCACACGGCATCAACAGGCTGCTACAATGATCCAAATCTGGTCACCAAACTGTGACCCAACACATACCAAAACATTGTTGTTCTGTCTGTTGCAATGCTACAATTTTTGGGACTGGTTAGGGCACTAACCATAGTCCCTAACCACCCAACAAACAAGCCCTGCTGCGGTTTTACCTCCAAGTATTGTTGCCCTTAGTGTTGCTCTCCTAAGGTAGTTTACAACCCAAAACCTGGGACTGTCTCCCTAAGAGGACCGTGGCTCCCTTCAATAGTCCAACCTAAGATTGCGGCAGCCTCTTGGGAAGACTATCCACCCTCCAAAACAGACCCAACACCTCCGTTGCTCCTCCTATGGATGCGACGTCCACAAACATCCCTCTTGTGGCTATGTTTTAACCCAGCAAACAAATCCACACCACCTCATCCCTCTCCTCCATGTTGTCTCGGCCTCCTAGCTGCCTCTAATTTCAGAGCAATGCGATTTGTTCTTCAAGGTATGTATTGCACTCTTTGGGTGCTCAAAACAACAACATTTCATCCTTTATTTATACACAACAAAGGGGTTCGACAAATTGATGAAGAGACACATCTATTGGATAATTTTTACTTCAAGCCTACATTACTTGAAAACCAATAATTACTCGTCAACTTCAAAAATTCATTTCTCCACTTCTACAACTCGGAATTCGACGATTCTCAAAGCATTGGATTCTCCTTTCCGCCCTCTATCGTCTCATGCCGTCACATGTAGAAATGTGCTCCCATAAATGCCCAAAACACATTTTGGTACAAAACCCCATACTTGGGTTCCAAGCCCTTAAGTGACCCTTATGGCGCTTTGCCCTCCAAATCCTGAACCCTAGAGCTTGGAGTACCTCCCAAGCTACAAAAATCAACAGCTTAGTTGGCAGTGACAGGTTGCCACAGTTGTCAAACATCAATAGCATGTATGGGAGGATGTTATGGGACTGTCTAGAACACCTTTCTCGCTAAGAGGAAATGTTAGTTTTTTATGGTTGGGTAGCATCGAACAAGTGTTCTAGTCTCGACTTTGGTCAAGAGAGGCTAAGAAACACTAGATCTCCAAAAACCAAAAAAAGTTTCACAAGAAAACACCTAGAGATGGCTCAATTAAGTTAATTAGTCAATAATTAAATATTTCCTAAGTGTAACTTAGGAAAAATGATTAATTAGTAGGAATTAATTAAGAAAGGTGAGATTTCTCTAGAAACTCACATGGATCGACTCAGAGATGATCTAAGTCGTTGATGAGGATTTAATCATGGTCGTTGGTGAGCCAACGAGAGATTATAAGAGGAGGTCGATGGGGTTGGAGCAAGACACACCTGGTGAGCAGGTCCCTTGGGCAAATCGAGCTATCCGGTTGTCGTGTTCAGTGCAAGAAGACGAGTTCGAACCAGAGAAGAGAAGAAGAGATAGAGTAGCAGTAGCAAAGTGATCTAATGGAGGTTTCCACTATCGGAAGAGGCGGTAGAGAGAGGTCGAATTGTTCCACGCAGGGGCTTGCGCAGAGCCTCAAGAGGGTAGATCGATTCAGCTGAGGAAGAGGTTGATTCAGTTGTCGGTGGCCACGAAAAAATCCTAGTAGGCCAAGCGAATCACTTCCTGGGCTAGAGACAGGCAGGACGTCTGATTCAGAGGGAATTTTGGGCAGTGGGTATAAGAGACTGTGCAACGGTGGACAGAGATATTTCCGAGGGTCAATTTCTAAGCCCAGATTGTGGTTGGATTACTTGTGGAGAGAGAAAATTTCTCTCAATTGATTTTGCCAATATTTCTCTCAGAGAAGATTGCCAATTTGGCATCCATTTGATTATACTGAGAATTTCACTGTTGCATAATGATAAAACCCTCATCTACTGCACCGACTTTCCCACATTAGGTTTTTTAGGGGACAATCGTCCAAAATAACTCTGTCAAAATTTTATTGTGTGCACATTATTTTCTCAGTTCGTATTTTGTTTGCGCAATAATTTTTATGATGAAGAAATTGCAATGTGAATTATTCATTGTTTTCCATAGCAAATAAATTGCCTCATAATTAACCAGTGAGAAGAATAATTTCCAGTTGTTGCATTTCAAGGAAAATTTCACAGTCAGTGTGGGGTTCGAGCAGGCCATAGGAGGCCAAGTTTATTAGCAGAGGAGATCTAGGATCTCCAGATTATTTGGCTAGTGTATTTGTTGAAGGATTGCCAGTTTGGCATCAAGATTATTGTACTCTCAAATTTGTTGCATCATAATAAAATAAATCCTCATCTGTTGCACTGGTTTTCCCTTCATGGTTTTTTCGGTGACTTTTAGTCCAAAATAACTGTGCTAATATTTGTGTTTGCATCTATTTCTCAATTCTTGTTTTATTTCCACGTGATTGCTTTTCGTGAAGATTGCAGTAGTGAGTTATTCATTATTTGTCGTTAATTAAATAACATAAGACAAATAAACTGCATCAGTTAGAAGAATAGTTTCCAATTTATTGTAATCATGGATTTTTCACATGGTATCAGAGCATAGTTGATCAGATCTGAGGCCTAGAGGGAAAGGAAGTATGATCGTGCATTTTTAGAGGGAGATCTGAAGCATAGGATCCAAATCTGTGCATGCCAAGCCGGGGTTTGATTTGCAGAGCAGAAAATCGATTTCCAAATCCAGGTGGAGGAGAAATTTGATTTTGCTCTAGATTTGTGGCAGTCGGCAATGGTATTACCGGGACATAATTCCAGTGATCATATCAATCAGTTCGCAGAGTATATTTGGGCGCAAAAGGTTTGCAGTTGCATATTTGTGCAGGGAAGGAAGAAAAACGCACACAGAGAGGGAATTTCCATTTTATTTCTCAGAGGGTTTCCAGTTTTCCAGTTACAAGGAAGGAGATTGTGATTTCCATCAATAGTCGGTTGTATAGACTAGCCAATCAAGCCAGTGTGAATTCTAGGGTTAGCAATTCGTGCGCCAGATTCTAGAGAAGGGCATCCAGAAGGCAGAGCGAGTTACCTAGAGGGAGAGTAGCAAGTAGTGTGAGTTCTGGTAAGGACACTAGAGGCAGTGCAGGATCAGATTTACGCATTCTAGGGAGAGTGCGAGTAGCAAAAGAGGCCAGAATCTAGATCTAGTTGCCAGAAGGAAAAGGGGAGTTCCAGCGTGTAATTCTCTAGTATTCTTAGAGTCAGAGAATGGGTCGATTTTTCTACAGAATGCGGCTAAAGCAAGCAAATCAAATAGCTAGATTACCCAGTTATCAAATCTGCCGCAGTAATTTCATCTCCAGTTGTCGTATCTATTTCCTTGAAGAGGTGTGAATAGCTTCAGAGGTCGAGGGAGGCAGCATATTTGCTGGATCTATTTTCCAGTAGCATTTATCAGTGAGCAGTACAAATTGGAGGATCTAGTGCAGGTTGCAGGATCCAATGCGAGCTACAGGTAGAGGGGTGTGAATTTGTAGAGGAGGCTGAGTTTGTTTTTGCAAAGGAAACCGAGGGTTTCTAGATTGATTGGTCAATTGGAGGAATGAGAAATCTCCAGTTATTTGAGTTCACGATTTTCACAGTTTTTATAGAAGTGGTCGTACGAGGTTGCCAGACGAGGTCGCACAAGTTAGCCAAAATCTGGGTAGCAAATCGACTTCCAGTTGTCGGAGACAAATGCCATAGGGAGTACAAGTTGTCTAGTGCGAGTTGCAAGGCGAAGAAGGGTTCCAGTCTGGGATAGGACTCAAAAGGAGATAAAGCGACACTAGATCTATGAGGAGTATTATACTCCAGTATGCCGAGATGGGCAGGGTCTAGTGTAGTAGTAGCAAGGAGATCAGTTAGATCAGTTCCAGTTGTTGCAGCAAGGTCATCACCTTTGTTATAGGAGCCCACAGTATCATAGTAGTCGATTCAGTGTCAGCAGGTTGCAGTCAGATGACAGTAGCAGAGCTAGTTGCAGTTAGTATTTGAGTGACAGTTACAGAGCTAGTTGCAATGACACAGGCAATGTGAATTGCGCAGTTGTAGGTAGCAGGTGCAGTTCCAGCACGACGAGATACCCAGCGCAGAACTACGCAATCTGGTTTCCAGTGCCGAAGGACAGTGTGAGTTGCCAGAAGGGAGTAGAGAAATTTCCCAATTCTATTTCAGAGGGAGATCGAGACTCACTATTGCAGTAGCAGTGTGAGACTAGAGGTCGTTTCACTTGCATGAAGAGGCAGATGAATTAGATTTTGCGCAATGGCATGGTGGACAGTGAGAGCTAGTTGTATCACAGATGTCAGACACCAACAGCGTGGTCAATCCAGCTACAAGATGTAGAGGAGTATGATGGAGAGAACACCTTCCTCGCTAAGAGGGAGTGTTAGTATTTTATGGTTTGGGGTAGCATCGAACAAGTGTTCTTGTCTCAGATGATGCTAACTTCTAAGCAGCTAAGGAAAACGAGATCTCTAAAACCCAGAAAAGGTTTCACAAGATAAGCTTGTGAAACACCTTAATTAAATTATTTTTCCATAATTAAAATATTTCCCAAGTCTAACTTAGGACAAGTGGTAAATTAAAGTGAATTAATTAAGGATGTTCGAGATTGCTCTAGAGACTTCTATTGATGAAGTCTAATTGATCTTAGCCATCAATGGAGATTAAATCATGGACATTGAAGGACTCCACGAGATATTATAAGAGCGGGTCGAAGGGGCTTTGGAGAAAATAGATCAGTTGCATCAGAGAGAGAAAGAAAGCAAGGCAAATCTAGCTATCTAGTTCACAACTTCAGTGAGACGCAGTTCGAGCCAGAGGGAGAGCATCGAAGAGAGGGAGCAGCGAAAAAATTGGGAGCAGGATTTTGGAGAGCTTTCTAGTGTTTCTCCAGCGTCAGAGTGGCAGGAGATAGGAGGTTGAATTATCTTCGGAAAGGGCCGCAAAAGCCAGTGCGAATAGCCAAAAACCCTTGAGCGAGTTGTCGGAAGAGAGTGGATTCAATTGTCGGAGGCCGGATTAGCTTCCAGGAGGCATAGTGAGTCACTTCCAAAGGCAGAGGGAGGCAGGACGGCTTACTTGGAGCCAATTTCCAGGTAGTGCGAATTACCCAGAGCCAGCAATGCGAGTTCCAGGCAACAGTGCGAGTAGCCAATGTGGGGTTCGAGCAAGCCAGAGGAGGCCAAGTTTATTAGTAGAGCAGATATGGGATCTCTAGATTATTTGGCCAGTATATTTACCGGAGGATTGCTAGTTTGGAATCCAGATTATTGTACTCTCAAATTTGTTGCATAATAATAAAATAAACCCTTGTTTGTTGCATCGATTTTCCCTTCGGGGTTTTTCCAAGGACTTTTAGTCCAAGATAACTATGTTAATATTTGTGTGTGTGCATTTATTTCTCAGATCCTATTTTATTTTCGTTGCGTGTTTGTTTTTGGTGAAGATTGCAGTAGTGACCTATTCATTATTTGTCGTTAATTAAATAACAGATGACAAAAAATTGCATCAGTTAGAGGAATAGTTCCCAGTTTACTGCAATCATGGATTTTTCACATTTTCTCCATAAAACTCCATAGTTCTTGAGTGGGTAATTGTTGAGGGTTGGTACCTAGGGCATCAATTCTTGACCTCCTTAAGGAAAAATTTGGCTAATCTAAATCAACTAAGACTCCATATGCCCAAAGGAAAAGGTATTAGTCCATGCCTTCGGTGATCAACTTCAAATCTTCTCCATAATTTGATTCTTCTAGATTTCGATCCCCTTAAATAGGACGGCTAGGTTAAGGCATAGAGGGAATTGCATTAAAGGAGGAATTGGAAGATTTTGAGAGCACCAAGCCTAGGGTCTTATCTATAAGACCTCAAAGTTTTCAAGCATCCCATAGGTTTTCATCCATAAAATATCCTGCCCTAGAAGGGAAACCCTACCTAGTATTTCCTTAATAGGGACCTCTTTGAGGGTTGTATGAGCTTAGTACTCGGTGGAGTAAATCATAGGAAGCCCTTTCTCCTCCTTGCCTTGATCTTGGGAGTACCTTTTTCCACGATAACTCACAAAACCCTAGATTTTGCACAAGTCTTCTCTAGGTCTCTTAAAGGGAGTGAAGAACCTTTAGAAGTGTCATATTACCACATAGAGCTTCCCTTGAGAGGTCCTACCTCATCACCTAGCACCATAAACCTTAGAATATCTATTAAAAGTTGATTATCATCCCACCAAGACTCCTCCAATTGGTGAAAGTCCATAAAGAGCAAGGGATATTGGTTGTGGTGATAGTTGGCCATCATCCCATTGTTATCACTTGGTCTAGCTTCTTGTCCTATAGGCTTTCCCTCCTTAGGACTTGCTAGATTTTATGGTAACAACCCCTTTTGAGTTTCAAGAACTTTTGTGTGAGGAAGCTAAATATTCAAGCATATGGCCCTATTATTGTTATGTAATTCATGGTAATGTTTTAGGACATTCTCATTTATCTTTCATTTTCATCATTTTCTTAAATTTTTAACATTAACATGAGATGACTCAGCATGTTTGAGAGTGGTTCCGATGTTATTGGATTTCATATGGAGAAAGTAGAATTTTAGATCTCACTCAAAATCCAACAAACCTAACAGCTTTTCAAGATTTCAAGGTCGAGGGATTGCAACATTTGCATTGGATTTTGCCATGTACGAGGGGATGGAACTAGTATTTAATTAAGAGAACCAAGCCCTCTATGTACCTTGATGTTAGTGGCATTGGTTGTCGAACTCCTCTATCATGACCTTACTAATATTGTACCCATCACTCAAACAAAATCTTCACTTGAAATGCTACGTTTTTTCTATCTTATTTTAATTCTTAGAGGGTGATATTGACGAAGAAGATCCCCATATAGGTAATGATTTTGATGATATGTAGGTATTTGTTGTAGCATTAATTTTTTTGGATGCTAGAGGCCATTTAGAGCCTGTTTGTTGATGTATTTTCAGCTCAGAGATGGATTGCACTTGATGCTATTTTGGTTATGTGCACCCTTACATGCTCTATAAATGAGAGATTTTGCTTAGTTGTGTATAAAAGGTTTGAATTCATATGGATGCACATGACTATATATGTTTTTCTTTAAAATTTGAATATTTTATGTGTGTTTTTGTTCGAGCAGTTTTTTGGTCAAGTTTTTTCACTGGTTCCGTCTTGTTCTCGGTTCAAAGGGTTTTCTAGTTCGATCATTAGCTCAGTTCCGATAACATTGGTATCTACTATAGTCTATTTTGCTTAGTACTAATTAGATTCTAGAATGATGAAAAATGAATTTAAATTTTAAATCAATTTACATTCTAGAATGATGAATGATGAATATGGATCAATGTACTTCATTACTGAATCTCGTGGTCTATGGATGAATGATTAGTATGAATGATGTATGTACCAATATGAACGATGAATATGGATCAATGTATTTCAGTATTTAATTCAATTATGTATGGATCAATATATTTATGCTTTCATTATTGAATATGAATTTGAATTATATATATATATATATTAAAAAAAATTATATACCCCAACATCTCCCCATCCCCCTTTAATTTCCTTAAAATTTGAGGGTACTCCCATACCCCTATGTGTCTCACCACTCCTGCGTCCCCCCATCCCAGAGTCTTGGTGGAACATTGATTAAAAGAGATCGGGCAAACAAGAAACTTTGGTTGAATCAAAGGAAATATGTTGAGACAATATGTGTAGGTTTAATATGCAAGAATGTAAACCAATCAAATTCCCTACTCCTATAGGTGTAAAATTATCTACAAATCATGGTTCCAAGACATAGGAAGAGGAAGAGGACATGCCCCATGTTCCATATCCCAGTGTTGTTGGTAGTTTGATGTATGCAATTATTTATACTACACCAAATATTGCACATGCAATGGTAGTTTTGAGCAAGTATATGTCAAAACCAGAGGAGCATTGGACCATTTTAAAGAGGGTTTTCAAGTATTCGTGTGGCATTACAAATTATAGAATTTGCTACTAGGGAAGACCTCGAGTAGATAAAGGCTTTGTTGATGTAGACTAGATTGGAAATCTGGATTGTAGAAGATCTACAAGCAGTTATGTCTTTAACCTATTCGAAAGAGCAATTAGTTGGATGAGCAAGAGACAATTTGTAGTTGCACTCTCAACTATGGAAGTTGGATAAATAGCATTCACTCATGCAAGTAAGGAAGTTGTATGGTTACAGAGATTTGTTCAAGTATTGGGCTTGTACAACAAGCTATAAGGTTAGATTGTGACAGCCAAAGCACAATCTTTCTAGCAAACAACCCCAATTATAATTCAAAGATAAGTTCGAACTGACAATATGTCAATACCCATTTCACCTCCCTCACCGTCAACCATCAAACCCTAGAGACCTTGATATCATTAACTTCATCGTTTGATCTCTCTCTTTCTTGACAAGTTCTTGAGTTGTCTACTTTTCTAGCCTTGGACATACTTATTGTTTGTATTTAAGATCACCATATATTTGTCACAATTACATATATGTGTTTTATCTTGAGGATATACAACTGTAGGTTTCTTTCCCTTTTTAGGTTATTTTCAATGTTCTCTAGGAACTACACTTGCACTACCACATTGTATTCATACTAGTTGTATTCTTTAGTCCCATTGACCTACTGTTGTGGTTATTCATTGGACATTAATAAAATTATATTATCTTATCTTATCTTAAGACAAAGCATATTGTTGTTCAGTATCATTTTGTCAGAAACATGGTTGAAAACAAGAAGGTGGACACTTTGAAGAATGTTGTAGATTCTTTGACAAAGTTTGTTAACATTGGGAATTTTTCTTGGTGTAGAGAAACAATGGGAATTGCTTCCCTAGATTGTTGATCATGTAATTAATGGGGCCCTTATATGCAAAGAAAACAACATGCGGGACAATGTTGGGTGTGTTATAGTATTTGCACGATTAGTCACATGTGTGACACGTATGTGTTGGGAGCAATGGGGGTGTCATGGGGAGGCAATGGTCCCCCCTATCCAAAGAGATCATAGAGGGGCTAATAGGTCCCTCCTACTCAAAGGGATTGGGGACTTTATAGCTCCCTCCCCCTCACCTTCCTTGCCACCTGCATAAATGTTAGTTTTTGTAGCATCCGATGGTGTTTTGGTCTCAAACTTTGTGGAGAAGCTAAAACACAAGAGATCTCCATAACCCAAAAATTGTTTTTAGAAATTTCACCTAGAGATAGTTCAATTAAATTAATTGATCGATAATTAAAAAATGCCTAAGTCAAACTTAGAGATTTCAATTAATTAATGGGAATTAATTGAGAAAGGTGAAAATTCTTTAGAAACTCACATGGATCGACTCAAAGATGATCTTAGTCGTTGATGAGGATTTAATCATGGTTGTTGGTGAGCCAACAAGACTATAAGAGGAGATCGATGGGGTTGGGGAAGAACACACTTGAGGTTGAGTTCCTTGGTAGAGATCATGTTTCCCAACTGCAATGATTCAGCAGAGAGAAGTTCGAGCCAAAAAGGGTACGCAAAGATAGTGAGGGGCAGAGACAGTGAGGCCGAAGGAAGATTTCCAGTTTCGGTGAGTCAGTGAGAGGAGGTCGAGTTATTTCTCCAGGAAGTTGCGCAAGGACTGTGTAGTAGCTTCAGCAAAGCAGTTCGATTGAGGAGATCGTTTCAGATTCCAGAGGCTGGGAAGAATTTCCAGAGGGCAAGAGAGACACTTCCTGAGTCAATAACAGGCAGAACGACTTGAACTGCAAAAGATCTAGGCAGTGCGAGTTACAGGCTGCACAGAGGCAGTGCAGAGACCTAAGCAGGGGGTTTGGATAGTTGAGTTCAAGTCGTCATATTGAGCCAGGATTGCTTGTGGAGGAAGGTAAAATTCCCTTAGTGACTTTGCTAGTATTTCTCTCAAAGAGGATTGCCAATTTGGCATTCATTTTATTGTACTCATAATTTCACTGTTGCTTAATAATAAAACCCTTAGTTGTTGCACCGATTTTCCCACATTGGGTTTTTTCAGGGATATTTGTCCAAAATAACTGTGTCAAAATTTTATTGTGTGCTAGCATTTTCTCAGTTTCTAGTTTATTTCCACAAAGTTTTTATTTGTGAAAAATTGTAATGTGATTAATTCTATATTTTGTCATAACAAAATAAACTACATCATTTATCAGTTAAAAGAATTAATTCTAGTTGTTGCAATTTAAGGAAAATTTCACATGTTATAAGAGCAAATTAAATCAGACAGGAAGCTCAAAGGTGAAAGGAGGAAATCGTTCAGATTCAAAGGGAGTCTAGCAGATCGATTTCCAGGTCTACGCAATGCCTAGCCAGGCAATATGAATTGCTGGACAAGGGGTCAAATTTCCAGCTGTAGAGTGCAGGAAGGGTGGATTTGTCCAAAAGTGATTCCAACAGGCAGAGGTGAGCAAATCAGTCTTTTTCACAGAGCATATTCTTGGTCTGAACACAATTGTTTTTGCAGCAAGTTGCAGTTGCAGATTCAGCATCGGGTGGAAGAGAAAGAGATCACACAGAGGGTTTTCTCAGAGGGCTTCCTGTTCTAGGAAATTCGTGATTTCCAATTGCAGAGGCAGAACCAGCTAGCAAAACTGCGCATTCCAAAAGGGAGTGCGAATTGCAGAGAGGGTAGCCGAGCAAGAGAGGAGGAGATTCCTGTTTATAACCCAGCTTTTGAGTTTCGCAAATTTTGCAACTTTGCAAAGATGTTCGTACAAGATTACCAGAGGAGGTCATACCAGTTAGCCATAATGCAAATCTGGGCAACAAATCGACTTCCAGTTGCCAGAGATAGGTGCCGGAGGAAGTATGAGTTATCCAGTGCGAGTTGCAAAGCGAAGAAGGGTCCCAGCCATAGACTAGGCTTGAAAGGAGATAGTGAAGCACCAGCTCTAGGAGGAGGAGTATGAGATTCCAGTGTGCCAGATGGGCAGGATCCAGTACAAAAGCAGCAAGGAGATCGATTAGATCAGTTCCAGTTGTTGCAGCAGGATCATCACCTTTGCTACGGGAGCCCACAGTATCATAGTAGCATGCACAATGTCGGCAGGTGCAGTCAGTTATTCAAATGACAACTGCATAACTAGTTGCAGTCAGTACTCGAGAGACAACTGCAGAACTGGTTGCAGTGACACAGGTAATGCGAATTGCTAGTTGCAGGATATAGGTGCAGTTCTAGCCAGAAGATTCCCAACGCAGAACTACACAATCTAGTTTCCAGTGCAAGAGAACAGTGCGAGTTGTCAGGAGGGAGCAGAGAGATTTCCCATAGGGATATCAAGACTCAGAGGGAGTGGCCCTATGGAAGCTTCGTACTTCAGGATCTGAGGTGATCAGTACACGTTGCAGTGTAGTGGTAGCATAGAAGCAGCAACACGGAGGCTTCAGTAGTGTACGATTAGAGTTGCACAGTAATAGCGCAAGGTGATTGCAACTATACCTCCAGGAAAGAGGTGGGGAGCCATTGAGCTCTAAACTCCAGAGTTGTGCAGAGTTAGGTAGGATCCCTTGAGGGTAGCATCACCAGTTGCTTCCTCTTGGATCAATAGCTTTGCTACAAGGGCCCACAGTATTCAGTAGCAAATGGATGAGTGTCAGATGGCGCCGTCAGTTCTTGAAGGGCAGCTGCAATACTAGTTGCAGACAGATGTTGAGGAGAACAATGCAGTTGCAGTGCAGACAGTCTCAATGGACAATGCAGAGATTGGTAGCAGTCAGTGACCCAAGAGACAGTTACAGTCCATAGATACAGTTGATTCAGTATTCAGGATTTCAGTTGCAGTAGTTGCAACAGCAGTAGCAGCATGAAATCAGTTACAGTGTAGTAGCAAAGTTGGCGGCAGTACAATTGTACAGAGCAGTGTCAACAGAAGCACAGATGTAGTATTATCAGAGTTGCATAGTAGTTGGTGGACAATGACAGTTAGTCACAGTTGTCAGACATCAGCATCATGTATGGAGAATGTTATGGAGACTGGGTGAACACCTTGCTCGCTAAGAGGGAGTGCTAGTTTTTGTAGCATCGAATGGTCTTCTAGTCTCAAACTTTGTGGAGGGGCTAAAACACACGAGATCTCCATAACCCAAAAATCGTTTCTGGAAATTCCACCTAGAGGCAACTCAATTAAATTTATTGGTCAATAATTAAAAAATGTCTAAGTCTAGGAATTCAATTAATTAATGGGAATTAATTGAGAAAGGTGATAATTCTTTAGAAACTCACATGGATCGATTCAGAGATGATCTAAGCAGTTGATGAGGATTTAATCATGGCCATTGGTGAGTCAACGAGAGAGTATAAGAGGAGGTCAATGGAGTTGGGGAAGAACACACTTGAGGTCGAGTTCCTTGGCAGTGATCGAGTTTCCCAGCCACAGTGATTCAACGGAGAGAAGTTTGAGCCAGAGAGGGAACGCAGAGACAGTGAGGCCGAAGGAAGATTTCCAATTTCAGTGAGTCAATGAGAGGAGGTCAAGTTATTTCTCCAGGAAGTTGTGCAAGGACTGAGCAGTAGCTTCAGTAGAGCAATTTGATTTGGCTAGAGAGGAGGTCGTTTCAGATTCCAGAGGCCAAGAAGAATTTCCAGAGGGCAGGAGAGACACATCCTTAGTCAGCAGCAGGCAGAACAACTTAAGCAACAGAAAATCCAGGCAGTGCAAGTTACAGGTTGCACAAAGGCAGCACAAAAGCTTGCGTTGGGGGTTTGGATATCTAAGTTCGAGTTGTCAGATTGAGCCGGGATTGCTTGTGGAAGAGGGTAAAATTCCCTCAATGACTTTGCCAGTATTTCTCTCAAAGAGAATTGCCAGTTTGGCATCCATTTTATATTACTCAAAATTTCACCGATCGTTGCATAATAATAAAACGCTCAGTTGTTGCACCAGTTTTCCCACATTGGGTTTTCCAAGGACATTTGTCCAAAAATAGCTGTGTCAAAATTTTATTGTGTGTGCTTGCATTTTCTCAGTTTTTAGTTTATTTCCGCAATGTTTTTATTTGTGAAGACTTGCAGTGCGATTAATTCGATATTTTGTTGTAGCAAAATAAATTGCATCACCCACTCGAGCTATCTTTCCATCAAAATATGAGGCAAAATATTTGACAACCCTATTACTGTAACCCTGAAACAATTGAAGGAATTCCCACTAGTCGACTTGGAGAAACAAGTTTGCACATTCTTTGTATGCCTCTACCATTTCTAACTAATGGATTCTAACCGGATAAGGCAACCCATGGCTAAAATCTGAGACCGAGAATCAAGGTGAAACAGAGAGGGTGGACACAGCAAACAGGTGACCAAACCCTATCTCGCAAAGGAGTCTAAGAAGGATGAGGGAAACAATGAATCAACCAAGGTTTTGTGTCCCCGAAACCCCAAGAGATTAACTCAGACATCGATAAGCGGGAGGATAGTATAGAGAGAATAATGGTAGCAAGGTATGAGCAACTATGAGCAGTAGATGATTACCCTACACAATATCAGCTTGGAGGGCGGGTCATGGAGCTGGACAGTTAATGCCAAAAACCCTAGTGTTTCTAGAATGGCGGAAACCCTAGTGATTTCATTGGCGGTTGTATTGGTGCAGTAGGGTGGACACAGTTGACGCTTGCATGGGGGGCAGGTGTTTGGTGGAAGAGTAGGCCAGGTGCTGTCGAGATGGGGGAAAACATACCACTTGGCAGTATGATCATTAACCACATTGGGTTTCGGCATCCTGGCACATGGGCATTTGCATTTTGGTTTTGTTAATCGCCCGTAGTTAGCTCTTTTGTTTTTTCCGAAGGGGAAGTCTGTGATCCCTGTTTCTTCAGAGAGGGTTGTTTATGTTGTGCTATACTTTTCTCTTAGGTCTCCCAGACTTTTAGTTGTCGCTTCCGAGTCCGGCAGCACATGCACTTTGCGTTGGGTGGCGGTAAGTATCATTTCACTCCTACTCACTGCGGGTTTACTATGTTTGTTTACGGTTTTCTTTCTATTGTGCCTCTCGACAGTTTTAGCTCGTGAAGGTTTTCGGGTTTTGTCTTTTATGCGTTTGGAAGCCCAGAACGGCGTTTTTTGTTCATAAGTTGTTCTCTTTGTCAAGGGAAGAGACCTAGTTTATTTCTTGTTAGTTTACTTAGTGACTGTTACCGGAAGATTAGGGGTCGCTTGACGGTTTCGGGTTTTCTGCAATATGGGAAAGGAGATGGAGTTTGTTGACATGGGGTCAGTGGCTAAGGATATACTGTCAGTATGGGGGTTAGAACCAACAAAACAAAACTGGCAAAGATTTCCCTTCTAGCCTGGTCACATAATGAGAGAGTCGGGGAGGAGAAGCTGAGGTGGAACCCTGTGGAGGGGTTTGTTTCTCTTAAGGGGGTTGACCTCAAAACCCTATCCCCATGATTCATTGAGAGACCTGGGTCAGCGTATCTTCTGGTATCAATAGTGACGGGGGATGATAGAATTTGTCCTGTTACAAATCCAGTGGAAACAAAAGGGCTTAAAAAAGCATGTATTCCCCTCGTTTTGCTTCATTCAGGAGGTCTGGAGTAGATAGTTTTTGGAGCGGGTGGTGAAGGGAAGGTGGGTTTTGGTACAAGTTTTGGTGTCGGGGCTCCAAATATTTATGAGGCTAAAGTTGGAGGGTCGTCCTGACATGTGAATGCTGAGACCTTTATCTCTAGCTCGATTAACGAATCACTCCTTCAGGAGGGTTTCACTGTGAAAGGAGCCTCTGGCCGCAAAGGCTCAGACTGAGGTACCCAAGGTGGTTTTGGTAGTTTTACATTCGGAGGATTGAGTGGTGGATTCTCAGGCCAGCCAGGGGTTATCAATGAAAGGGAAGGTGAAAACTTTGCGGAAGGTGGTCTCGGACTTTGGGCAGGGGGAAATGTGGCCCTAATACTTGGTACTTTGGCTCCTTTCCTGAGACCGAAAGGGGATGATGTTCTTCTGGGGGGGAAACCCCTTTGATAGCACTAAGCAGGGGGGGCCTCGGGAGGTCGTTCAAAATCATTAAATTTTTCAGTGAAATTCGATGGTCAGGCAGGAGTCAAGAGAAAGAAAGGGAAAGTTATAAAGGAGAGCTCTGAATGCCCAAATTTGGTTTTCGAGGTAGACCTACATTTTGATAGTGTGATGGCGGCATCTGAGTCTATTCAGTGGGGGCATTGGAAATTTTCTGGAATATGTCTAGAAATGGATTAAGGAGTTGGGCGTGAACTAACGCTCCTAACAGGGAAGTGGAGGTTATTACCCTGTCTAAAGGGTGGTTCATGGTAAACTTCAAGAATCCAGCTACTTTGGATTGGGTACTAGAGAGACAATGGGGTTTTGGTATTGCCCCAAAACTTTTTAAGAAATGGACTCCGTTATTTGATGCAAATAGAGAGAGGGGGGATGAGATACCTGTGTGGGTTAGACTTCCAACACTTCCCCCACATTTCTGGACGATGGAAATTTTTCGGGCAAATGGAAATAGCTTGGGGTCTTTTCTGGAGGCAGATATGTCCTTTTTGGAAACTCGATCCAGGAACATTGCGCGCATATTGGTTAAGTTGGCTCCAAGAGAAGGATTTATTGCGAAGATTATTCTGAACACGGATGGTCATGCTTTCGAGCAATTGATTGATTATGAACATCTGTCCTTTCAGTGCCACAGATGTCATAAGCTAGGACATTTGGCCTAGGATTGCCCACTTGGCTTCAACAAAAGCAAGAGACAAAAAAGTGGTACAAACCATGGCCCACGAATTAGACATGAAGTCAAACAATAGGAGGAACTAGATGACAAGTTGGGAGGGGAGGCCATGGATGGTATTCCTCACACAGTTAAAAAGACACATAGGGAGGTACTGGACTCTACAGGAAAAGAGGAAATATTAGATGCAGTGATGGAGCCCAGCCAAGAGCAGATGGCATCCCCCCTGTTGATCCAGTTTCGGATTTAGCGATGCTGCCCCCTGTCCCTCCTCTCCTGCTTTAAACTCTTTTGATCTTTTATTAAATTGTATGAGGATGTCTGGTCCTTCCAAGCGAGATCCAATTTCTTCACTCTGTGCTAGCAACCTTACTTTGGCTATGGACAACATTATAACTACTATCCCTAAATTTTCTATTGACACTATCCCCTACAACCTGAGACCCAGAGATAAGAAGATGTTGGATAAGGAAATTTTTGGAGGTCTGGGAAAATTGACTCCTATTGATAAAGTAAAAAGAATGAGGGCGAGAAAATCCGACCTATCCAAAGCTCAGTTAAAAGCTATAATTGGCATAGTTGATGGCAGACAACTTTCCCTCAAAGAGGTGCTTAGAGCAGCGGCTTCCCCGGATCTAGTGACTAAATGATTGTGTTATCATTTAACTATAGGGGTTTGGCTAGTGCACCCAAAAAACTAGATTTTAAAAATCTTATTTTACACTATAAACCAGATGTCTTGTTTTTGCAAGAGACTTTGGGAACTGGAGAACAAATATCAAATTTCCTCTCTTCTTTCCTCCCCGGGTGGTCCTTTGTCACCTCTGATGTTAGGGGGCGGTCTGGAGGTTTGACTACAGGTCTAAAGAATGGCACTGTCAAACTTAAAAATTGTTGGACCTCTAAGCTCCTAATTGGAGTGGAGGTTTTTTCCATGGAACTTGTTTCAAATTTCACTTTAGTTAATATTTATGGCCCCTGCTCTAACAGAGTGGGGTTTTGGAATACTCTCTTAGACAAATCTTACATGAAAGGTCTGAATTTGATTGTGGGGGGTGACCTTAATTTCTCTCTGGGAAGATCAGCGGCTTGGGGTCCGAATGCTAGGACAGACCCCCTTGCGGAATTTTTTCTCAAAAAATTAAGGGATGGCAACCTGATTGATTCAAATATGATCAAGTCAGTTCCTACTTGGAGAAACGACGGGGTAGGGGACGCACGGATTGCTAAAAGGTTGGACCGCTTTCTCTTGAGTGATGATTTTGCCAATAATGTTGCTAGCTTTTCACCAATGAGTTGGCACGGGAGGTGAATCAGACCACTCCCCGATTCTGCTGGAGATGGTTGGTCCGAATAAGAAGCCAGCCTCATCTTTTAAGTTTAAAGTGGGTTGGTTGAAAGAGGGGGACTACCACCAATTGGTGATTGACACTTGGAGACTTTTTTGTGTAAATGAGGGTGGTTCCTATGCCCAGGCTTTAGTTAATGACTTGAAGAATATTAAGAAGGCTACTATAACCTGGACTAAAGAAAAGGAGAAGAAAATTTCTAAAGCCCTTCAGGATATTTTAGACTCTCTGGAACAAATGTATGGCAATGGGGATGAGGGCTTTCTTGATGAAGCTTCGAGAGGTAGAATCAAAGATCTAGAACTCAGGAGAAGAAAAATTTTGAGTGACAAGGAAGAAGAATGGAGGTTAAAAAGCAGAGCCATTTGGCTTGCTGCTGGCGATGAGAACACAAAATTTTTCCACAATTATGCAAAAGGTCGAAAGAACTCAAATACCATTTAGGAACTTAAACCTCCGGAGGGAGGTATGGCGAAATCTTTCAAAGAACATTCAAATTTGGGGAAATCATATTTTAAGAATCTTTATGATGAACAGGAAGGGGTCTCGATTAGGGAAATCATCCAGGTTGCCCAACGTTTCCCTCGTCACAAACCCCAGGACAACTATCCATGATGCCCTCAAGTCGACTTTCTTGGCTCTCATTCCAAAGAAGGACTCTCCTATCTCTTTCGACGACTTTAGACATATAACCCTATGTAATTGTATTTACAAAGTCATTGCAAAAACTATTGCTAAGAGGTTAAAGCCCATATTATCTAAATCTATCTCTGAAGAACATTTTGGTTTCCTAGATGGCAGGCAAATTCATGAAGCCATTGGTGTGGCTCAGGAGACTCTTCACAGTATAAAATTATCTCGCAAAAAATGTATGATTGTGAAGATCGATCTCTCAAAGGCTTATGATCGTATCAACTGGCTCTACTTAAGGCTTCTTCTTACTCATCTGGGCTTGCACATTGACTTCATCAAGAAGTTCATGAGTTGTATTACTAATGTGTCTTTTGTTGTTCTTATTAATCGGGCAGCCTCTCCTTTCTTCCTAAACAAAAGAGGGTTGAGACAAGGTTCTCCCCTCTCCCCGCTGTTGTTTCTCTTGGCCGTTGAGGGTTTAAGTCAATTGCTTCATCAGGCTAGGAGAGCTGGGGATTTTGGGGGTGTTGAAGTGGCCACAAATCTTTTTATATCAAACCTCCTTTTCATGGACGTCCTCCTCTTGTTCTGTAATGGGAGCAGATCAGAAATTCAGAATCTTAAAATCATTTTGGACCTTTTTATGAAGGCTACGGGTATGACTATCAACAATCAGAAGTCATCACTCACTCATGAGGGCATTTTGGAGGTTGATCTGGCTTGGACTTTCAACCTTCTCCCTTTCAACCAATCTTCTTTTGGTTATTGCATCAAGTACCTAGGGTACTTCCTCAAACCGGACTCCTACCGCAATAAAAAACTAGTATTGGCTGGTTTCAAAGATTGAAAAGAGAATTAATGTCTGGAGTCACAAGTGGCTCTCCAGGGCAAGGAGAATTGTTCTTATTAACTCAGTTTTGATGGCTATTCCGGTGTATTGGATCGCTCTGGCATGGGTCCCCATAGGTATTATTAATAAAATCAGAAGTATTTGCAGCAATTTCTTATGGTTAGGGAAGGAGGATAAGAAGATCCTCCTTTGGGTGGCTTGGGAGAAAATTTCCAAACCAAAGGAGTGGGGTGGTTGGGGTATCAAACATCTCAGACATTTGCTACGTCTCTAGCCACAAAGTCAGGTTGGCGCGTCCTAACCGCAAATAACCTCTGGAAGCCGGTGGTGAAAAGAAAATATATCGACCCCGTCTCAATTGATGATTGGATTAGACTCCCGGAAAAGGACACTCGCAAAGTATCCACGATCTGGAAGGCTAATTTGTCGGCACTGGTCTGGTGGATAAAGGCTTGGCGTGGAGAATTGGGAATGGTGAGCGGTGTCGCATTGGTTTGGACCCTTGGGTGGGATGCAATAACAAGTACATTCTGTCGAAAGGCTTAATGGAATCCCTTCATCACAGAGAGATAAAAACTATGAATCAGATCAGTGATCCGGAAGGGTACCACTATTTGGGCTCATGCATGGAAAAATGCGGAGGACATTGATCTTGAAAACCAGTGGGGGCAGGAATGGCAGGGTTTTATTCTAGAACTGGAGCACTCTGGAGTCCGTCTTAAAGAATCTCAAGATGCTCTTTGTTGGGTTCACTCAAAATCTGGAGTCTATTCCCCTAAAGAAGGCTATGCGCAAATTATGAAAACAAATGAAAGGGGGAATATTGAATGGTGGTTCAAGGCGATGTGGAAATTGGGGGGCCCGACAAAAACTAAAATATTCTTCTAGTGCATCTTGAGGTGGAAGGACCCCACTTGGGATATTCTCCAAAAGAGGTTTATGTATGGACCTGACTGGTGTTGCCTGTGCAAAGAGGCCGAGGAAACTATTTAGCATTTGTTCCTTTCTTGTACCTTCTCCAAAAGGTATGAGATTTCACTATGGCACTCTGCAACATTGATGTTAGCTGGAGAGGTGACAATTGTTGTGAGGCTTGGAAAGATTGGTGGGAAAATTGTAAAGATGAGGTTTACAGATGTATCCCTCTCATTATCTCTTGGGGTATATGGCTAACCAGAACTAAAGGTGTTTTTATGGATACTTTTACATCTCCCGCTGTTGTGGCGACAGAGTGTGCTGCTATCTTATCTTTCTCGCCCTCGCCCAGCATCTCAAATATTCCTAGGAGGGTTAGGATCAAGGTTATTGATTATGAAATTCCCTGGGCTTATTTTGACGGGGCTCCGGATCATGGTTCCCGTGGGGCTGGTATGATTATTCACAAAAATCACAACTCTTCCCTAGCTGCTTCTGTGGGTCTTGGTGATGTGGCACAAACAACTTTGCTGAACTACAAACGCTAAAACTTCTTATCTGTTGGCTTGTTCATCTAGGCATTGACTCAATCCAAATCTTTGGGGATTCTCTGAATGTCATAAACTGGTTTAACGACTCACAGAGATGTCAAAACTTTTTATTGCTTCCTATTCTTGAAGAGATACAGGCTCTAAAAACACATTTTATATTGATTTTTGTATGCCATATTTACAGGGAACGCAATGGGGATGCTGACCATTTGTCTAAAAATGGTCTTCAGCAAGATCCGGCCGTGTGGAAAATAGAGGAGAAGAATGGCATGGTGGTCCGTGTGTCGAACAGCAGACCATACTGATTGCTGCTCTTATTTTCATCATATGCATGCTGATATTTAGTTTTCCTCCAGCCATGTTATATCTCCTAGAGGCTTTTTTGTACAAAGCTTTTATTATGACTTTGAACTGAATGTATATTCTACTCTAAAAAACTTATTCTGCTGTGGTTAATTTTTTTTACATATACTGCTTTTTTCTGGACTAAGTGTGGGCTGTTTTCTCTTTTGAGAGGCCTGTGTATATAATTTTTGTGGATTATGTTGTAGGGTGTTTCTCCAAATATGGAGGCCCTTCTAGTTATTTTTTATCACTTTTTGATGTTGTAGCTCCCACTGACATGATGTTTACACTTTCCCTCGTCTTGGGTAGCGGTTCATGGGCAGTAGTTTTATTGGGCTCCGTCTGATTTTGGATGCATCTCTTGGTTTGGCCCTACTCTGTGGGCGATGACTACATATGGAATGTTGCGGCATCTGCGATGTAACTTTTTGTGATTAGTTATAAAAAGTTCGATTTTTTTCTGTGAAAGAAGAAACTAATAAAATTTAAAATAAAAAATTGCATAATTTATCAGTTAAAAGAATTAATTCCAGTTGCTACAATTTAAGGAAATTTTTACAAAAAAAGGGGGGGCCAATATTTTGAGTCAGTTTTTTACAATTTTTGCGTTGTTTTTCAGCCCACCATTTTCTAATTCCAGTTTATAATTTAATCTTGATTAACATATTAGGGTTTTGAATGTTGTGTGATCCTATATATTGTATTGTAAATTGTGAAGTTAATATAAAGAGAGTTAGAATTGCGGCTCTAAACATTTTGTTGGTCTTCCCAACTAAGGATTTACAAAGAAATTTCTGAATATTGTGTGTGATTGCCATTGTTTACTTTTCTATTTATAAAGAATCTATGTATCCATTGCTATTCTGTAAAGGTTTAAATCTTATACTTAACCCTCTAGTTGCACAAGGGCTACTAGGGATTAACACTTTCTCAACCACCAATAGTCAGAAAACATAATCTTCTCAACTCTACCTTGAAAACTAAGCATAAATAAGAGTTAGATAAAGTTTAAACTATATCCATCTAAACTCAGGTCTGATATGCACCTCAAGCACACCTTTTTTGAATCCAAACTCTAATATTTGAGACAACAGCCATTTGCATGAACTTGAGATATGCATCCTCAAATCCTGCAACCTTGAAGTGAGCAGATTCGTGCTAATGCCCATATCCAATGCACCATTGCACACGCAAATAGAAAGTGTTGATGGATTCCCCCGCCCTCACCCAAGACGCAGACCACCTTGCTTCTCTCAGTGCAATAAACGAGAAAACCTTAATCACCATATGCATGACTGTGTACCTTTGAACTGGCACAGCTCAAGTGGGAAAAGCCTTGATAGGGCACACGCAAATAGAAAGTGTTGATGGATTCCCCCGCCCTAACCCAAGAAGCAGAGCACCTTGCTTCTCTCAGTGCAATAAACGAGAAACCCTTAATCACCATATGCATGACTGTGTACCTTTGAACTGAGCCTTGATAGGGCATTTATACTTGAATTAAGACTGTAATCAGTATAAAAATTGAATTACTTATATGGGTTAAGCAAACAAATGGCGTACCGGCAAGTTCAGTTCTACACACAAAGCATTTTCTCTCTTGCTGAAGTGAAGCTGCACTGCAACATTGTGTTTGGCGTTATTTCAGGCTTCTGTGAAGCTGAACTGCTCAAATCTTACTTCAATCATTGTGGCAACCTTCCAAGACTGCCCAAAACATAGTTGCGATATCACACGTCCCAGTTGTTCTGGGGCCTTAGTATTTTTACTGTCATCACACAGAGAATTGAGTTTTACCTGCTTCGGTAAAACTATAGGCTGAATCCAAGCATGTCACTAATTCTATTCTAATATCCATGGGGAGAACCCCTGCATGTCATCGGTCAATTAAATACACAAGACCAATACGTCCTCAAAAAAAATAGAATGATAATTAACATTAATCGAAAAGAAACGGATCAAGTTTTGAAGAGAGGAAGGAAATAATTCTAGAACAGAGGAAGGAAAACATATTGGATGAGAGTGAGGAAGGAAATGGATACCTGCACAGAACGCTGATAGAGTACAAACTTGGATGGTAAGTCGCATGAAGACTGCTCTTCATATTTATATTTTCCATGTTTTTCTTCTTCCTCCTCGAGAGGAAACTCATCAGCAGTTAAAGGGTGTTGCTGTTGTGGTGGTTCAGAGTCATAAGCAGAGGAGGGCAATGGATCATCATCTGCCCTCAAACGAGAATTACTACGTCCATGCTGTTTCTTTCCACGCTTTCCCATTCAGCTGCAATGCATTCACAAACTAACTTTCATGATAAACGATTTTCATGATCAGTATTCGAATTAAGACGAGAAACTTGTTACATACGACCTTCGAAGATGAATGATGCGAGATTTTAGGTTTCCGTAAGTGTTCATTACCTACGAAATTCCATTATACAAAATTACAACCTCAAAGAGTGTCACCAACTATGACCCAAAAAATAGCTGATCCAATTTATTCAAATGTATAGATAAATTAGCGGGGTGGATAGTCAAAATGTGAACTCTTGGTACGATTAAAAAAAATTAGTTGCTTTATAATAAATAAAATTAATGTAGTGAAATATATTTGAATATACCATTAAAATAATAAATGAATGTGTTTTACAAATTAAATATTATAATTGAATAATTATTTATTAGCTTAAATTTTTTTAACTTTGGATTTATAAGGGATCAAATTTTTAGAGATGCAAACTTTTTTCTGAGTGTAAAATTTGAAGAAAGATTTGCACCTCGGAAGATTTGATCTCTCTTGAAGTTTAGATGATGAGTTAAGATGGGTCTAGACTCATTTAATTATTAATTTTATATTTTTTACTTAATTTTCATTTTTGTGTAATTTCATTGAGTCAAAATGTTTTAATTAATTATTATTATTAACTAATTTTAAGGTCACGCCAAATTGGTTTATGAGACCCCCTTGTTTATGGGTCAAGGGACCCCTAAGAAGGTGTACTCTTCTACCCCCTCTAGTTTTGAACATGTGACCCCTTTGGAGGAAACACGTGCTCTTAATGATTTTATATTTTATTTTAATTTTTATTTTTATATAATTTGACTAGGTCAAAATGTTTAGATAACATAATATAGTAGGATATTACAACATTTCTTTAATGGAGTGTTTGTTGGCCCAAAAATTTAATATATATATATATTAGTGTGACTTATAGATGAAATAGTCTTTTTTCAGCGGAATCCGGTTATACAATTTAAAGTAATAATGTGATTCTTTGTTGTCCGGCTATACAATTTAAAGCAATAATGTAATTCTTTGTTGTTAAAATACATTTCTAAATGCATAAATAGATTTAGCACCCTGAAAAACCCTTAGGCACTCAAATTTTACAAATTAAACAACTTAAACTCAAGTTTTTAAAAATTTCCTTGGTTTTGCTTAAAATTAATCAGAAAAATGATCGTGAAAATGGTCATTTTGTCTATAAATCAGACTAATCATATATATATATATATATATATATAAAATATGAAATGGAAAAATGTTTTTGGGCATGTGGTATTGATGAGCGATGGTATTGGCCTATGGTATGGTATGGTTAATGATAACCATGGTAAAGTGGGTGTAAGTATTCATTATTGATGAAGGAGGCCACATGGCGACTCAAGAGCTGTGCCATCTAGATCAAGGAGGGGGACCTAAATACAAAATACTTCCACCGAATGGAAAATCAGAGGAGGATAGGGAACTCCATATGGAAAATTCGTGCTAGGGGTGGGAATATACTACATCATATATCGAAGACTCAAGGGGAGGTTGTCTCACATTTTTAGACTTTCTTTTAAGCCCGTGAGCAGGTAAACATTGATGACCAACTGTGGGGATTATCTGAATGCCCTCAAACATTCAATGTGGAGGCGAATACATTGCTTATAAACCAGTGGACATGGCGGAAATCCTTAAGACACTTAAATCATTCGCCTGTGACAAAAGTCTGGGCCCCGACAGCTGGATGGTGGAATTCTTCATCTTCTTTGACATATTGAAACGGGATATGTTGGACGTGGTTGAAGAATCAAGGGTGGGGAGATACATCACAGGTGCCATAAATTCCACGTTTATTGCATTGATCCCCAAGAAGGTTGAAACCATGTCATTCTCGGATTATAGGCCCATCTCTGTCTGCAACATAGTTTATAAACTCATTTCAAAAATCATCGCAGAACGTCTCAAAGATACACTCTTTGTGCATATAAGCAGGAAACAATTTGGGTTCCTACACAACCGGCTTATACATGACATGGTGGCAATCGCACAGGAGTCCATACATTCAATTCATGTCAAGAAACTACTAGCACTTGTGATGAATATGACTTATGCAAGGCATATGATTCCCTGGACTGGGCGTTCCTAAGGCTAACCTTATTAAAGTTTGGGCTTGACACCCATATTACAGAATGGATTATGGCCTGTGTTACTGGAGCACAATTTGCAATCATGATAAATGGTTATCCATCATATTTTTTCGATGTTTGGTGGGGACTCCGACAAGGGTGCTCATTATCACCGCTTTTATTCATCCTGGTAATGGACTTCTTAAGTCCGAAAATTCGAGCTGCCAGCACCGCAGGACTATTCAAGGGAGTTTGGATCTGTATGAATGTATATGTTGGAACACCTAATCCTACATGGGTAGGTGTGGAATGCGAAAAGTCACAATGGAGTCCAAGTGACCTTGGAATGTGAAACCAATAGTCACACCATTGTACTATAAATGTACATCATGTATAATGGAAAAATAAGAAAGCTACACGTTTATCCTTCATTGTATGTTGAGTCTCTTGTGTGTGTGTGTTATTCTTCCTCATACACCATGTGTGTGCTTCAACATGGTGTTTAACATGGTATCAGAGCGGGCGATTGCTGGCCCTGCTCCAATTTGAGTGAGCCATTTGTGTTTATGGCCTGTGCATATCTACAAAATTGTTGATAATTTTTGCAGCACTCAGAGTTTCTGCAGCAGTGTTTTTGCCGCCATTTAGAAGTGTTTTGAAGAGGAGCAGCATTCAAAATCCCAACATTCAGAAATTGGTAGCATTCCGATGTTGGTTTTGAAAAAAAAAAAAAAAAGCAACATTGTGCATCTGAAGGTTTTCTCACTGATCATTCTTCCTGCAATTTCTGCATTTAAATTCTGCACCATATTGAGCTACTGGAAAATAGTTTAAAGAGGGTTTTTGAAGAAATTTATAGGTTTTTACTGGAAATATTTCTGAGTTTTCATTGGAAAATTTCTGAGATTTCCGAGTTTTCTGCAAATCTCTGACTCTGCAAATTCTCCAATTTTCTGCTGCTATATGGCCCTCTGCATTTTTTGAAGAAAGTTCTGGGTTTTTGAAGAAATATTTCTGAGTTTTTCATTGAAAAATCTCTGCAAATTTCTGGGTTTTACTGCTAAAATTTTCTGGAGAATTCTGCATTTTTAAAGTCCAATTTTTGCTGCTGAGCTATTGGAAAAAAAAAATTTGAGTTGTTTCAAGCCTTTCGGCCCTCTCCTCTTTGCTGTTTAAAATTAAAAAATAAAAATTAAATAAAAAAAACATAAAAGCAAATTTTTTTTACTGTTCTTGGCCTTTCGGCCTTCTCCACCCAACCTGCAACCTCTATTCCCATTCTCCCAGCTCACAGCTCTGTGCCCCCTCATACCTCACTACTCCCTTACATGCAGCACTCTCCTACCTCACCAAACACTCCATTCCACTCGCCCTACACTCCTGCAATTTTTAAATTAAAAATTAATTAACCCAACCTTGCACTACGCCTCTCCAACGAGCCCCTACCCACACACTCCTCCCTCATTCTCCTTACGCTGCATCCCTCTCGGCCTAACGCTACATCCCTCTCCTCCTACGCGGCATGCTCCTTCGTAAACCCCATCCCTGCGCTAACAAGACCGCTCCCCTTCCACCAATCTACACCACCGCTCCTTATCCCTCCACCTTCGCTCGCTCCCCATCGTGACTCCATTCCACCAATTTTTCAATTCGATTTTTTAATTTCTATAACATTAGCCCCTCCTCCCATTTAATACGACTTCCCACCCATTTTAAAATTCCTTCTCCTTTAATTAATCCCTTCCCCCATTATAAAATTCCCTTCCTTTTTTTTAATTTTATTTTAATATAAGTCTCCCCCCTTTTTATAAATCTCCTCCCTTTTTAAATTGGTTCCCACAATCCCATTTTTATAATCTTTTTTAATCCCATTTTAAATTAATCCCTTTTCTTTTTAAATTCCCTCCATTCTTAATTTATTTATTTTTTAATTAATTTTTATTTAATTTGAAAAAAAAAAAAAAAAACAACAGAGAGAGAGGAAGAGCAGAAAGAGAGGAAAGAGAGATATGAACAGTAGAAATGAAGAAAATGACATATCAGTAAATGGACAGTACACATAGAGAAAATTGCAGATTTGACATTTTATGATTTTTGGCATAAGGGTGATTTTTTGAAGAAATTTACACTTGAAGACAAGTTTGCCATCATTGCAAAACAGCTCTTTGAAAATTCAGCTGCCTTAAAGGCCTCTTGCATAGTGTTTTCAGCTTCACATATTTTGCAAAGATATTCTATTGACATTGTATTGCTTCTTCATAGTTGCAATCAGTACTTGAGTTGTTGAAAAATTGTTGATTGCCCTCCATCATTTGAGGAGCATATTTTTGTACTTTGAGAATTCCTTGGAGTCATTTGCAATTGTTGAATCACATTGTAAACGGGTGCATTTTCAGTTGAAGTCGACACCCTTTCATTTTTTAGCCTAAATTGTTAAAATGGCTAAAATCAATGAGGCATTAGTGTTGTTGAATAGCCTCATTCATTCTAATGTTGATGATGTGATAAAAATGAGCAAGGATGCTCTTTGTAACATTCAGAGTTGTTTGCTAGATGCACAAGAAAAGATTGAGTTTTTGCAGTTGGAATCTCAGCTTCAGCAAGATGAACTTCAGCAAAAGAGTCACCATTCTGAACCTGTTTCTGTTCAGAAGATTGTGAAGGACTCTCATCAGAAGAAAGAAGACAAAGTCGCAGTCGATTCCCATTCAGTTCCTTGCACTAGAGCAGATGTACATGCAGATGCAACAGTTGAACCTGCACTTCCTAAGCCCATCATCAGACCTTGGGAAGAGCTTGTCCACAACAAGCACAGAACTGGTCTTGGATATGAAAAGGATGTGTCCTTTCATATTCCAGACTACATAAAGCCCATCAAATTTCAGAGTGCTGGATTCATCTATGACAGTTCACCTACAGTTGTTCTAGATCATGTTCCACAACAACATCAGATTGAAAAATGCCAACACTGTGATCGAGTTGGTCATGTGAAAGATCACCGTTTTGATCTTCATCCATGCAAGCACTGTGGTCGGCACACCCATTCTTCAGACAGATGCTTCAGAAACAAGCCTCCTGCAAGAACCAAGATTCATCTTGGATGGATCGCTTCTTGGCAATGGGCATCAGCAACCAAGAATATGTTTAAGTCGCATGTCAGAACATGTTCACGAATATTGAGCAAACTTGCAGTTGAGTTTTCGCCATCATCTCACCTTGACACTGACAGGGGGGAAAATGGTGGTCATGTACAAGCTTCGACGATAGATCAAGCGAGCCTGAGCCACAATCTCTCATTCCATGTTCAGAGTTGTAGCCAGCAGTTCAAGCGAGCCTGAACCACAATTCGTCATTCCGGATTCAGAGATGTAGCCAGAGACATGGATGCCCATGAGCATGCCTTCGGTTGGTGGATAACCTAAAACCATCAAAGGTAGTAGACCTCCCTTCTTTCCAGTCCAGAGTCTCCACCTGCATCATGAGCCACTTCCTACAGCGAAACCTTGACTTCTTTCTTGACGTGGTTGAGTTCCAGGAAATGCTTCAAGCATTCCAGAGTTGTTGGTAATCCTAAAACTATCACAGGTAGTAGACCTCCCTTCTTTTAGGTTGAAGGTCTCCCTTTTTATGAGGGACAATTCCTCTAGCAAAAGCCTTCAGCTTCTTGCCAGTTTTGGAAGAGTTCCGGGAACTGCAACAAGTATTGCGTTCCAGTGTTTGTGGTCATCCTAAAACCACCTCTTTTTTCCAACATTTCAGAGAGTTGATTCAGCCCAAGTGCTGCCATGTATACTTTGCAGATTTGTATTACAACTCTTTTCTTGGACTCACACATACCCCTTCGGATTAAGGGGGATGTTGGAACACCTAATCCTACATGGGTAGGTGTGGAATGCGAAAAGTCACAATGGAGTCCAAGTGACCTTGGAATGTGAAACCAAGAGTCACACCATTGTACTATAAATGTACATCATGTATAATGGAAAAATAAGAAAGCCTCACGCTTATCTTTGATTGTGTGTTGAGTCTTTGTGTGTGTGTGTGTTCATCTTCCTCATACACCATGTGTGTGCTTTAACATGGTGTTTAACAGTATATGTTACACACAACCTCTTTGTGGACGACATTCTGGTTTTTGGTGAACTCTACAGGAATACATGGTGGAATTTATGCCACATCCTTACTCAGTTCGGTGGTGCTACTGGACTCATGGGAAATGGAACAAAATCACATCTATATTATTCAGAGGGAGACATGACGATCATTTCAGAGATTGCAAACATGTTTAATTATGGTTATGGACCTTTGGGGGAAGGCATCACTTACCTGGGTTATAAACTAAAACCTGAAAAGTATAAAAATTATGACTGGTTATGGAATTTGGATAAGATCAGAAGGAGGATTGCAGCATGGTCACATCGATGGTTGTCCCTTGGGGGGCAATATATACTGCTACATATGGTTTTACAACAAATGGGTACTTATTGGGCTCACTTATTCAACCTCTCGACTATCATTGTCCAAAATATTAATGGCATATTTGCACAGTTTATTTGGGAGGACATAAACTTCACGGAAAAATACCTTCTAATCAAGATGGATAAGATACAAACACCAAAGGAAGCAGGGAGATGGGGAATATTGGACACAAAATAATTCAGTTGGACACTACTTCTAAAATCATTATGGCGGGGTCTCCAAAATAATGGAATGTGGCGAGACATTATTCGTACCAATTACATGGGAGGGCACAGTATTGTGGACTATTATAGGCACGAGACACTTGGGAGGCCCACGGGTTCATACATATGGCACAACTTTCAAGTTTTTAATAGCTTGTTTATACAGCGCTTGGTCTGGCACTTTGGTGATGGATCCAACATCTTAATTGGAATGGATCGAATTAAAGAAGTCGAGGGGGAGTAGGGAATGTCAGATCGGTTGATGCACCACCTACACTCAAGGGGTATATTCTATATATAGCAGATCATCGAAGCAAGGGATGCTCACAACTTGATTTGCCGGAAGGTGGTAGATTTGAGCATCCCTTTAAGGCTATACACAAAATGGAGGGCGTACACCAATAACCTCAGATAGGCGGGCTTATACCACTCAAGTGAGGCTGACTCAATCACATGGGCAGGTTTAATCAACGCTAAGGGAATTTTCGTTGCTGATAATTACAAGCACTTCATCTTCTCCGATAAAGGATTACAAGAGAGTTGGTTTAAAAAGTTATGGCCACTACACATTCCACATATAATTACATTGTTTAATTGGTTGGAATGGATGAACAAGAACTTAACTTGGGAGAACATGAAATAGAGGAGGACGCACAGCCCGGGTTGATGCCCCTTATGTTATAATGCATCTGAATGCAATACACATCTCTTCTTGGAATGCTCAACCACGGAAAAAATATGCAGGGACATATTCCTACTCTCGCACATTCCATACTGAAATTTCTTAAACCTACAGGTTTGTTACATGTGGTGGTTGGACAAGGGAGGAAAGCATAAGACCATTCCAACCTCATATATTCATGGTTTAAAAACTCGTTATATTGTAAGTAATATTTTTATTGTGAAATGAGAGATGGTTTTTGGTCATGTGGTATTGTGGTGGTTGGATAGGGGAGGAAAGCATAAGACCATTCCAACCTCAAATATTCATGGTTAAAAACCTTGTTATATTGTAAGTATTATTTTGATTGTGAAATGAGAGATGGTTTTTGGTCATGTTTTATTGATGAGCCATCATATTGGGCGATGGTATGGTGTGGTTGATAATATCCATGATAAAGTGGGGGTGAATTTCTATGGTTAAAAAACTTGTTATATTGTAAGTGTTAAGTTTTTATCTGCTTATTAATGAAATTTATTTATCGTTACAAAGATAATATTTTAATTTATATGGTGAAATGGATCTTCATTTATAGTTACTATTTATGTCTGATATATTTTAATCTGGTACAGATATATCTCAAAAATAATTATATATTTTTTCTTTTAGATATAATAAAAAATATCTATAAAAGTAGTTGTCTTTAATGCGACTTTTTGGAGTTTCTGGTGGATTTTTTTGGCATGAATCTGGCCTAAAAATTTGAGGTGAAAACTTGATTTGTGTTAATTTTTTTACTACATCTATGGATTCAGCACCTTGCAAAAACCCCTAGGGCACTTCAATTGTGCATAGTTTAGCCTTCAAACTTGTGATTTCAATGAATTCCTGCCTGATTTTAGACAAATTAGATAGGAAAAAATAAATCAAAAAACTTTGCAAAAAGTGGCAATAAAGGTAACTAGTTTATAAAATATTTTGATTGTGAAATGAGAGATGGTTTTTGGGAATATCCATGGTTAAAAATATTGTTATATTGTAAGTTTATTGTATGTATTAAAGTTTGTATGTGCTTATTAATTAAATTTAAATATGACTATAAAATTATTATTCTATTTTGTAAGGTAAAATGGATCTTAGCTTATTGTTGCTACTTATATTTATATATTTTAATGTATGTGTATATTATGTTTTTTTTAATCTAAAAATACATTCTTAATTTTATTAGTAAAAACAAAATTACAATGTAAGAATTGAATTTTATTATTTTTATTACTTTTAACTTTTTACAAATACTACAACATCTCCCCCGTACTAGGCTTTGAACACATCACCCCTATACGATGTTGTAGAGAGTCTATGGAAAAATCAATATAAGCTTTTCCACTTTGCATACACATAGGCACATGAACAAAGGGTGTTGAACCCTTGGTTAAACTGAGAGGGGGGGGGGTTGAATCAGTTTAATGCAATCATGGTCTTGTAAAACTTTCTTTTACACTTATTTACATCTTTATTTTGTGATCAACTTAATATTCAATGGAACAACAATTTTAATAAGTGAGCAACAGGTATTAAGCAGATTAGATACACCATGTCAACACATAAACATCATGCACTTAGACAACAGATATAAGTGGAAACCCATAAGGGAGAAAACCACATCTTATTATTGTTGTGATGTAAAGGCAAGCTCCAACTCCCTCTCACCACTGATTTTGTGTAGGCTCCAACCTACAGGAGGCTACTACCTCAATTTTGCAAGCTACAACTTGCAAGGAAGCTCCAACTCCCATCTATTTTATGCAGGCTACAACCTACAGGAGGCTCCTACCTCAGCCAGCTACAACTGGACTTCTATCAAGCTACAACTTGACACGGAAGCACCAACTTCCTCACTGTACAATAAAATCATATGCTGATTTACCTGGATTTCAGTTATGTTTTTCTCCTTCTTTACTGTTGTCCTTCCAACCTTCAAATTAATCTTCACAACTCCTCTTTCTGCTCCTTCTTCTTCGTACACTGTCTCACTCATTTCTTCATTCTATCAACCTCTTTATGCATATGCTGGTAACATTATTTATAGGGATCACCTCATAACTGTTTGCATTCCACGGGGAATTAGAAATGAATAGGCATGACTCTTTGCCTTCCCCCTTCTCATTTTCTTGACCAACACATTCAGAATGATATAACAGAATGTATACATATTTGTGTATTACAGTGGAGTTTTGCTTTGCCTACGGAGACTTGCCTTTGCATCACATACAATAAAAATAATTAATACATTTACATTTATAGTTATATCAAAAATATTTCACTCAGTCTTTTCATCTCTTTGCTTGTTGTGCATTTGTCTTTTCTGCTGCTGTCAGAGTCGTTTCGGTTCTTGCTATTATATTCAACATAGTTCTGCATAACTGTCATTTTGGCCTAACTTGACCCAGCTGTTTGTTTTTAACAATGCCACTATATTCTAATTTTCTTGACTCTGCCTCTTTTTCTTGTGCCCACAGCGTTCAGCCTTCACCGCTCTTCTAAACACTCGGTTATGCCTTTTTCTCTATGTCGAGTCCTTACCCGAGCCTTTCTACCTGCGTTCATACTTTCCTTTTTGTTTTACGTTATAATCCTCCTTTTTCTCTCCAAAACGATTTACAAAATAAAATCCACATACTGTCGGACTTGAATGCTTTAGGCTTTGACTTTGTTTTTTATCGCATCCGCTCTCTTTATCTCACTTCGGCGATTCAAATATCCCATGTGTCTTCATCCATCTGATCTCCCGATATGTGATGTGCGAAGGGTCCCACTAGGCTGTATTATCGCTTTATCGCACTTCGACGTTTCAAACGTTCTTTGCTATATGGCTCATTTTCTTTCCGATGTGATTTACAAAGGAAAATCACTTACACTCGGACTTGAAATCTCTTTAAATAATGGTTATGAGCTGCATCGCATCTGGCTCATTTATCGTGCTTTGTCATGAGTTTGCGATGAGCGATATGCGATCGGGTCCCACTTGCTTTATCACTACTTCACATCGCATCTATCCATCGCATCGCAATATCATTTTTCATACCGTGCGAACCCATATCATGTGCGATATGCGATATGCAATTGCATCGCATTGCATCTTCGTATTGCATCGCATCACCACTATCCATCGCTCGCATCGCATCGCCACTATCCATCGCATCACAACTTTGCTCTTACGATATTCACCGCTCCGATCTTGCAATTTGCGATATGTGGGCCAGGTCCATGTCATCGTGCCACGTCACCTTGCCATGTCATCGCCACATCACTGCCACATCATCTTGATTTATTTGTGATTTGTGGGGTCAGGTCCACATCATCTACCACATCACTTTCCACGTCATCATATCGCACTTCGCATTTTCTATGACCACTGTGTTTGTGCGATTTTCCTCCTGCCCCGATTTATGATCTGATTTCCGCCGATGCGATCCTCACCGTTGATCTGTCCAAATCTACGGTCCTCATTGCTACTGGCACTTCCGATTAACACTTCAAGCACTTAGCATAATATCATCTCCGCTTATGATTTTCAATTCTATGGTTTAAACCCCAAATAAACCATACTTCTGGGCGTTAGGAAAGCGGGTCCCAATTCATGGTACTGTGGAGGCACTCCTTGATACAGAATCATCATTTGGCTTGTGCTACCGCAGTGAATGACAACCGTCGATCTGCGATCAACTCCCGATGGGTGGGTCAACTGCGGAGGCACCCCCTTTTTAACTATCGGGCTGTTTATGAATGTTAAAACAATGTTAACCCTTAAAACAATGTTAAACCTTTGGAATCCTTAAACCTTCAGAAATATTATAATGCATATTATAATATGTAATGACCTTTGGAAATAACGCTAAAACCTTCGGAAATGAATATTTAAAACTCTCGGAAATATAATATTATACTATGCTTTAAACAATGTTTAAAGTCTTTCGGCCTCATATAGTCGGATTCCAAACCTTAATAAAACTTTGCTGCATAAAACGGCGGGTCCATACCTTATTTTAACTCCCACGCAGCTTTCAACGCGAACTCCGTCGAATCTTCCACATATCTAATCCGATGGCAATCGTGTTCAATCGACCCCAGAACTTTATCACCCAAAAGCGACGCAAAATGGGTGGTATTGCGCTCGTGATGTGTCGCAATATCATTCGATCGTGTTCGAAATGGGAAAAACTGCCCACAACTCAAAGGTTGTGCGAAAACAGTGTCCATTTTTCTTGAAAACCGCTTAACTTGCAAACTTTGTTTTAAATCGTGTTCAAACGTGGATTTTCACCATTTCTTCGTTTAACTTCAATTTCTCATGAAAACCTCCTTTTCATTGCATAACTCAATAAACAGAGACTGATTATCGCTGCACTCTCAACCAAAGAACCAGAGTTCTAATTTCCTTCCGAACCCTTATTACAAAGGTTAATAACTCTTGATGCTACACAGAAAACCATAAATCACTGAATTTTCAAAGGGATAAAACCCTCCTTTCTGCTACGTAACTCAATAACCATAAATAAATGAACACTACTCAATCTCAAGCAAATGAACCAGAATTCTCTAAATTCCTCTGAATATTTACACAGAAGTAAATATACTCAAAATTCTACACAGAATGTATAAACAAAATGGATTTCGAAGAGGTGAAACAATTTCACTTTCTCTGCAACGATTTCATCTGAATATGATCTGCTCCCTTGTCATGGTGCTACTCCTTTGTGCTCCTTTCCCATCAATGACAATATTTCCAACAAAGGGAAGGATGTGAACCTGTCACGTGGTGGGTACAATGACACCCTTCAATTGTTGTTAGATAATATTTTCATGTATCCCATTAGGTACATGAACAAAGGGAAGGATGTGAACCTTTTATGTGGTGGGTATAATGACACCCTTCAATTTTTGTTAGATCGATGGGGTTGTTGTTCGCTTGTGAAATGCCATAGCTAATTGAACTAAACCTAGAGAAAATGGCCCAAACATGTGGCAACTTATCCCTAATGGAATGTTGATTATGTTTTTTTATTATTATGCCTCCTAGACCAAACTTTGATGTTTTCATTGCTATTTGGTGATTGTCATCGAGCCACTTTTGGGGGATAAATAATCACACAAAGAATTATGTGATTATAAAGAAAATGTACATCCAAAATTACCCTTTTTGGGACCTTGACCCTTACAAAATTAAAGCTTAAGTTTGATATATAATTTTTAAACTGTTGGATTAATTTTGAACATAGAACTACAACTATGACCATAAAAAGAAAAAAAATTGTTTTTCTCCATTTCTAGCTTTTTTATTTGAATTTCTCCTAACAATGATCCAACTAACATTTGTAATATTGATTGTTGGTGTGTCTATTAATTGTTCCTTGTACTTGTTAAGGACAATGGCAATGTATCATTTTCAAATATGAAGAAATTGGTTCATGTCTCCTCTTCCCCATTCAAAAGGGACTAATTAATGAGGGGAGTTATCACTCAAGGTATTCTAGTCACATCGACTTCACTTTCAAGCATTTAAGAAATTATGGTTATCAAAGTAAGTGTATAAGAAATACAATTGATTGTGGAAATAAATAGATAGTTCAAAATTAAAAATATATTAAGGATAAAAGATTACTCATGATTGAATATAAATGGGCATACAAGGTTTGTGCTTTTATAAACATGTCAATGGGGTATATGCTAATTGGGTGTACCTAAGGTCATCCCACCTTTATTAATAAATGTTAGTCTTTCCTACCTAATCTAGCCTAAGTAATGAACATTTGTGTTCATTGCAAGAATCATCCCCCTTTAAAAATCTTGTCTTGGAAACAAAATTTAAGGATGTTGTAAGTGAATGATCATGTTTCCTCACAAGATGAGTTTAGCAAAAAATTTCTTCCAGAAAATAGAAGGTCATTTAATTATTGCCTGAGTCACTCTCATGCTTTTTCAATTACCCCTTTTAGGATATGCATAATATTCAAGGATTGTTCCAAATGATCGCTTGTATTGAAAACCCCAATGTTGCTATGTTTAAAGTCTTTCTTCATATGAAATTTGGTTGGCATTCTTTTGGAATTCAAAGTCCTTATTTGTTGTCTCAAGAGATTGTACATTTTCCCTTGCCATATGAACTTCATGAATTATTTACACAAATTGGTGATGCAGGTTTTTAGTGGCACTAACAAGTATGCTTGCCTATATGTATTCCACTAAGTCGCATTACATAGAATCCAATTTATATCATGGACATTTGTATTTGGAGTGTCACCATATGACATCTACTAACAATTGTAATTTTTAATTTATATACCATTTCAAACTCTAAGGCCCTTCCCTAGATGTACAAAAAGAACCAATGTATCAATGAAGTTATGAGTAATTCCAAACTCCACAAGTATGGTCGCGTACATATTTTTCATCAACATGTTGCATAAATTATTCCAATTTCGGTGTCAATGTATTATATTTATTGTTGAACCCATCCTTGAGTTGGTTGACTTCCAAGACTAACTTGGTGTTGCTCGCCATTGTTGATGATGGGGTGTATCTAATATTTTGGGATTGTTCTAAATGATCTCTTGCATTGAAAACCTCATTGCTACTCTATGTGACATCTCCCTTGCTAGGGTGTTGGTTCTTTTTCTTTTAGAGTTTATCCTCCTTATTTGTTGCAAAGAGATTGTTCTTATTATTGGCGGTTTAACATATGATATGTATGTCTCACTCGCCATATGAACTTCATGAATTACAATTGCAAATGTGGTGTATGTATGTAGTAGCATCAAAATTTATGTGCTTAATTTTATGTCCATTCCACCAACTGGCATTACATAGAATCTCATTTGCAATTTAAACTTTTGTATTTCTAGTCTCACCTCAAGTTTCTAATCTTTGTAATCTTTTAGCCATATATAATGTATAGATAGGGAAAGAGATTTAAATTACCAATGAAGTATGACTATCTACAAGGTCCACACACACACACACATATCACTAATCAGTTGTATAAATTAATCTAATGTATGGCTTAATGTATCATATTTATTGTTGCTTGACTTCTAGGATTAACTTAGCATTGTTCACCATAGTTGATAACGATGATGTACATAATCTTTTGGAATTATTCCAAATGGGATCTTACATTTGAAACTTCAATATTCTTAGGATGAGGTCTTCATTATTAGGATGGTTTGGCTTTATTTTGGAGTTTTTCTTCCATATTTATTTTGAAGAAATCTTTTTTGTTGTTGAAGTTTCACCATACAATTTATGTTTTCCCTTGCCATATGAACTTCATGAATTATTGCTACAAATAGGGTGTGGGTACCTAATAGTATTGACATTTCCACTAAGTGGCATGACATCTAATCCCATTTATAGTTTGGATTCTTGTACTAAGAGTGTCACATCATGCAATGTGCTAATGTTTGTAATGTTTTGTTTTGTTACACAATATATCACATGTATTGTTCCTCTCATCCTTGAGATGTTTGACTTATCAACCTAAGTCAATATTGCTCATCGTTTTTTTAATCTAATGTATGGCTTAATGTATCATATTTATTTTTCATCTCATCCTTGAGATGCTTGAATTCTAGGATTAACTTAGCATTGTTCACCATAGTTGATAATGATGATGTGCATAATATTTTGGAATTATTCCTAATGGGATCTTATATTTGAAACTTCAATATTCTTAGGATGAAGTCTCCGTTATTAGGATGGTTTGGCTTTATTTTGGAGTTTGTCTTCCATATTTATTTTGAAGAAATCTTTCTTGTTGTTGAAGTTTCACCATACAATTTATGTTTTCCCTTGCCATATGAACTTCATGAATTATTGCTACAAATAGGGTGTGGGTACCTAATAGTATTGACATTTCCACTAAGTGGAATGACATCTGATCTTATTTATATTTTGGATTCTTGTACTAAGAGTGTCACATTATGCCATGTGCTAATGTTTGTAATGTTTTGTTTTGTTACTCAATATATCACATGTATTGTTCCTCTCATCCTTGAGATGTTTGACTTATCGAACTAATTCAATATTGCTCATCATTTTTCATGTTGGATCTATGAATTTTTATTTTGGAAAAAAATTAAAAATGTGTGTGTGTTCCAAAAATTTAGCTCCCCCCTGATATAAATCTTGGGCTCACAAGTTTTTTTTTTTTTTTGTCATGGTTCTACACCTAAGTTTTAGGCTTTCAATCAAGATATATTAGATGTATATTTAACTTTGGGTGACTCTTCTAATTTGTTCCTACCTGCTGAGGGCCAAAAATGCCCGCCTACAACACTATGAGGGAGACCACCTGGTATGGACCTTGAAGCAACTCATTTTTTGTTGAAATGGTGGTTCTGACTGGTTAAAATAGGTCTAGTTACCTTCTCTCCACTTCCAATGGCTTAAAATATAACTTTCATCTTCCAATGGAGAAGAGACATCAGATCAGCCCTCTTGCTGGTCGGGCAAGAAAATGATCCTTAAGTTGATATGGCGCTCAACCAAGCCACAAATAAAGTTTTCCTCTTTAGGAAGAGGACTTCTAAGAATGTAGAATTAAATCTAAATGCAAGATTATTATAAAATGCAAGAAAAAGGAAAATTATAGTAATCCTATCTCAATTAGGCAGATGTAGATCTAACCCAACTGAGAGCAAGATATTTATATTATTGGGATTTAAATAAGTATGGCTTATAATGAATATAAAGCTAACTAAGTAGTTCAATTAACTGACATTATGAATACCAAAACAAATTATATTCAAAGACCTCTTAACTAAGATAATCAACCAACAACATTCAGGAAGTAGTTCACAAAATTATATTGATTGTTAAATCAGTAATAAACGACAAATTTATGAGTAAATAGTTACTAGGAAATAAGAATTCAACCCATACGAGGAGAGATAAATAATAACATATAATTGAGGCAAATTACTCATACTGACAATAGTGCAAAAATATGAAAAAAATGACACATTCTTTCTATCATAAAATGAAACCAGTATTTAAAACTATAGTATTAGAAATACCAATTTATTGAATCCATTTCTCTGGCTCTGGTCTCCAACAGTCCCTTACAATGCTTGAAATTTTGCTTTTAGAACTAGAGCTGCAATAGTACAAGCTTCATTCTCCATACATAATTCAACATGCAAAGGAAAAATCCTCAATAATCCCCAAATTTGAATTTTCTCTCCTCTACCCTACAACTCTAAATCCTCTATACAATAATGCCTTCAAGAATTCCTGAATTGCAGAGAAGAGGAGCCCCTTATACATTCTACAATTTGTTATTTATAATATTTACAAAAGAATTCTCAACAAGAAAGTTTGTTGAAGAACAAATATGCCCCATCAGTTTTCATTGGTTCCAAATTCCATTATTCTATTGTTGGAGCATTCTCATTGATTGAGATATTTTTCCTCGTCTATTCAACTGTTTTCCTGCAAAAACAAATCAAAACAAAATTAAAATGCAAAAGTAAAATCAAAATGTCATATTTGGAATTAAAACAAATCCAATCAAATTTAATCAAATAAATAATTGAAAAGGAAATATGAGCTTTCTATTGATGCATGTGATTATTTAATTGGCCAAAGAGAACATAAATGAATGGATCTACACATTTTTTTTTTAACAAAAACGGGTATTTCTACATTGATTCAAAAAGTTCGAGGCTTATGCTCGAAGGTTTTACATCTTGAGACCCAATGTCTAGGGGGTTTTCGAACAAGAAAAATTCACCTACTTTGCTTCTTACATTCAATCTAGCAATTTCCCAATGACTAACAAACCTTCTAATACAAACAAATTGCTGCAGCAAGAGTCAAAAATGCATGACAAGGAGAGCGGCCGGCTAAGGTAGAGGATCCCATGAGTCCCCCTCGTCGCAGAGGAGAGTTCCCGCTTGTAAAGAGACAACAATGTTGGCTTCAAGATCCGCATCTTTGTTATTTTTCCAAAGGACGTGAAAGAACTGAAGTTTGTCGAAGGACACGATCAGCTTATTGATGCGAGAAAATAAGCATTGTAGATGGAGGTCTTTAGGGATTGATTTTGTCCTAATAAAGCCAATAAGGATTTGTGAATCTCCAATGACTCGAGCCTCCTTGATTCCATGTTTTTGCAGTTGTTTCAGGCCTTGGAGGAGAGCCATGGCTTCCGCTTGATTGTTCAAAGTAAGCCCTAAACCCCAGGAAAAGTGGGAAATGATTTGGTCTGAAGGGCAATGGATAATTCCTCCGCCTTCGGCCTTCCCCGGATTCCCCTTTACTGCGCCGTCAAAAAACATAGTGTGAATATCTATGCTACTTCTCCATTTCTCGAAGTCCTCATCCTCTAATCCGATTTTCCATTCTTCTCTGCACTTCTCCATATTTTTCCTAGTGGGAAGGTTTAGCCCCAGCTACTAGCACCACTCCCTACCTTGTTGGTTTAAGCTAAAAACCCGCTTATGATTCATCTTAGCCTGCATGATTTCTTTGAATAAACTTCTTATTTTCACGATGATTTGTCGTTGGTTTTGTGCCTTCTCTTGAAAGATCTGATAGTTTCTTTCAAGCCAAATCTTCCAGCAAATGAGCTTAGGGATAACCATCCACCCCTCATATGGCCAATCTCTCCTAGGGAAGGACTTAGGAAATAGGTCTCCCCAATTAGACAACATACCCGTGATGGTGGTTGGAAGGGTGGGCTTGTTGTTCCAAAAAAACAAGATTTCATTCCAAATGTCCTGAGCGAAGAGGCACTCAAGAAATATGTGGATCAAAATTTCCTCTTGATGTTGATAGAGCAGGCACCGAGTGGGGCCATGGAAGCCATGTCATTGCAGATTTTCAGCTATGAGGATATTGTTGTGCCCCAGCTGCCAAGTGAACATGTCAATCTTCGGAATGCTTTTCACTTACCAAATCCCTTTCTAAATCTCAGGGTTGCAGGGGGTAGTGGGAATGGCCTTAAGGCACCTGTAGCCTTCTGCTATGGAATAACATCCCTTCGAGGAACCCCAACCCCTTCTGTATTTTTTCCTTGCGTTTAGGGGGGCTTTCCCGGCCAACACTACCATGAATTTGACCCACGCTTGCTCCAACTGAGTAGGAATCTCTATCTTCTGCCACCCTACCCAGTTTCTGCTGTCCCACTTTGAAATGTCCCACATCGTGCATCAACCATCAATAATCATCCATGTTCTTAACTCCTGCAACTCAGGATCATCCCCGATCACATTTGCATTCATGATCCTATATTCCCACAAGCTGATCTGCTTCCCATTGCCTGGAATTTAGAACAAGTGGTCACGTAGCAGTGAGAGAGCACACTTACACAGCTAATGAACCAGGGATCCATGCTAGTTAGTTCATAAGTTATCCAGGATACAAAGATGCTTTCCAAAGCTGTATTTTTTCCATAAAGCAATATGCACTGATCCGAGACTCTTTCCTACCTATCACCATAAGATCTTGGCCCCCAGGGTGATATTGTGCTTCCTAAGGACTTTTATGTGGAGGCCACCTTCGAGCAGTGGCATAGTGATCTTATTCCAGATGACCAACGAAATTATCTCATCGTTATTATTCCCTCCCTTCCAGAAAAAAGAGCGAATGGATTACTCCATCTTGCGGAGAATGCACACCGGAGCCAACAACACAGAAGTTTGAAAGATTGGAAGACTATTAAGGACTGACTTAATGAGAACAATATTACCTGCCAGGTTGAGCCACGACGTGCCCCAGGCTTGCATTTTGAGCTTGAATCTGTCTAGCGAGGGGTACCAGTCCCTCCCAATCGGGAAACCTTGAAATATCGGCAGCCCAAGATATTTAAAAGACCCCAATTTCGTGGAGCCTTTGAAGCCAAAAATCCTAGTGATCTCGCTTTGCTCGAGTCCAGAAAGGTTTCAAGCATAAATGAAACATTTTCTAGTGTTAAGTTCACTCCCATAATCGAGGCAATAGCAATCAAGCTCAAACTTGAAGCGGGAGGGTGATATGGATGAAGCACCCCCAGAAGGATGGAGTCATTAGCAAAGAGTGCATGGTTGATGTCTCTGACTCCCCTGGAGATTCTAAGACCCATAAGCTCTTGATCAATTTGTCTTTTCTCCAGCATAAAACTGAGGACAAAGGCTTGAATGACAAAGAGAAGGGGGGATAGAGGGCATCCCTGCTTTATCCCCTGACTCGCCTTGAAGAAGTCAACAACATGCCTATTGACAAGTGGGGAAATCCATGGTTCTGCAATGCAGGCCTTGACCCAGATTACAAAATGACAGCCAAACCCAAATTGATGCATAACGCCACACAGAAACTTGTGCCTAACTCTGTCAAACACACTAGCTTGGTACAACTTGATAGCCATGCCTTTTTCTTGTCTTTGGATGTTTGAATGGATCCCCTCCTGAATAAGGATGAAGTTATCAGTTATCTGCCCACCTTTAGCAAATCCCCCTTGATTGTCAGGAATGATTTCTGGAAGAATGCCTTTCAGCCTGTTTTCCATGACTTTAGTGGTGAGATTGTTTGCAGAGGGAAATTGGCCTGAATATGTTGAAGGAACATGCACCCTTCTCTTTAGGTATAAGGGCCAAGAAGACCGAGTTGGTGTTGTCCCCAAGCTTGTGGCATGTATGAGACATTAGGATAATTTTATAGAGGTCCTTTTTGACAATGTTCCAACAGGTTTTAATGAATCAAGTAGTGAACCCATCCGGCCCAGGTGCCTTATTCGGATCCATTTCATCAAGGGCCTGCTTGATTTCATTAATGGTGACAGGAGCAGTCAGCATAGCGTTCATTTGGGCATTGATCTTTAGAGAGATCAGCTCGAGCAGGTTAGGGCTGAGACTTGCTTGCTTATCCTCTATGTACAAGTCTTTGAAGTGCTGATGGGCTGCTTTTTTGATGCTGGCAAAGTCGAAGAAGGATTGGTCTCCTGAGGTTATCTCCACTATATAATTGAAGCTTCTTCTGGCTTGAGTTTGCTTATGAAAGAAGGAGGTATTCCTGTCCCCAGTTTGTAGCCACAGACTACGAGATTTAAGTCTCCAGAATTCCTCCTCTCGGATGCAAGCCTTATGAAGGTTGACCTGGAGCTCCTCTTCCAGGATTAAGCTGTCCTTCGAGATGTCCATATCTTCCATTTGTTTTTGATGACTCTCCAAACAAGCCTGGGCAACCTGCCTTGACTCGGTCGGAGATGGGAGGGCTTTAGCCCAGCTTTTGAGGGCCCTCTTCACTCTCCTTAGCTTTTCTTCCCACACAAAAAGGGGGATCCACTAACAGGGTGTGTTAACACTAGAAAATCGTACAAGCAAAATATGACATTAAATAATGTCAGGAAAAGGGATTTACAGGGCTGAAAGACATTAGAGAATCTGGAAAGTATTTAAAAATATCTAAGGTCTGAGGAAAAATAAAATTTGAGCAAGTCATAAATGCTTTTGCGTGCATAATCCTTCGTGAAGAGCATCTTTGTGCGCCTTTTGATCCGATATGCATGCAATCCTGGGAGTGGCAAAAGTCAATTTCCGGGACCACAAAAAAGCACACTCAAGGACTATGATTCTTCACTTGAAGCCACCTAAGGATAACCACCAAAGCCTCCTTAGACATCAAGTGAGCACACAATGGAATATTTGTGGCACACAAAGGAATCGTCCCCCTCTCTTGGGTCACCATCCACACTGTACCAAGAAAGGGAAGGAGGATTTGAATTCTCCTATATAAGGCCACCATGTGATGAATAATTGGAGAACACATTGTTATGCTAGCTATAATTTCCCAAGCAATACCAGCAGTGTGTGATTTGGAGCTGAAGATAGCGGGGACTCAATTGTTGGTCATCCAACAATTTCAGTCCACCATAGTAGAGAGAGGGAGACTTTGCACCGAGGAAAGCTTGGAAGTAAAAACATCCTTGCGTCGGGACTTAGAACCCATGTTCTATGGGCCCTTTGGCAAGAGGGTTAAAGTTTGATCCTCATTTCCTACCAGCACTCAATAAGAGGGGCCGAAGAGCTATTGTTTGGATTATTGCAGTTGTTTGACTCTATTCAGAGCTTTTTTTTATTTTTTTTAGTTTTAGTTTAGTTTTATTTTATATATGCATGCTATTTCTCTATCTAGTATGTTTATGATTCTAGCTTGTTCCACTAACTTGCTTGACTCCACTTCTTTTTCTGCATGTGACCAATAACTTAAGTGGGTAAACCACACCCCTTAAGTTGGTGTGATTTCGTACATACGTGCACCAAACACACTAACACAGGATTGGAGACTCCACTAACATTTATTACCAATTTTATGTGGTTGTGCTTTTTTTGCAGAGACCCTTATCTGTGCTATGGAGTGGAGCTGAAATTTCCCCCTTTTTCTCTTGCAGTCCCTTGTTCATCAAAAGTGACAGATTGAAGCACAACAACTCCAAAAATTACTTTTGCAGAAATTTGCGCGATTTTCCCTCCCACAGATGCACCCAGGGCGCATGTTCAGAGCTGACCCACATGCAGACATCGCGATTGTTTCAGCCTTTTGCGCTCAAAAGACAAAAAGAGAAATTTCTCCCACATTTCTATCTTTTCCTGCTTGTAAAGTGCTTGGCAACCCATAATACATCTGCTAGCACTGGTTGAGGTACCCTGCAGCTTGCTAAAGCTCACTCTTAGCTGCTTTTTGTAGGCTTAGTGTCAGTTTTATTTCAAGTTGATTTTTGTAAAGTTTACACATAGTTTAAGTAGGGGGGAAAAATAACTTGCATTTCGAAAGAATTTTATGTTTTTGCAAATTTAGGTACCAACACACCTAAATAACTAGCCAAAGTAAGTGGCCCAAGTCCACACATGCTTAGTTAGTTTTTTCTTTTTTTCTAGTGTAAAAGTTATTAGATTAGTTCAATTTTTGCACTAGGATTTCGGGACTAGGATTGAATTGTCGATAGAAGAGAAAGTAATCTATGCTGCCTTTGCACCCTTTGGTGATCCTAGGCAAGCATATGAACACTCTCTATTCACAACTCGCCATCTCCCTATAGTTGATCACAAAGATTAACTAGGAAAAATAGAAAGCGACCCATATCCGCACATGTTTTTCTTTTGAGCAAGGAACAGTACAACATAGTTTAATAGGGGATTTTGAAAAGGATCATCGCATATCCACACGTTCAAACTACGTGCTTGTCCACTTTTTGCTCACACACATCCACCCACTAAGCAAAGCAAAGACACCTGAAACTAACTTAACCAAACTCACTAAATTCTCCTCACAGGGGCCACAAAAGAATTTATAGTTTAAGTTAGGATCAAGGGGGTAGGCATCCAATAAGCCTCCTTGATCATTCTTCATCTTGAAACATAGAAGTTGACTGTTTAGGGAGCTTTAAATCCACCTATCAGCCCACAGAAAAGAAAACCTGAGAGCGGTAGAGACCCGTTTCAAAGGGGGTTAGGCTTAGGCGCAGTGCCGATAGGAATCAGTCAGGGCTACCTAAGTTGGATGATACTTGGTACTGTTAGTTGACTTACCAAGAAGCCCAAGACTCAAACGTTCAAGTGGGACAGTGGTTCTTAGTGGTCAAATCTAGGGCATCCTTTCCCTATAGGTGACGGTGCAGGCAAGTGCCAGACCCTCTACCCTTATCTTGGTGGATTTTATTTGGCTGACTGGAGGCGTCGCCAGCTCTTACGGGACGTTATGCTAGCACTCGCAAGATATCTTCTCAAGGCCCAATTACATTTGAGTGTGTGAGGACGAGTAGGTCTTCTAGGATTTTTAGTATCATACGCAAACTAACAAAAACCACTTTTTTGATTTCTTGATCACATAGAATTAATTTAAAGGGAAAATTTATTTGATTTTCACTTTGTTTTATGTATGTGACCAGAATTTTGCTTTGATCATAGACTCTATCCTCTCAATTTTTTCCAAAACCAAATTTATTCGACACCAGAATGGACCCAACAGGACCTCGTCGATCTAGGCGTCTTTTGGACCTCCCCCCATTACCGGGGGGGGGGGCGGTTCCAGGTATGTCGCCATTTAGGTGTCAAATACAAAACGCTGCCACCATTATTGGTTTTTCCTTTATTGGGGCATCCTTAGTTGGGAGCCCTAGTCGGTCTCCCAACACCACAACACACACCAGTCCTCCCATGACCCCTAGGGGGCAGAGGAGTGTGACCCATTTAGGAATTTAGTCGAATACACAACAGGGTACGTCATAAACCAACCATCTTCCTAACCAGAACTTTGTGTTTTTGCAAGTTGCAATGGCGTCAACCTCCCAGTCACTTTTCTTAGCTTCGTTGAATCTACCCAATTTAACCAAGCTAACTAATGACCCCATTGCACACAACCCTACATGGCCTCCCATGCCCACGAAGCTCCCTTTGGATATTCCAAATTTCAAAGGAAAACAAGCGGAAGACCCAGGTAATCATGTCATGACCTTCCACCTGTGGTGCTCATCGAACAATATCATTGACGACACTATTCAATTGAGACTATTTCAACGCACTCTGACAGGAGTAGCTGCAAAATGGTACGTGGAGAAACACTCTGCTTCACATGGAACCTTTAGCGCCCTTACCACTGCGTTCCTAACATATTTTCAGTTACCCATTCACTGTAATTCTGGAATGGAATTACTGACACATTTTAGACAAATTCCCGTCGCCCCGGACCATCTCCATGAATGGAGGCAGCGTCGTAGTTTATGTAAAGCAAAACTTTACGAATGGTTTCTTTTAGATTTGTTCCTGAAAAATCTCACGGTAGAGATTTCAAAGGATGTGGCACAACAAAGGCCCACATCTGAGGAGGACGCCATCAACAAAGCCCAACAACTTGAGCTCATTTATACGCAGTCAGGATACATTTACAATATCATGCCAAACGCCCTGCACCTGCAAACTTATCAAGAATTTCCAGGCATGTCGAACTCTGCAGACAGACTAATTGGGTCATTGACCCAAGGTTACCCAGGTAGCAGTAGTCAAAACCCCGGTTACATGTACAGTTCTACCTAGAAGGTACCTCAACCTGGTTTTCAAAGTCATCATATGCCTCGGCAAAATTTTACCAATAGTGCGTCAGCATATCACCAGGGAGGACCCTATCCTCCGGCTCAAGGGACCCAGTACGTAGAAAGAAACACTGACGGAAGAGCTCCCCTCCAATAGCCAGGTGCAAACCAGGGACTGCATTATGCTCAGTCCCCAGCACAAGGCCCGCCTATGCAGACCAATGCACATGTGAACTTTGTGCAACCTTCCCTAAGACCAACCTCACCAATATAACTAGGAGAAATACCCTCATAGCGTGGTGAAGAATAAAGCAAAAAACAAGCCAAAATGAAAACCAGGACAGGGGGGCAACAACTAGCAATGCCCGCCGCAATCCCAGGCTGGAGGCAACTCCAACCGGAATTAGAGCCAGGAGCCAAGCAATGCCCAATAGTAGATCAAAAGGCCACCTCTTCAAACAAACCATTCTTGTTTGATATGTGGTGAGTACAGCCATTATAATCACCACTATCCTGATCTCCCTGAGCTGAAGAAGCTACAGAGTAACCGAGGACAAGGAGGATCTTCCTAGTAACCAGCTGTGATGCAGGAACCTTTCCCCCATCAAGGGACGGTAAGCACTCAGCAGCAAAATCCAGACAACTCCGAGAAAAGTATCCATGAAATCTACATGATTGGCGAAGAGATGTTTTTCCAAACATGGAATCACAATTATGACACCCCACCAAACACCAATACGTCAGGGGCAAGTTCCAGTGCATCGACTGCACCTTTGACCATTTCAAAGATGCCTATCGAACCATTGCCAAAAATTCCGAAAGGACCCAATAGGCAAGTAGGAAACTAATCCAAAGCGGCCCATAATTATAGTATCGTGGATGATTTAGCACAATATCCGGCTGCTATGTCAGCTTCAGAAGTATTGCATCCATGCCCAAAATAGCGGAAAGCCCTACTTTCCACGTTAGGCGCTATCGACCCGACCGATACATGCTTAATGGATTTTTACTTAGACAAAGCCACCCCCTGGCTTCCTTCCATGGTCGCCTTCCAGATACCAGTGTCGGTCCATAATATCACAATTCACCAATGTGTCATTGACGAGGGTGCATGCACGTGCATAATGTTAAAAAATGTTTGGCAGAAGTTAGGGTCTCCCGAACTAAAACCCTTAGTCATCACGCTTAGAGCATATGACGGTCGTCCTTCCACCATCATCGCCCTCTACCAAAAAGTCCCGGCCTGCTTAGCTGGAAAGACAATCCACATAGACATTGAAGTCTTGGACACTCACTTGGATTATAATATACTCCTTGGGTGGAGTTATATGTACGCCATGTCAGCCATAGCATCCTCTGTCTTCCGCATTATGATGTTACCCCATGAGGACCACATCATTATTGTAGACCAATTGACACATAGCGAGAAGCGACCCCTAAAAAACACTATTGTAATTCTCCCCTACCTAGATACTGTTGGATGGATAAGTCGTTATTGTGGACAAGACAAACCTCCCAAGTGTCCTATGGACAGCTAGCAACAAACGGACAAACAAAACTATCTTTCTCTAGATATATTGCGATTCATAATTAAATGCTATAAAGGTTTCACGATCTTACCTTTGATCCAACACTTTTTTGTAGTAGTAGTCCTTCAGTCGCCCGAAAGAGTTGTATTTGAAGATCTGCAATCACAAACAAACAAACGTCAAATAGCACCTGCATAGCATATATTCATAAATCATATCCTTTATGGTGATCAAGGAATCCATAAAATAAACCAATCAATTGACAGCTTATTGAGAAAACAGATTTATTTGTATTAACTTAAATAAGGAAAAGCCTTACAACCGTGTCCACCTTGATGTTGTACCCTCGGGTCCAGAGCAGGCGTTTCCTTTACTCATGTCAGCCTTGCACTCTTCCAACCGAGATACATACAGGTATGTAATCCTTCCCACATGAAATCTTAGCTAAAAGGGTCTAAGTTTCAACAGCACTTCGCCTCCAACAATACTAAAAATTCAACTCATCAATTGGTAACCCCTTGAGGCTGCCCTATGCCTCTTTTTATAGTGAAAGAGAGGAAGTTACAGCTCCATACAAGAAGGGATAGAATCCTGCTTCAAAGGGATTAGTTCCTTACATCAAGGGGTTAGCTCCTTATTGGATGGGATGCATGAACATGAAAGGAGCGTACTTTCCACCGCAAGAATATTTCTAGAAGCTTCTAAAAATGACTTTAACTGAGCTTCTAGATTTTACTTATGCCTTTTCTAATCTTTTATAGGGGTCTGCACTTTTAATAAGCAGAAAATGCGCTTGGCTACGCATGATTTATAGCCAAAAAGTGCGGGACCGCAGGAAAAACTAGGAGAAAGTGCGTACCAGAGTTTTAAGGCTTTTATGAGCTTTTCTCTTAGTTTCAAGGCTTGACTTTGGGAACTTTGATATTGTAGACTTTCAAGGGAGTACTAAAATGTCATGATGACAAATTTCAGTGTAACAAATTTCCCCCTAAAGTGCGAATTCTGAGAATATTCGAAGAGTGATGTGCTTTATCTTTTCAAGGATCAACCTGTGGACACCCTAGTCGGAATCCTGTAAAAACATTCAACGAACACACACACACACACACACACACACACATATATATCATTGCTGAGGTAGGCATTCCCATACTCAGATCAAAAACTAACTAAACTTGTTCTGATACAGAAATGATTTTAATATTACAACAATAATTTAGACACAGCATGGACGCAGCCATCTATAATGAATCGTCTACTGCATAATGAATAATAAAACTCCTCGCAGCCTGGATGGTAGAAACTAGATCTAGGGTCTTGATTTCTGCTTCCTGAACTAGTACGATTCTATCCATGTGATTAAATGTGTTGAAGTCGAACATGGTAGAAACCACTTGATTACCAGTCAATGATGTGAATTGTTAACAAGTGTGAGAGAAACCACCAATAATGACAATGGCTCTCAAAGTACTCAGTAAAATCCATGAAATGTAAATATGTGATCTGAAGTCAAACATATCACAGAATCGTTCGATCGAAGGTCAATGATGTAACCTTTCGTCGAAGGCGAGAAACCTACCATTAAGGCATGCAGATTCCAAGGTACTGACGGATTCTAGACTAACTTCCTAGATGATGAGCTGTCGTCGATAGAAAGTGATCCGTCGTAAGCAAGCTCATGACACGAAACCATAGATCAAGTTTTGAAGAATTTTTTTGTAAGGACTGACTCAGGGATGGTAAACGCGAATGGAGACAAGTGTTTGCAGATGAATGGTTTGTTTGACTGTCCTCTTGAACACATAACGATACTGCAGATGGTTTGGTGACAGTTTCCCTAAGCAAATACCCAGAAACCGGCTGAAGAATTTCAATGTGGTTTGATTATCTGATAGGCAAAGAACTTCCCAAACTAGGTAGAAGTGCGACAAAAAGTGTCTTGTTAAAGAGTGGTGTAATGCTTTTACAAATCAAAGTGTAACAAACGAATCTATTTTTCTCTCTTTTCCCCCACCATTTCTGGCAAGTACCTCTTTATTTTTGACAAGCTTGAGGAGGATAACATTTGCTTGTTTATAAGCTCATCCTTCAGATGAGTCCAACTTAGTTTAAAATCGAACCCTAAGAAGGAGTGGTCTGTTCCTATTTGTAATCGACAGGTCCTTTATTGTTAAATTTTAACGAGTCCAGTAAAGGAGAAACTCGGTGTTTTTCATTCTTAGGGAGTTAGAAGAAAAAACTTAAGAAAACTCCATGGGTGTTCTCTTTCATAAATTTAGTCCCTCAGGCCCAAAAAAGGATAAAATAATGCAAGAGAGAACTCTATTGACCATGATTATTCAACGTATACTTTTTTTCGTAAATAGTCCATTTTAGTCCGGAAAAGGGGTAAACTTATACTGAAAGGACGACCATTCATTTACTTTAACGAGTTCGAATAGTCAAGTACTCGACGATCTTTTCATCTTTAGAAAGTCTAAAAAGGGCTTAAGAGAGGACTCCATGGTTTCGCTTTTTCATAAAATTTAAAGAGCCCAAAAAAGTGATAAAAAGTTTACTCTTCGTCAAAAATGACTATTTCCCTGAAAAATTTGCTATTCTGCACAAAAACTCGAAAAATTAAACATACCTGTTTCAATAATAAAAATATTTTGAAAAACTGATTTTTAAAGTGAAAAATAAACAAATTTAAAATTCATCTATTCGAAAAAACATATGAAAAGGAGTTTTTCAAGTTCATTTTTACCATTGGAATTTGGAGTGAAGTTTTTAGAGCTCTGGGAAAAAAAGGCTTCGGAGAAGATTCTAGGCAAACCGACCGTCGGAATCGAAAACCATCTATTTCATGTAATCTACAACCTCCTTATCTTGCGTTTCATCTCTTCAATTTTTTAATTTTGGGTCAGATTTTCATTTTTGGGAGGAAAATGTGCCGAAAAATTCACCCTCGGGGGTCCGCACCTAATGCATTAGGTACCTGCGGACCCCGACATTTTTCTACAAAGAAAAATGTTGGGGCCCCGCACTTTTAACACAGGGCCCTTGCGTATCTACGCACTGTCCCTAAGCGTAAAGTGTGGAGGCACCGTGGAAAATTAAAAAAAACATATTTTCTTCCTAAATTACCCAAATTTTTTGCTTGAAAATGATTCTAATCCTTCATTTTACTTGTTGTAGGATATCTACAATGATTATTTGGTGAGAACGGGAGCACGAAGAGGTAGATGAAGCAACGATAAATCATCAACCTACTTTGCAAGCTTTAAGAGCATGAGGGCTTTACAAATTTTGGGCTATCAGTGGCATGAGAGCTCAAGTGGATCTTCTTACTTGGCTGGTAAGTAAATGGGATATCCAGGACTAGTGTTTTGTGATCAGAGGTCACCAGCTCGAGATTCAGTTGGAAGACATCTATTTTTTTACTGGTTTGTCCAGGAGAGGCGAACCATTATCTCTATTTGGGGCTAGGCCAGGTGGCCAGTCTGTTGCCAGCCTACAATTAGAGTTTTGCAACGATGAGGCCAATCCCCGGGACAAAGGGACTGACATAAAAACTATCATCCGTCCAAAGTTGAAAGTGATCGCTTTTACCGTTGTCAAGCTGTGTGGAAGTGCAACTTTGCATGTAGCCACTGGTTCTCAGAAGCGCATAGCAGTAGATTTCTTTCGAGGCACCATATACAACTGGTGCAAGGCAGTGTTGGCAAATGTGAAAGTCCAACTTACCAGAGAAAAGAATGGGAAGCTAAAAAACTTTGGATATGGGTCCATTGTAGTCACCTTTGCTCTAGAGAAGATCCCCATGTTAGCCTCGCAGCACATTCCTGTCGATTTTGGTCGGCCTCGAGAGCCTAAGATGGTTCGTTGGGTTTCTTTGATGGCCCACCACAGTGAGGGTGGGGAGATTGTACGTTTTCCCTCTACATATTTTCGTTGGCTGGAACGCTAACTTTTTGTTATAGAGGATTTTCCTTATGCTGGCATGGAATTTCGTGGCGACCGGGAGATACCCCTTCCTCCAGGAGCTCAGTGGGACGAGTTAGGTAAAAAATCTTTTTTGACATGTTCTAATTTCTAATTTTTATTTTGTTTTTTAATCATCCAAAACTGATAACAAAAATTTTTCAAATGCAGATGTGGGTCCAACTTGACCAGCCATTCTCCGCCCCTTTGACCGGAGGCAAAGGGATGCAGTAGTAGCAGCACCACCCCCACAGGATCAGACTGCAGAGATCTTGACTGACTTAGAGCACCATCTGGAGCGACTCACTATAGATATTCCTGAGACTACTATAGATCATATCCCGTTCCGTCTATAGAGATATGTCATAGGTGTTCCTGGTCCATTCATGAGGTTTTTAACTAGGGTGGCACGAGCGGTGGTGTAGTATCGTGATCATCACCATGGATAGTGGATGATTGACTTGTAGACTCATTTTTGTATCACTTTTTTTCGATCATAAGGCATTTTGAGCCTATGATCGAAGACGATGTACTATTTTTTGAACACTACATTTATACTATGATATACTATTATTTCCAGTTTACCTGTTCAATCATGTTATGAAATGTTGATTTGTTACTTTGTTATCACAAATGTCTATTTATAAAATTAGAAGCAATTGCATCTGCTAGTGCATTTAAATTTCTTGAAATGTGTTGATATTCAATATAAGCGAACTCTCGTTCCAAGAGACGAACCCTTAAAAATAATCTTAATAATATTGGATTTCTAATGGCATATACTCGATTTAACTGTAATACAACGAGTTCAGAATCTAACTTAATGATCAAACTCCGAATTCCAAATGAAATGGATTCTGATAATAATTCAATAACTGCACTATATTCAGCAATATTGTTCGTCGTTTGACCGAGACTTACTCCATGCATCGATACTAACTCATCAGTGGGTGAGTAAATAACCCAAGCTGCGGAAGAGATGTTTCGTGTACTACGACAAGTGCCATCAGCAAAACCAATATACGTTTGAACGGACGTCGACATCTGCGATATCAAAAATATCGAGATAAGTGGGAATAATAGTAAGAGCACACTTACGCTAAGCACATGTTTCTAATCTATAGCACACCAGCTAAAAAGTAACTAATATACAGAGAAGATATCCACACGAAGTCAAGTGTAATATCTCTTCAAATAAAGTCCATTTCTGGGTTTACCCAAAGTGACCCCGTCAAAATAAATCAATTCATAGGTCCCTTTTTCAAGCTGTCGCTTGACAATGTAAGGACCATGCCACATGGGTTCAAATTTCCCAGCCCCTAGTTTATCGTTGGCTTGATCATAAATCAAAACTAGGTCTCCTTCTGAAAAATTACGAGGGGTAACACTTCTGTCATACTGAGCTTTCATTCTTTTTGCATGAGCCTCAGTAGCTAATGCAACGGTGCGTCGATTCTCATCTAATTGAGCCAAGTATTAAAAACGTTTCTCCTCTTCAGAAGTGTCTGGTAATAACTCTATGGCTAGTTGGAGTGACGGTGTCTCGCATTCAATGGGTAATACCGCTTCTAAACCGTAAACCAGTTGAAAAGGGGTAAAACCTGTCGATGTTTTTGTTGAGGTTTGATACACCCAAAGTGCTGAAAAGAGCATGGTATGCCAATTCGACTTATGAATTCCAATGATTCGTTTCATCATGGTGACTAAAACTTTATTAATCGCTTCAACTAAACCATTGGCCTGTGGATAATATGGTGTAGAACTATCATGGCGCAGGCCAAGCTGGTCTGTTAACTCAGTCATCATGATATTTCGAAAATGGCTCCCGTGATCAGTAATTACCGCTTGGGGTACACCGAAACGAGCAATCACATGATTGAATACGAAAGTAGTTGCAATTTTTCCATTTGCCACAAATGTAGGCATCGCCTCGGCCCATTTGGTAAAATAATCTACTGCTAGAATAATATACCCATGCCCCCCGGCCGAGTGAGGCTTACATGTAATGAAATCGATGCCCATTTTGCAAAAACACCAACAACAATTATGGGGTGAAGAGGAGCAGGTGGTGCACGCATTTTTCGATCAAAGATTTAACAATTATGACATTTTCGGACCACGTAAATACAATCTTTGAACATAGACGACCAGAAATATCCTGCGCGCAATATCTTTTGGGCTGTGGCGTACCCAAACATATGACTGCCACATGCTCCAGAGTGACAGTCATTTAAAACCTTTTCAGCTTCGTCATGAGTTAGACAATGCCGAAAAACCGAATTCGCACCACGACGGTAAAGTGTGTCGCCAACAATGTGATATTGTTGAGACTGGAAACAAATTTTTCGTCGTTGTGACCGTGAAAGCTCAGGACGAAAAGATTGGGTGTAAAGATATACAATAATATCTCCATACCATGGATCAATGGTACTAATAAGAAACAAGGATTCATCCGCGATTGGTTGTTCCGCCACAGTCTCTGTATCAGTACGTGGGAAATCACACATAAGTTCAGCAAATATCAATGATTTCTTGGATTTGGACTTTTCAAACTCCAAATCAAACTCCCGCAGGATAACAATTTATTTGGAGTATTTGCCCCCTAGCAATTGTTTGGTCAAGATGTACATCATAGGGTTGCAATTAGAGATCACTGTCGTTTTGCATAAAAGTATGTAGTGACAAAAATGTTGGACAACTTGAACAGCTGCCAAGGCCAATTTCTCCACATGTGAGTATTTGATATCAGTCAGATGCAAATTTCGACTAAGATAGTAAATCACATGTTCACTATGGAATTCATCTTCCTGAACTAAAACCATTCCTATCGTGGAATCAGAAGCGGCGAGGTAAAAAAAGTAATCTTGGTTGTATTTGGGAGGATGCAGTAACGGTGCATGGGTCAACGAGTTTTTCAAAGCATCAAAATATCTATTGTGACCTTGTCCCAAAAGAATGGAATGTTCTATTTCAACAACCTAGTGAAACCTTTTGTTAACTCGGCGTAGTTAGGAATGAATCGACATAAAAAGTTTGCTTTCCCTTGCAAACTTTGGATTCGGCGAAGAGTAGGAGGAGGTAAATTGATGATTGCCTCAACCTTCGATGGGTCGACACGAATGCCTGCCTTTGAGATAATAAATCCCAATAATCGTCCGGATTCTACGCAGAAAACACATTTGTGAGGATTCAAACGAATCTTATAGTGCCTACATCGTATAAAGATTGCTCATAAGTGAGTAATATGATCTGCTATGCATGAAGAATGAACAGGAAAATCATCGAGGTAGGGTTGCACAATATGCTTAATGTCGTGAAATGCATAATACATGGCCCTTTGAAAAGTGGCGCCAGCATTCTTACAGCCAAAAGGTAATTTGCGATAAGCAAAAGTTCCCCATGAACAAATGAAATTTGTTTTAGGTTGATCTGTAGGGAGTATGTTTATTTGATTGTAGCCGGAAAATCCATCCATGAACGAGAACATTTCACTTCCAGCACAATCGTCGATAATTTGATCGATGGAAGGGGTTGGATAATTGTCTTTAGGACAAGCTCAATTTATATCCCTATAGTCGATACATACTCTTATTGTTCCTTGGTTTTTATTGACCGAAACAATATTAGATACCCATTCTGTTAGCGGGATCGAATAAATAAAACCTGCATGAATTAATTTTTCAACTTCTGCTTTGATTGTGGTAGCTTTTCTCGAATGAATCTGACGTAATTTATGTCTGACTGGTTTGGAATCCGGGTATGTCTTAATTTCATGTATAATGATTGACAGATCGATTCCTAGAATTTCTTCATATGACCAGGAAAATATGTCGCGGAATTCCTGAAACAGGGCCTTATATGCTTGAATTTCTTCAGGTTTACAAGAAGCACCTATGTGAATGTTTTCAACAATTCTAGGTTTTACTGAAATGTCAAGAGGAACCGTTGTAGAATTTTTTTCTAAATTCAATTCAGAATTGGCATGTGAAAGAGGATTCTGAGGTTCTTTGACGTAATCAGTGGTAAAAATAGAGGAAAATTATTCTAAAAATGATCGAGATCAGGTAAAAACTAATACCTATGGTGTAGATCTTCCCATGGTAATTCATCTACCGACAATAATTCATGAATATGCTCATCAGTATGGAAAACTTGTAGAGCAGGATTCAGAATTGGTGTCAAAGCTAAACTCGATATTGAAAATGACTCCTGATTGATCACATTCACTGGATCAAATTTGGTAGAAGGGGTATCAGAAAATGACTGTACTTGCTGATATGCTAGCTCAAAAGGACTCAAAGGCATCAGGCCCTCGAAAGAATCCAATTATGATTCTGAAGGTACTATCCAGGGATCATCAAAGGAAATAGTACTTGATGTAATCATATTGATATTAGCAATAGGAGTTTGTACGTTAGGAGGATGCAGGGAAAAAGTTCCCAGTAAAGCTGAATCTTTAATCAAACCTACTCCAACATCCTTCTAAGGGATAGTCGATTTTATGATATGTTGGATACTATCAGTAGAGGCTGGGTCGGATGAATAATATGAGAGCTGATCTATCTTAACGATCTTTCCTTTATGAGGAAACATGATGAGACGAAATATCGATTATACAATAACAGTCATAGCGTAAGACCAACTACGACCCAGGAGAAGGTTATAATCCAAAGGGACATCAATCACTTCCACATCTAGATTAACCACTTTGCCTTCAACCTCTATTGGTAGATCTTGTAAAATACCATATGGATAAAAATCTCTTCCATCAAATGCTTTGAGAATAGTTGGTGATTGGTTGATTGTTGTAGAACCAAGTGATTTCCAACATTTTATCAACATTATACACGTAGAAGCCACTTCATCAACAACAGTACGAAAGATACTCTTGTTTTTTACTATTACCGGAATTTGAAAAGCCATTTGATGAGGTAGGCGCGGTGTAAAATTTTCTAAATCGAAGATCATGAGGTTCGAATCCTGGAGATCTACAGCTCCTAAGGCTGACAAAAGTAATTACTATTGTTCATAATACAATAAATATATTTTATAATATATATGGTTTTTAGGTGATGGTTTAAAATTTAGTATTTTTGTAGATCGATTAGAAAGTTTATGTTCTAATCCAATGTTAATGGATTGGTTTTTTGTTGTGTTCTCTACCAAATTCATGGGACAGTCTGGTTATTGCAATAGGTAGCAATACACCTACCTTGAATTTTGATGACATTGTCTCAGCCTTGCTGTCGGTGGAAATGAGACAGAGAAATATGGAGGGCCAGAATGGAGATGCCTTATCTGTACGAGGAAGGTCGCAAAACAAAAACAAGAATAAGGTTTCGAGTGGGAGATCTAAATCTCCTGGAAAGTTTGTAAAGGTGTGCTGGAAATGCGGAAAGGAAGGGCACTACAAAAAGGACTGCGGATCTAAAGCTCCTGAGAAAGGAAAGGGATCTGATAATGCTCCTTCTACAGAGGCAAAAACCACCTCGGATGAAGGTGGGGATGTGTATTTGGCTTCTTCTTCAAAGACACATGTAGATCATGATTCATGGTTGATTGAATCAGGTGCATCCTTTCACTTCACTCCCCATCGGGAGTGGTTCTGTGAGTATGAGAAATATGATGGTGGTGATGTCTTCCTAGGGGATGATAGGAAGGTTGGAATCATCGGATGTGGAAAGGTCAAGCTGAAGCTGCAAGGTGGAAGGATTAGAACACTTCCTGGTGTTCTGAATATTCCTGCATTGGCTAGAAATCTGATTTCTATAAGCAAGATGGATGATGCAGGTGTAAAAACAGTGTTCGAGAAAGATGTCTGCAAGATGGTTCGGGGAGCACTGGTATTAATGCGAGGAGTTCATACTGGAACTCTGTACAAGCTACAAGGTAGCACTGTTATTGATGGATGTAATAGTTTTGTGGTTCCTGAAAGTGGAGCGGAAAGCCTAGCTGTAGCTGTCTCTGGAGAAAAGACCATGCTGTGGCATCAAAGGCTTGGAAATATTGGAGAGAAGGGCCTTCGGGTACTGCACAGAAATGGTATGGTAGAAGGTATGTCTAATTCATCTCTGGATTTCAATTTCTGTGAACATTGTGTATACGGGAAGCAGAATCGGGTGAGTTTTCCTTCTGGTGCTAAGAGGGCGAACAAGATACTAGAACTTGTGCACAGTGATGTGTTTGGACCTGTTTCAGTTCCATCACTGGGAAAGTATGTGTACTTTGTTTCATTCATAGATGAATTCTCAAGGAATACATGGATATAGTTCTTGAGGAATAAATCTGAAGCTTTTGACAGATTTAAAGAATTTAAGGCTCTGGTGGAAAACCAGACAGAGAAGAAGATAAAGGCACTGAGGACAGATAATGGTGGGGAGTTCTGCAAGAAGGAATTTGAAGAGTTCTGTAAGAAGTGTGGTATAGGATGGCAAAAGACTACTCCATACACACCTCAGCAAAACGGAGTTTCAGAAAGAATGAACAGAACACTGATGGAAAAGGCAAGAAGCATGCTCAGTGGTACCGGGTTAGGACAAGAATTCTGGGCAGAGGCAGTGGAGACTGCATGCTATCTGGTTAACAGATCACCTTCATCAGTGCTGGAGGATAAGACTTCGCATGAGGTATGGACTAGTAAGAAACCCTCTCTTTCACATCTAAGGGTATTTGGATGTGATGCATATGTACATGTTCCAAAGGATAAAAGAACCAAGTTGGATAATAAATCTGAAAGGTGCATCTTTATTGGGTATAAGGATGGTTTAAAGGGTTACAAGCTTTGGAACCGAAAAACAAGGAAGGTTGTGTACAACCGAGATGTGGTGTTTAGAGAGGTGAAAGATTTTGTTAAACATGAAGTCCTACCAAAGGAACCTGAGAAGATAGAGTTTGAGCTAAAGGAGGATGAATCAGACTCTACAGTAGAAGAAGACTCAAAATATGAAGAGCCATAAACTCCAGCTATAAGAAGATCAGTTCAGGAAAGAAGGCAACCAGAAAGGTATAGTCCATCTGCTTTCTGTTTAGGTTTTGCCTTAACTATAACTGATGATGATCCTAGAACTGTCAGGGAGGCAGTAGATTTAGAGGATGGAAAACTCTGGAAGGAGGCCATGGTTGATGAAATGGAATCCTTGCACAAAAATGAGGCATGGAATTTGGTGGAGTTGCCGACTGGAAGGAAGCCCATCTGGAGCAAATGGGTGTTTAAGAAGAAGATGAATGTTGAAGGCAAGGTGGAGAAATAAAAATCTCGGTTGGTAGCAAGAGGTTATTCCCAGGTGCCGGGAATTGATTTTGGTGATATTTTTTCTCCTATTTCCAAAGTTACTTCTGTTAGATTACTTTTATCTTTTGCTACTACATTTGATTTTGAGATAGAGCAGATGGATGTGAAGACAACATTTCTTCACTGGGATCTAGAAGAGGAGATCTACATGAAGCAACCTGAAGGCTTTATGGTAAAGGGTAAGAAAGAACTGGTATGCAGGTTGAAGAAGTCTCTGTATGGGTTAAAACAATCACCAAGGATGTGGTATCAAAAATTTGATACCTATATTCGGGGACTTGGCTTCACCAGAAGCAAGGAGGATCACTGTGTTTATTTTAAATTAATTGGTGATCGTGTTATTTATTTGGTCTTGTATGTGGATTATATGTTGTTGATTGTAAATGACAAAGAAATTATCGAAGATTTGAAGACCCAACTGTTCTCCAAATTCGACATGAAGGATCTTACTGCTGCAAACTATATTTTGGGCATCGAAATTAAGAGAGGTCGGGCAAAGAGGATGCTCTGGTTAAACTAAAGGAAGTACGTCGAGACTATATTGCAGAGGTTCAATATGCAGGATAGTAAACCAGTGAATGTTCCTATTCCTGTAGGTGTAAAGTTGTCTGCTGAACAGTGTCCCAAGACACAAGAAGAAGAGGAGGATATGTCCCATGTTCAGTACGAAGTGCGATTAGATGACGATGTGTCTGATGGTTTGCTAGACCGGATTGCACATGCAGTGGGAGTATTGAGCAGGTTTATTTCAAACCCAAGGAAGGAGCATTGGACAACAGTGAAGCAGGTTTTCATATATTTGTGTGGCACTAGTGATTATGGCTTGTGCTACCAGGGAAGACCAGGATTGGAAAGAATGTTGGACATTTGTGGTTTTGTTGATGCTGACTGGGCTGGAGATCTAGACCAAAGAAGATCTACAAGTGGGTATGTTTTTATCTTATTTGGAGGTGCAGTCAGTTGGATGAGTAAAAGACAATCTGTAGTGGTTCTTTCAACTACAAAGGCAGAATACATGACAACCACTCATGCAAGCAAGGAAGCAGTTTGGTTGCAGAGATTGTGTTCAAGTATGGGGTTGGTACAGCAAGCTATAAGGATAGAATGTGATAGCCAAAGTTCAATTTTCTTGGCTACGAACCCTGCTTATCATTCAAAGACAAAGCACAGGCACGATAGCAATATGCATTAATGAAGTCTGGCAGAGCACTCAGAAGTTCTCTTGGTGTAGAGAAACAATGGGTGTTGAAGAATTGGGCTAATGACTAAGCTCTCCTGTGGCCCCCTGCGGAAAGAAAACAACAAGTGGGAGAATGTTGGGTATGTGTTATATTCTTTCCATGACTAAGCATGTTACTGTCTTGAGTGGGAAAGGGATCCTTCAAGACAACAGGTAGAGGCGAACCCTTAACGAATTTTGATACCTCGGCTCTATGCGGGCACTCTTTTGTAAAATGATCCTGGTCATAGATGAGACAAGGATATCGAGGTTTACGTTTTTCGTCAGTTGGTTCAGTTGTATCAATTTTCTCTTTTGAATATTTCTTCTTTTTATTCTTACCTTTCTTCTTACCACCGGTTTTATATTTGGCCGTAGATGTCTCTACAACATGGATATCGATAGAAGTTTCTAGGGAAGAATCTTCTTTGGGTGAATCAGGTAAAGTGATAATAGGAGAAGTAGTCTTGGAAGACTTCTTCTTACTCTTACCAGTACTAACAAAACCAATTACACCATCAGCGACATGAGAGCCAGAAGGAGTTGCAGTTAACTGACCAAGTCTTGGTAAATCGGGGATTTTATCATACAAAGTACCTGACTGAGTATAGACAAGGTCAAGGTACTGAGCCTGAGCAATAACTTGCTCTTCCGTAACAACGCCTCCTTTGGCCACATCTTCAGTAATTTTGGGCAATAACGATTTAATAAACCATTCAGCCAAAATTTGATAAGGAATAAAGACTTTCACTAAATGCCTTCTATGTCTCCATTTATGAATGTGATCAGATATGTACATAGACGTAGACTGCTTTAATGAAGTCAGTAATTCTGTGCCATTGTCGTATCTGACAGGCAACTGAAAATGGGTTAAGAAAGCCGTATCTAACGCGTTAAAATTATTAAAAGAGCCGCGTGGTAACTCAATGTACCATTTGGTAGCTGGACCAATGGGATTTCTCTGAAAAAGACGTAATCGAATAAAATCATTGACTAGCAAATTGGATGTGCACCAGAGGTGATAAGTCATAACGTGATTAGACGGGTCCTCTCCTGACTTACCTTCGAATTTTGAAATATCATTGGGCAACTTGTTAAGCATCGACAACCAATATGGAAGATAAAAAATGGGATCGTTCGTAAGGCACGACAGATCCAGTAAACCTAAAGTTGCTATAAATGGTAACCGATGGCTAGGATCTTGATAACCTTGAGTGATCAAACCAGTGCCAGGAGGAGGATAGCCAGGATATCCTAGAATCGAATGTGCATTTTGAATCGTGTAACCTCTTGGGTAACCAGGATTAACCAGACCATACTGGGGTTGTTGAGGTATTTGATAAGTATACCTAGGGTACGACTGATACTGATACGCTGGATTTTGTGTAGCTTGACCAATTTGATACTCTCCCTGGTACGGTTGACAAGTAAACTAAGGTTGACTAGAGACAATTATACTTGTATCAGCTTGTCCCGTAGGAATCTGGGCCGTAGTCTGACTTGTAGGTCCCGACTGTGGTACAAAGGCTTGAGGGATTTGCACTGATGTAGGGATAGAAGAAACCAGAGCTACAGATACTCCAAAAACAGGCATTGTAGGTTGAACAGAGGTTGCAGTAGTTGCAGCAGTTTGAGGTGGAGTCTGAGGTGTACTGGGCCCAAGCTATTGAACAAAACCAGGTGCATGGATTTGAATAGTAGGCTGAATAGGTTGCTGGGTTGGACCAGAAACTAAAGGTTGTCCAGGTTGATTAGATAACTACACATTAGGTTGCATATTCTGTTGAAATTGCGATGGATTCCACACCATGTTCATTCCGGGGTATTGACCATGTTATAAGGTTGTACATATGACGGACCATAGCTTGGTTGAACGTAGGGTTGATAATTAAGAGGTAAATTTCTAGCTCCTTGTAAAAATGATAGACCGGAATGTGGTTGGAAACGTTGATTTGGGTACTGACCTTGACGTTGAACGTACTGAATCTGGGGTTGATAAGGATCCTGAGGAATATACTGAGTCTGGGGTTGACCTTGGGGTATGTACTATCCTTGAGGTTGATAACCTTTAGGTATGTACTGTCCTTGAGGTTGTTCTCCAGGTAAATAATACTGTCCTACAGTTTGTCCCGGTAGAAATTACCTTGAGGCTGCCCCCTAGGTGGTAACTGACTACCTTGAGGTTGCCCCCCAGGCGATAACTGACTACCCTGAGGTTGCCCCCTAGGCAGTAACTGAATACCTTGAGGTTGAGGATTTGGAATATTACCAGACATCATAAAAATTTTCTCTGCGTTCGACATTTCATTTTTAGTTCCATTCATACCAGTTGATAACACTTGTTCAGTTGGTCGAGGAGTTGCTCCCGAGAAAGTACCAGAAAGTGACTGGTACCTCGAAGGAACAAAAGGACCACCGTATAAAAATGTTTCCGGTGATTGGGAAAACATAGATGACTCACTTGACATGATTGATGAAGGATAATAACCCCTTGGTGTAGGATGAAAAGGAATTCGAGGTGGTGAAAAAATAAGACCTGGGTTCTCTAAAAAATGTTGTGTAACCAGCTCCAAAAATAGAAGAAAAAAGATATCAACACCTTAGAAATAAGACACTTCGAGGGGGCAACCTCCAATACATTACATAAATGAACAATTCTTGTATGATTCAATTTACAAAACCTCCTTTCTATATATAGGAGTCCATGGGGCCATAATGTAATCCTAGTGGGGCCTGATATAATCCTAGCCGACCTAACAATAATAATGTAAGGGCACAATAATAACAATATGGGGGTTATAGGGGTACAATAATAAAAATAAGGGGGGCTACACTAACATAATAAGGGGCTACACTATTAATATAGGGACTTAACATGCCCCTCTCCTTCAAATAACTGTTGTCCTCAACGCTTGATTATTTCTTGATGCTTCTGTATAAAATTCTCATCCTCCCACGTGAAATATTCTACGGGAAAGTTCTTCCACTTGCTGAGATACTCTGAAATTGATTGTACTTGTCGAGTTCTTGTTTCTATGACTGATTCATAACTTCTTTCGATGTCATGTTGATCTTCCTGTTGTTTCATTAGATTCTGCACCAAAGTTGGGTTATCCTTTGAGAGTTGGAGAACTTGTTGTTGATGCTCGATGTGATCTTCCACTAATTTATCATCCACATTTGCTATTATATGATCCTTCAAACCATCCAACTTAGCCTCCATTTCTGCTTTTAAACCATCTATTTCATCTTCAATTGCTCTTCGTAAGATCGAAACTTGTTGCACTTGGTACCATAATTTTGATATCTCATACTGCAACTCTTCCTCTTCATGCGTCATAGTATAGATTTTTGAGGGATTAATGGGTATGGAATTATTTTTAGGGGCCATTTTATAATCCAATACTGATATCTATTATACAATATGCCCTTGCAATCAATTCAACTTGATTCTTCAAGACTTATGCAATTCGGAAAAAAAATACACACCTTTTACTTGCTTTGAGGAGCTCGATATTGAAATTGTATTATATATGTGATTACCGATATTCAATATCTGAAATTCAGCACTGAAGAATCCCTATAAATTATCTTTTGAATGCCACAGGTCTGACCTGATTTGGATTCTTCAAGACAAAGTTGTGTCCAATCTCCCACAATGACCTAATTATGGACTGGTTCAGTAGAGCAAACTTGTAGGACTTTCCACGTGTCATTGTTTCGTCCTTTGTCTCTGAAATTGATATCCAAGAAACCACAGTCCGTGTACTTGTGACCAATTTTTACGGCACTCCAATCCGATACCCAGAGAGAGAGTTATTGAACTTTTCCCACGATCACCTCTTTGAGATGAAATTCAGGAGCCTAAAAAAGCACTACCTTCCACAGATCATATCTCCAAAACTATTGCGAACCAAGCTCTGAAATTTTTTGAAGAATTTCCTCAAGATTTCAGCTTCGCACCATATGAATTTCAGATTCTGAACCTTCGTAGAAAAAATTTATAGCGCAGATGCCACGATGACCTGTTTAGGAGCCTGAAAACAAACCTAACTTCCACAGATCATATCTCTGAAAATATTGCGAACCAAGCTCTGAAATTTTTATACAATATTCCTCAGGATTTTGGCTTCGCACCCTAAAAATTTCAGCTTCTGAAACTTCGTAGAAAAAATGTTATAGCGAAAATGCCACGATGACTTGTTTGGAGCAGCGAAACCCTAGAATCCAAAGCTCTGAAACCAAATGTAGCAAATGTTGTGTAACCAGCTCCAAAAATAGAAGAAAAAAGATATCAACGCCTTAGAAATAAGCCACTTCGAGGGGGAAACCTCCAATACATTACATAAATGAACAATTCTTGGATGATCCAATTTAAAAAACCTCCTTTCTATATATAGGAGTCCATGGGGCCATAATGTAATCCTAGTGGGGCCACAATGTAATCCTAGCCGACCTAACAATAATAATGTAAGGGCACAATAATAGAAATATGGGGGTTACAGGGGTACAATAATAACAATAAGGGGGGCTACACTAACATAATAAGGGGCTACATTATTAATATAGGGACTTAACAAAAAATCTGTCAATGAAAAATACCAAGCGTCACTTCTAAAAGGACTGTAGAATATAGATTCACGCTCCCTAAGATTCAAAGTCTATTGGGTTTCAGGAAGAGTTACTTCTTCGTTTGGACCGACAAGTTCTTCAATGGAAATGAGGTCAGAAGGAAGATTTTCAGTAATAATATGTCTTACCTAGGTGAACCAGGATCACTAGAAGTTGGAGTAACAAATCCTGAAGATGGTTCCAAAACAATAGATTCAGTGTCAGGTTCAGAAATTTCAGGTTCTTCAGCGAATTCACTGGAAGGAGAAATACTACCAGTAAGCTCGGAAACTGAAATCGGCTCTTGAATATGTTCTGTTGTTTGTAGTTGATAATCAAGATGAACAACTATAGATGACTCTTCTACTTCTGTTGATCTAATTCTACTGTCAGTAGTCGATACTAGAGCTCGTAGCCCTTTAAGTTGGCTTGGTGTATATTCAGGGGGCTTCCCCTGAAGTCTGCGCAATTGTCTCCGTAATTCAGCCATGATTAAAACTTATTAATCACACGCAATCAAATGAAAATTTCAATAAAAACTCGTAGAGTCACTAAGGAAACAAACAAATGAATCACATGCTTAAAAATCTAGGAGATCAAACCACACACAAACAGTAACTTCCCACACTAAAACACTAGTTGGTGATGAAATCCAACATCGTAGTATTTAATGCAGAAAGGGCAGTTGGAACAGTTACCCTGACAACCTGCTTAATGAAATAGACCGGTGCAAGTTTCTCCACTTAAACCATCTCGAGTGAAGATAACCCTCTAGAGAGTCCAAGTGAGTCTAGTCGACGTCTGCTCCAGGTACAGTAGGATCTTTCCACCACCGTCACCTTAGGAAAAAACCATAAGATTATGGTCACTATGGTTACCAACAAGAACTAATATACCTTGGGGAACAGTCTACAGTCCGACATACGCGCAAGAGCAGAGTAACAAAGCTCAATCCCCTTGAAGGCTCCTTGACATAATCCAAGATATACTGACAAGTGACCCCAGGCTCCTCGACAATGGTATATCCGAGGTTTACAGTTGTTAATACGCGCAAATCTTCTATCGTTCCCAATGAGATAGAATTGATTATCCCATTGGTTCAGATATGACCTCGTGCTTGACTCCTTTAAGAGGAGCTTCCCAGAGCATACAAACGACTATTGGAATTTTTCCTACAGCAAGATTAACTACTTGTTTGTTTTAATTGTCTTGGAGAGTTAATTACTCCCTACTCCAAGACACTAGCCTAATCTATATTGGTGAAAAGAGCCCTAGAAATATAAAAGATACTAGGTTAATTTTAATTTAAGCGTTGATTTTATAAGGCTGTTTCTTAAGACAATAGGTGTGAAAGTGAAACTGATGATATGAAGTGACCCGACTCAAATCATACTAAAAAATGCATCTATAATGAGAAACAATCCGTTTTCTTTCAATGAATTATAGCTAAAGGAAGAGTTGAGAAATGCAATCTTTTTAAAAACAAATATTTCCTTCAAACAAGAATAAATGAAAAGAAATATAATTTCAATGAGAACTCAAAATGATCTATGCTCAATAAAAAATCCCTTTTGTTCAAGATCGAAACTGCAAACTAAGTTTTTCTTCGAAAGACACTACAATTTCTAGTCTAAAAGCACTCAAAGCTAAAAACACTATTTTGAGATCTAAAAAATTCTAAGACTAAATATGAATTAAAACTTCAAATATTTTAAGGATGTCTTACTTAGCTTGTGATCTAACTAATAAATTATTTTCTTGAATCAGAAAGAACTCGAAAAAACATCCAATTTTCATTTTAAGTGAAATTCCAAACTTATTAACAAAAGTTTAAATGATTTGCAAATGAGAAAAATAGGATCTAAAACTCATAAAACAGTTTTTGCTATGATGTCAGACTCAACAAGAAAACAAGAGAATACCAGTGATCTAAAGGCATACCAAGGTTTCTAATCTTTGAGCGGGATGTAAGACAAAGCAAAAATCAATATAACATGCAAATCTTTTAGAAAATCAATCAAAAAATAAAATGTTGAAACAAACTCTTAACCAAGGCTTTCTGATAGAAGATACAGGTCTGGGTAATCACTGAAAACCTAAAAAACTAATCCAGAAGATAAGATTTTAAGATTTTTCAAAAATTTTGATAGGGTCTGCAGGATTTAGTGCAATCCAGTGCGGTCTCGCACTGTGGGTACAGGAAAAGTGCGGAACCACCCGTACTGTCTCAAAAGGAAAAGAGCAGACCCAAGAAAACAAGAGAAAAAACCAAAAATTTTCAAAGATTTCTCAGGGATTCTACAGAGATTAACCACCCAAGCTAGTATAAATCAATTAAAATCAGGAAACATAAGTTCATAAATCAAAAGTAGAATAAATCAAAGCTCAAATTCTTCCCCAGTGGAGTCGCCATTTTGTTGGACGGATAAGTCGTTCTTGCGGACAAGACATACCTCCCAAGTGTCCTACGGACAACTAGCAAAATATGGACAAACAAGACTATCTTTCTCTAGATATATTGTGATTCATAATTAATTGCTATAGAGGTTTCACGATCTTACCTTTGATCCAACCCTTGTTTGTAGTAGTAGTCCTTCAGTCACTCGAAAGAGTTATCTTTGAAGATCTGCAATCACAAACAAACAAACATCAAATAGCACCTGCATAACATATATTCATAAATCATATCCATTATGGTGATCAAGGAATCCATAAATAAACCAATCAATTGACAACTTATTGAGAAAAACAGATTTATTTGTATTAACTTAAATAAGGAAAAGCCTTACAACTGTGTCCGCCTTGATGTTGTACAGGTCTTCCCGGGGTCCAGAGCAGGCGTTTCCTTTACTCAGATCAGCCTTGCACTCTTCCAACCGAGATACATACATGTATGTAATCCTTCCCACATGAAATCTCAGCTAAAAGGGTCTAAGTTTCAACAACACTTCACCTCCAACAATACTAAAACTTCAACTCATCAATTGGTAACCCCTTGAGGCTGCCCTATGCCTCTTTTTATAGTGAAAGAGAGGAGGTTACAGCTCCATACAAGAAGGGATAGAATCCTCCTTCAAAGGGATTAGTTCCTTACATCAAGGGGTTAGCTCCTTATTGGATGGTATGCATGAACATGAAAGGAGCGTACTTTCCACCGTAGGAATGTTTCTAGAAGCTTCTAAAAATGACTTTAACTGAGCTTCTATATTTTACTTGCACCATTTCTAATCTTTTACAGGGGTACGCACTTTTAATAAGCAGAAAGTGCGCTTGGCTACGCATTATTTATAGCCAAAAAGTGTGGGACCGCAGGCAAAACTAGGAGAAAGTGCGGTACCAAAGTTTTAAGGCTTTTATGAGCTTTTCTCTTAGTTTCAAGGCTTTAATTTGGGAACTTTGATATTGTAGACTTTCAAGGGAGTACTAAAATGTCATGGTGACAAATTTCAGTGTAACAGATACATCCTCGGATGCGCTTTCACGATACCAAGTCTGTACAGACCTCGACTCCATCAAACTAAAAAAATTAAAGTGCAGGACGTCATGGAGGTTACCTGGGCATGATATTGCTAATCCCTGGTGGTCAGGATGTCTGCAATGGCAAGAAATGCTACGCAGAAGCCTCTGATCTCTCAAGAATTTGACAAGTACAAATGAATTGAATTAGGGCCATATTCACCTATATATCGCCCTTTTCAAAAACTTTGGAGGACCATAACGTGAGACCAAAAGGTCCGTTCTCCGAACCGTAAGCTGCACTGTGATCAACACTCCATAATGAACAGAGGTGATGCCACACAGTCGCATTCCTAGAAAAATGAATTTTCAGCGCCGACAGGTATGCTCTCTCTCATCTTCTTTTTTAAAGCTCATGACTTTCAATAATATTTGATAAAGAAGATGCTTTCACTTGAGGTAGTTGTTTTTGCAGGAAAACCTCAGAAACCATTCACAACGCCATCTACTGAAAGTTACAGAGTAGGAATCATTCTACCCCAGCATGATAGATTCCCAGTAAACTCTGCATATCCTGACATCATTTCTCTATCAGAAATCAACCATAGGTTCCACATATCCGACTGTGTTTATCATCACCTCACCCTGCACATGATAAACATCCTCCTTGGTCAGTAGAGCCTCCCTTCCATGCCGCTCATCACCCACAGTAGACCATATATCATAGCAAAAGTGACGCCATGGCCATACCACTTTGGTCTGGGAAGCACCTCATGCCCATCCATCCATCATGCATAAAGGTCAAATTTGACCATACAAACTAAACCCCCTTCCCAGATGACCAAGTTGTAAAGCGCACTACCACGCCTCGCATTTGGGCCACCATATATCCACCAGCATAATCCCATTTGCGATACTTTTTCATCTGCTTCATCAACCCCACACATGAGACCAACCAATGGGGTCCCCACCTTTAACAAAACACGTTCCTCACAACATCAGTGAGTGAAAAATTTCATGTTTTGGGGCACCCATCTCTGTGTTTTGTACAAACCAAACCCCATTATTTTATTCTTTTGGTAAGTGTAGAAAGACCGAAAACAGTGCATTACGTCCCCACTCTCTCATTCATCTTTTCTCCCATGGTAGCAGTCCCTGAACACCCTTGGTCAGAGTATCACACCCCCACACAAAAGCCACCATGACATTCATAGCCAGTTTTTACCCACCGTGGAAGTCCTACTGACTCCAGGGATTTCCCCATAAAAAATAACTATGACTGTCGTCAATATGCTTAGTATACTCTAACCTTGGGCCACTGAATCCCCATCATCAGTTTTCAGTCACCCCTCACCAACATGCCTCTATTAAACTAATGACATCCAGGTCTCTGACCCCTCATATTAGCGACCCCCCCCCCCCCCCCCTCCCATTTGGTTGAAGCTTATTTTTTGTTGACTTCAACACCTATTTTCCAAAAAGGAAGCAATACCTTGGATTACCCCTCTCCATAAAAGGGGCATCCCTGAGTGGCACTATGGGATACCTTATTGCCCACAGATATCATCGAACCTCCTCACATTCGACTACAACAAAATCTTTCATGTCAAGATGGTATCGTACCTTACAACCATTGCACTTTGATCAAATTCGTCGAAGAATCGTGCCTTCATAAGCATCTCTTTCAGCAATGCTTACACGGGAAGGTCCCAGTCAACACCTATGCATACAATGCACGGCTATATGCCATACCAAGTTTACGCATATGGGTACCACATTCCACCTATTGTCAAAGAAAAAATGCCCCGGAGGGTGTTAGCAACCACCAGATCACTACCATATCAGTGACACAGATAGAACATATATCTATCAAATAGATTTGTTTAACTAGCCACAACATCACAAGCATGGGACATGCCCACCTCGTAGAAAATTTGTATATATATTGTATTATATTTGCTTACAGGGGTCCCATAGGACATGGTCATTCTTTGAACCAGTGCAGGGTGTTTCCAATTCCGAGCTTCACACAGGTCTCTCTCTCTCTACGCATGATATACAAAAAAGAAACTATAATGTATTTTGGCTATACAGTTCTTCCTAGACCTCACACATTAGGGGGCAACTACTAACACTGGAAAATCATACAAGCAAATTACGGCATTAATTAATGTCAGGCAGAAGGATTTACAGGGCTGAAAGACATTAGATAATCTGGAAAGTATTTAAAAATCTCTAAGGTATGAGGAAAAATGAAATTTGAGCAAGTCATAAATGCTTTTGCGTGCATAATCATTCATGAAGAGTGCCTTTGCGCACCTTTTGTCCTGATATGTGCACAATCCTGGGAGTGGCGAAAGTCACTTTCTGTGACCACAAAAAAGCACACTCCAGGACATCGATTCCTCAATTGAATCCGCCTAAGGACACCCACCAAAGCCTCCTTATACATACAGTGAGCACACAATGGAATGTTTGTGGCACACAAAGGAATCATCCCCCTCTCTTGGGTCACCATCCACAATATTGTACCAAGAGAGGGAAGTAGGATTCAAATTCTCCTATATAAGGCCACCATGAGATGAATAATTGGAGAACACATTGTTATGCTCGCCAGAATTGCCCAAGAAATACCAGTAGTGTGTGATATGGAGATGAAGATAGAGGGGACTCAATTGTTGTCCATCCAACAAGTTCAACCCATCATAGTAGAGAGAGGGAGACTTTGCACCGAGGCAAACTTGGAAGTAAAAACATCCTTGCATCGGGACGTAGAACCCATGTTCTATGGGCCCTTTGGAAAGAGGGTTAAAGTTTCATCCTCATTTCCTACCAACACTCAATAAAAGGGGCCGAAGAGCCACCGTTTGGATTATTGCATTTTTTTTACTCTATTCAGAGCCTTTGTTTATTAGTTTTAGTTTATATATGCATGCTATTTCTCTATCTAGTATATTTATGATTCTAGATAGTTCCACTAACTTTCTTGAATCCACTTCTTTTTCTGCCTGTGTCTAATAACTTAAGTGGGTAAACCACACCCCTTAAGTTGGTGTGATTTCTTACATATGTGCACCAAACACACTAACATAGGGTGTCTTCAAACTTCCTCAACTCTGTCCAAAAAGTCAAGCTATTGCACCCAGAGAGCACTAAAATGAAAGGGAATAGGCCCCGGATTCACATGCGGCTTCAGCTCAATCCTAATGGGCTTGTGATTGGAGGCCGACGAATAAATAATAGCAGAACTGACATCAAGATCTAAAATCAAGAAGGAACTCTGGATGAGAAAGTGATCTAACCTTGCAACAATGTGACCCGGACCCGTTCTTCTATTGGTCCATGTATATTTGCCCTTGGTTGGCTTGATGTCCAAAAAATCCCAGTCCTGAATGAGTTCTTCCACCCATTCTATGGCTGGTTCACTTACAATACTGCCCCCTCGCTTCTCCCCTTGATTTAAAGTAATGTTCATGTCCCCAGAAAGGATGACGTTATCCATCTGAATGTCATTTTCTAGATCCCTAATGCATTCCCAGTAGGTGTTTTTGTCTCCCAACATTATCAAAGCATAAATATTGAAAATATTCAGTGTCTATTTGGTATGAATATGCAAAAAATGAGCAAAAATCCAGTTTGAGTTGAGTTTAACTAGGATTTTCTCAAAGCATGTCTCGTCCCATAGAATTCCCAGTCCTCCTAAGGCGCCTCTAGAGGAGACAAAAATACCTCCTCCTTTTCCCCAAAATTATTTGCTTTTGTGGATAAAGTAACTTTCCTCCATTTTGGTCTCCTAAATGAGAAGGATGTATGGCCTTTCCAACCTTAATAGACTTTTCATTGCTTCCTCTTTTAGGTTCCTCCCCATCCCTTTGCAGTTCCAGGAGACGATCTTCATTACTTCCTTTTTTGAGCTAAGAGGGCTCCCTCAGATCCCCGGCTTTGATTTTTGTATGCCTTAGGGTTTTTTCCAACATATTTTCTAGGGTCGGCTGGCTCCCTTGTAGCTTCTCCTTGTAGGTTTCTTGTTCCCTCTTTTCCCTAGAGGATTTCCGTCCCCTGGTCGATCTTCTGACCAAAGTTTGGGAGTCCCCAATTTCTCTTTCTTCCTCCGAATCTAGATCTTCACCCTTAGAGGCAGACTCTTTCTCTTTCGGTCTTTAGGATAATCACGATTCTTCAGTGGTTCTAGGGTTTCTTGCATTTGGGGATCCTTTTGCACGTCCCTTGGATCGATTTCTTAGACTTCCTCTATCTCTAAGTTCAAGGCCACAAAGCTGTTCTCTTAACCTTTCTCGGTGGGTTTGGCTTTAGGAATTCTCCCTGTGGGTACTGAACTTCCTTTTCCTTTCTCTGCTTCTTGTCCGATTGGCCCTGGCCTAATGCTTGTTCTATATTTCCTGGCTTGCTGCCATCCTTCTTCTTTCTCCTTTTCCGGGCCTGCAGTTTTGGGGCAGTTCTTGACAAGTGGCCATACTCATGGTATCTACGTCATTTGAATGGCAACTATTTGTAGTCTAATTTATGCAGATGGGACCAGTTCCCCACCGTTAGCTTAATGGATTCTTGCAACCCAACTTCGAGATCTATCTCCACGCAGTATCTGGCACAGTCATATTGATATTTGTTGTTTGCTCTATCTATGAATTTGCCCAAGGGCATTGCTGATTTGCAACATTGATTCCTAGTTCCAGCAGTGCACCGACAAGTTTGGGAGCCTGACCCAGACTGGAACGACAGATGGAACATCCTCCGAGTGGTCGAAGTCTGGAGTCCAAATATTTAAGTGCAGTCTTTGAGGACCCGTGAAATAGGGTCTGTTCCTGAAAATCAAGTCCTTGTCCTCCTTTGAGTTGAATTCAAACAAGAAGAAACCCCGCCCCATAAAATACGAGGTGACACTGTTTTCAATGAGGGGCTTCCAATTTCGGGTGATCTAGGCTTCCATAGTTTTTGGTGAAGGCCATAAGCCCATGAACTGCCTAACCATCACTCGGTCCGCAAGGGAAAGGACCACTTTCACTGGTCACTCAGGCGGGAGAGCCACCAAGGGGATCTCATCCAATATCTTGACAAACTTGGAGTCGAGTTGTTTCTTCTTCTTCGGCTAGGAAGAAATCAGCAGCTTGAAGGCCTCGACCTTAGGAGGAGGAGGAGGTGGGGGAGGGGCCTGAGAATCCGCCATTGGGCTGAATCCAAGCCGGGGCGAACACCCCGACTGTCACCACCCTATCGCAACACCAGAAACCCTATGCACAGGGAAGACCACGAGGCAGAGCGCGGGCGTAGTCTCAGGCCAAAAAAAAAAAAAAAAAAAAAAAAAAAAAAAAAACCTGGATCTACACTTAGAAGAAGTTATGGGAAAATGAAAATGCATAAAATTAAACTTAGAAATTAGTTTTGTTAAAAAAATATAAGCTTGATCTTGTGCTGGATTTTAGACCATTAAGTGATCAAATCTGGAAATGAAATCATTTTTGAAATGTTCTACACAATTTTATCTATCTAACGAGCAGTCTTGGGCCTCATTTGGCCAAGTAGAACTCATTGTACGAGCTTCCAAAGTTGGGGTGTCAAAGCTGCCACAATTCTAGAATTTCTGTTGCTTGGGCAAAAAATCACAATTTTTTAATTACAATATAATCCCAAATTAAATTTCAATTCTTAATTAATTAATACCAATTAATTATAATTAAAAACTTTAAATAATTAATAAAAATTAATTAGAAATATAATTAAACTAATTAATTAAAAAAATTAATAATTAATTAAAATATCATTATATTATATTATATTAATATTATAATTTAAATTATATTAAAATTATAATAAAAATATTATAATTCAAATATAATATATATTATAACATTATATTTCATTTCATTCCATTTTATTACAACCTTAAACATACGTTGGAGGAATGCTAATGGAGAGATAAGAGTGGAGGGAGGATGATATGAGGGTGAGTGAGGTGGAGGAATAAGGAGTGAAGTGGAGGGTAAGTGAGGTCACAGAGCCGAGAATTATAAGGAATTTACAAAAAACTTTATAATAAAATAAAAAAATCTATTACATTTTTCAAATGGAAAAATCGCAAATGAATAAGAGAGGTGTTTAAGGAAATTGCAATATGCGATATAGCGTTATCACATCACAAGTTTTGATCATAATGTTTTAAAATCACAATTTTTAGAATGAAGAAAAGAGAGGTGAAGTGGGGCCATCTGAATTAACCATCTTACAAATTGGACTTCAACCACTCTAAAATTTTGGGGTTTTGGGTTTCGAATTTTTTTTTAAAATAACAAATTGGAGTAAATTACCAAAATCCCGAAACATGTTTTCATTTGTTGTAGAATTTAGCTGGGTCATTTGTAAGACCGTTAGTGAAAAATGAAAAATTAGTAAAAATTGACTAAGAGTTAATATTTACAATGAATGACTATTTTAATTGCGAAAATTAAAATATTATACACTTTATACATTTTTTTAACTTTGGCGACAAAAATGATCAAACTTCAAAGGAGTGTCATTTATAAACTAGTTTACCAAATGAGGCGAAACAAGTATCAAATTTTATAACATGATCATAATGAGAATCCGATGAAAATGAAAAAAATGGAAAAATTGTTGGATGATTAAATTAACAAAAATCACAAAAGGTGTTTAGCCAAAAATTAATAGAAATGGTCCCCATTATTTGAAGTAAATAATTCAAAAATGGGGGGTGTTGGGTTTTCCCCACAACAATATGTGTATTGAACATGAGAAAAAGCCGTTATCTACGATTAGCAAGAATAATGAACCTAAATTTACCCAAAGGTTAAAAATAATGGAGTTCATGCAATCGTCTAACAGTGAAACATTTCCATAGATTCCACATAAATAGATTAAGCAATATGAGTTTTTAAAGATCAGTACTCAAAGAATATTAGAGTAAAAAGTCATGAATCCAAATTTGGGAAAATTTGTTTTAAAAATACCTCATATGAAAAAAATAGAAGAAGGTAGAGATAAGAGTTTTTGATAAAGCATATATCCATTTTATGATTGGTATCTGACATCACTTCGCTGCCAGTGAGCCTGAACAATACCTTAACAAAGTTTGTCTTTTATGTCATACAAGCCTAGTCCCGCTGCCAGCGAGCGTCCATAGCCTCGACATGTTTACTTGTATTTCCCATGCTTCTACTTTTAATTACTTTTTTGATAAACACATTTTCCAAGGTTTTATTTTATGATGTATTTGAGTAAAAGAGGTGGGATGGTAATAGAGATTTATGTGTAATGGACATAATACTTTCATATTGTTGACTCCAAATTCTTCCCCTGAAAATATCAATCAAAGGCTTTTATGTGGAGGGGTGGCAGGGATTCATTGTGTTAAACTCAAATCAGTTCTTTCCTTTAAAAATTAAACTCAATCACTTAGAAAAGATGTGTGTTCCTCCATGAAAAATATTTAAAGCAAAATGGTTTTATGGTTCCATAAAGATATGCCTTTAATGATAAATGGAATTCACTAAGATAGATAGAGTAAAAGATTTCCCATGTATGACAACTGTTGTAAGGTAAGAAAAATTCATTTCACATAAATCATGGCAAAGTCACCAAAATAAATTCAAAGCCGAAAGAAAAAGGAAAACAATTCCTAAACTAAAGTAAGAAAAGAAATCATCAAACAAAAATAAAAATGAAAAAGGTGAAAGGTAAAAAAAAACTCTAAATTTGAAATATAAACTCCAACAAGACTACTTATACAAATTTCTCAACAAAGGAGATAAAAGAAAATAAGCATATGTACATTCCTTCCTATGTTGAGATTTAATTTTTTTTTTTTATCTTGCAGAGTTATAAAAGTGAGGCTCTCAAAATGTAGAGGGTGAATAGCACTTATGATAGATAATATGTTTAATGAGAAATCTTTGTCTGCTACAAAATTTCTTGCTTCAAAGCAAAACCCTGCAAAAACATCTTAACCATTTTCTAATAAAAGTAATGCTTTAAAGAAACAAACTAGAGGTCCAAAAACTCTCCAGTTTAGCTAATTTGATGGGGATCATTACTTCTTCTTTCAAGAATCTCAAAACAAACTGATCAAAAGAACATGGATTTTCAAACTGATCTCGTAGAAGTGTAAAAGGTTCACAAAGACCTGTAAAAATAGAGTTTAAGATCAATAAAAACTAAAAAAACAAAACTGAAACCAAAGGTGAAATAATGAAATAAATGAAAATGGGCACTTGAAACTTACCATACCATTGGAGAATTGCATTTAATCTTACCTGAGAGAGATGATTTTCTCCAATACCACTTAACTTATTCCTTTAATTAGAATTGAAAACATGAAGAAGTTGAATTGATTGAAATCTTATTGACCCAAAATCATTATTTATTGAATCCAAAATAAAGAAAGGAGTAAACAAGAAGAAAACAACATTTCATGTTCAAGGAATCAGAAATAAATCAAATCCATCAGAAATGAGAATGAAGATATATTTATTTATGAATTGCAACGATGAATGTTTTTTTTTTCTAAATTTATATTAGCCCCAAAATATTGAAGTTGATTCAACATCCCAAATAATATAGCAATTATGTATATGAAGAGGACTTGAATCTTTATATGATAAGTATGGAGCGAAAGAAAAATATGAATTAACCATCGATACATTACCTTTACTTGTTCCAAATTCCTTATTAGTAAATGAGAATTCCGAGAAGAGTAAAAGAAGTCCACGTAAATACATTATGAATAATATATATCCCTTTAGTGAGAAAGTCATCCCTATGAATGAATACTTAGATTTGTTAAAATTATGATTGAAATACATCCAAGTTTCGGACCACCATGATAACATGAAAGTATCATACATATTCAAAAGATAATTAAGCGAGACTTCATCTAAACATAATGAAATATCGAAATGTAATGATCAAAGATTTGCGAGAATTATTAACCTGATATTCTGAAGTTCTATGTCTCCGAGAGAATCAAAGAAAAATGTAAGAGCTCAAGTTTTCCAAAATTCTTAATGGAAAAAACTTCTATAAATAAAAAAAATCTTGCTTTATAATGTTTCCAATGAGATTTGTTTTTAGAAGTTTAATGAAATTTCACCTCCGTTACAAGAAGTTTCGACATTTAGAATATTAAGGGTAGCAAGATCCTCAAACAACAATTTTTTTTGTAACTTTTACAAACAAAACTTACCATATTGATCATTCCTAATAACGAATGCTTGATAAATGTATAATGTAGAAATATTACCTTACTAATGTATCAAACATTCAAGTATGAGAGGTAAACGTTTCGTAAGAGTTTATAAAGTAGCTATGATGACTTTCATTCCGATCATTTGAAGTTTTATAAAATGATTGCAAGAGCACTTACATTTACGTGTAAAATAAGTTTCTAGTAAAGGAATTCGAGATTTAACAAATATGAGAATAAATCAATTGTTAAATATCTCAAAAACCTTTTCTAAAGTCAAAATCATTTTTACAAAATTATGAGACCAGAAAATTCCAATGAAGATAGTAAAATAGGGGTCATTTCCTTTGCTAAATGTGATAAACAATATAATATCAGAAAATGAAATGTAAATATCAGAGAGGTAAATCTTTAGAATTCGTTTTAAATGCTCCCGATATAATACAAACTCAAGAGTCTGATTGAGCGAATAACTTTGAAATTCTAAAGAAAATATCGAAAAATGAAAAGCATAGGATTGAGATTCCAAAATTTATCAATTAGAGGTTCTGACTCTCTTTGGAAGAAATGAATATACCTAAAGGGAAAACAATTTGGTGAGTGTGATGCAATGGTTCAACTCTTCTTGGAAAATTGTAAGATTTGGAACAAGCATAGATAGAATCATGGATAAGATCATTCACTGCAAGCATATTTATGCGAAATTTCCTTGGTTTGTAGCAATTTAGAGAAATAGCAAGCATAAGCATTTCATTCCAGCTGGATCAATGAGAGGCATAATATGAAAACGTGCATTCAGATAGTCTTTTGTATAGTTAGCGCTTCGCCGAATATTTCGCATTGCAAGTTTCTTTTTCATGCATAAATTAAAAGCTGCGACTTTCACCATTGCCAATATAAGATTAAGTGTTATATAATAGTTAAATGACAATCACAGAGAGGCATATATCGACGTCTATCACACTGGAAGATCTTAAGACAAGGCTTCATTTAAATTTTGTGATGAGATATAATTGTTGTGATGGCAAAGTTGTGATATGGGCATATGCGATGAGAAATTATGATGGAGCGATTGCTATATCAGAGAATAATCATATTGGGAGATTGAATTTTGTTAATAAAATGAAACACTGATATTATTCTTGCAATAGCGGGAATTGGATAGATGATGTGGCTTATTGGTGGGACCGACCTTGGTTTTTATAAGAGATCAAATATCAGAAGATTTGATTGTGGGATGTAACGTTGTTGATATGCTAATGGGCGAAGAAGAACGAACCCGATAGTTTTATTATGTGGAATTTAATTTCATATGGTATCCAAAACATCGGAACTTATAAACATATGACCCAACAAATTGTGATTTATGAATGGATGCGATATATTTTAAAACTGGATTTAAATATCATATCAGGTTCAGGGGCTTTATGGATATCGCAATATTGACGAAGTCATTTTATCAGAGAATGAGCGAGAAGGAATATTAGAGGTATTGCATCAGAGGTTTCTTATTGGGAAATGGTAAGAACTGCTTCCGATCAAATGTTGCGATACAATGGTTTGCGATGTGGAAGATGTGTTATTGGGTGGAAAGGTTTATCAGAGATCAGAGGGGATGGGAATATTGGGGGATCAGAGATATTTGGAGTATGCTCATTTGAGAACCTCTGATATGTGAATTACGATGTATGACGTGCCATATGTGGGGCCGATGATTTCTTAAAGTATTCAATTCAAAAGAAAGCGACTAATTTAATTTTGCTTTTAGATAACTAACCCTTTAATAATTTAATTAATTTTCAGATTATCCGATCAGAAAGTAATTTTATTAGAAATTTCTTATGAAGAGAGTTATGAAATATAATGATTCGATATGACTCTTCCGAGAATTTATTAAGGCTTATCAGGATTTCAATGAATAGAAGAAAAATTAGATAATCCTCAATTTCAAACAAAATCATAAATACTTCCCTGAACATGTTGCAGATTTGAAAAAAATGGTTGGTTGGTTGCTTATCTCATATCTACACAATAAATTCAATAAAGACATGCAAACGAAACAAAATATAAATAAGAAATAACCTTTGAAAATAAAAACTAACAATAGATGATGGTGAACCTGTAAACACATACCTTGAAGAATTTTGATTGTAAATTTGACCTCATGAATTTTCAAGTTCTCCCAAATTTTCTCAAAATTTGCATATGTTCAACTTTACCTACTTATTTGGTAAAAATTGGCAAGTAATAAGCTTTTCAATTGCATCCACTTCAAATTTATGTTAGAGGGAAAGAGTGGTGAAAGTAAGTTCTTCAAAATTACTCGTGAATCAAAGATTTCCAAGTCAGAGCAATTCTCTGGAATTTCTTCAAATATGATTTTTAAAGCAATCTTGTCAATGCGACAGAGTTTTATAAAAACAAGACAATTGAAGAATTCATAAGCTTCTGATACGTTTTAAGCCACTTTTATAGCAAATGAAAGGGTATGCCTAGAAGAAGTCAGATTCCTTACTTGCCACAATAATGAAATAAGTGCAAATAGAAAAGAAATCTAATTTAAAATAATCTATTCCCAATTATAACTTAATAAAGGAAACATGACTAGGTATAGTCATACTTCCAATGTAACCATGTAAGCATCTTAATTCCTTCATGTATGTACATGTCATTCATTAGTAACAAAAATACAAATATAATTAAACTAAGGATACTACATTTTAAAACAAAATGTATAGTTATTACTAATATATCTACATAAAGTAACTTATTTACAATCACCTTTTCTTGAAATATCCTTTCAAACTGAATTTCAATTGAATCACAGAAATCTGGATGAATTTCCATTAATGATTGGGAAATGTTCAAAAGAGAAGATGACATGCTAGATTGTGAATATGAAATTTTAGATTCAATGGCCTAGAAAAAATTGTGAGTGCTATATACATATGTTAGATTATTAACAATCTTATGTGTAGGAAAAATTCTCCCAATCTTTTTCAAATGGGTCAATGAAAAATGGATGAAAATATATTAGATACAATGGAAGATTATTAATTGAATTAGATTGTCGATCATATTGTGAAAATACACTTTCTTTTTGGCACCGATTTTGAGAAGAAATAAGTAATTGATAAGAAATGAACATAAGTTAGAATTGGAAGAGAAATAGCTCTTGATGTTCATGATTATAATTGAAATATTCATTCACCCATACAGACAATGCTTCAATTGAGTGTTCAAAATTGAGCTGCTCAATATGAAAACACAGTATTTAAAAATCTAATACTAAAAATAAAAAATAAATATGAAGTTAAACAAAATAAAAGACAGAATAATAACAAACTCGAATCATAGTTTATACAGTGTCACAATTATTGTCACAACACAATTGGGATTGACTTAAAGCAATTTCCTCTTCACAAGAATTGGACAGAATTATGAAATTAGATTAATTTCCAACATCAACTTGTGAATTAGAGAAAATACCATGAATATGAATATGAATGAGAGTTTGATCATTATAAGAATCATAAATTGGGATTGATTGCTGAATGTTGAAATCATGAAGACAATTCTTTACCTGAGAATGAGAGTTAATTGGAAAATTTCTTCATTAAAGTGTTATTTATTCCCACATGTAATTTGAATTTTGTCACGAAGATTCTCTTGAGAAGAAGACAAATCAACATCCTCAATGTCATAATAATGATCATAAATGACTTCACAACATTCTCTAGAATTCCTTTCAATTTCATCCAATGTATCAAAACAAGGAGGAATATTGAGCTGATGTTCATTAATGCCAGAAGAATGATCGATAATTAATTCTCTACCTTGATAAAAAATAATCGACAATTCATTTAGACCAGCCTCTTTGTTTTCTGAAAAATCTTTAAAGTGAAGAGAGGATAAATTGCCATTAGAAAAAATATTAAGATAAAGGGAAAAATATGAATCTGAAACAATGCATTTGAAGATGTCTCTTTTTGAGAACTCTTGTGCATTTTCTTCATTGCAAATTTCAGATTTAAGATCATTTACTTGGCTAATTTTTTTTTCTTGAAGAATGTTGCTTTGCTGTCTTGAATTTGGCATTTTCTCATCGTAAAAGAATTCATAAATTTGTACAACAGATTGTGTATTATTGGAAACTTTAATCATTGCTTGTATTTTCCGAATTATGCTATGATTTTATGATTCTAACACATACGGAATTTCAGATTTCAAAGCGGTATCTTCTTCAAGATTGTTGCTAATATATTTTTGTATTTGAATAGTGAATTTTTCCAAACTTTGTGATTGAGATTCATTGACATGTGAAGGTGCACCCTGATCATTATCAATATTGTAGGAAGTGTGCACTAAATGAAGGAATTGATAATGCGTAATAGACGCTACTTCATCATCCTTTTTTTGCACCTCTATGTTGGACTTTTCAATAATGTTAATGAAATTGGAAGGAGATTGAGCAAATTTTGAAATAGTTTCACATGGATTATGAATGGGAGGAAGAGAGAAAATATGTTCAAACCAATTTAATAATTCATCTTTCGAAGGTTTGTCTTCAATTTCAATTTTTAAACAATTTAAATGAAACTCGGTGGTAAAATCAATCAAAGATTCATTTTCAAACCTTCGCAGATCTTCAATTTCGTCACATACTTGTTCGTAGTCATAACCGTCAAATTTACAAAGGAACATTGTAATAATCTGATCCCAACTGTGAATTGAGGCAACTGGAAGTGATTGACACCATCTTATGGCTTTTTCCAATAATGTAAGAGTAAAAATCATGCTAAAATACCTTCATCAATTTGTTGAAAAACAAAATTTGTAAAATTTTGAATAAATTGAAAGGCATGATCAAAAGCAGAAGAATTCCTCTTACCGTTAAACTTTACTTGAGACAAGTGTCTTACTATTTCTGGTGGGGTATTAGAAGACGCACGTCCATAAATACAACTCAAATTGGAAGTTTTTAGGTGTCATTGTGATTAAATAAAACTTTTAAAATACAAAAAATCCAAAGGACAACAAGTCTCGTGCCCTCTTTCTAGCGCCAAAAGTGTTGAGGGCCAAAAATTTGTTGAGATTTTTGAGTGTTGGGGTAGCATCAGATGTGCTCTAGCTCCCAAAATTTGCGGAGGGACTAGAGTACATAAGATCTCCAAGACCCAGAAAGGGATTTGAGAAATTTCATTCTGTTTGAGAGAAAATTAATTCATTAATATTTTTAATTAAGGACCCTAAGTTTAACTTAGGAAAATTAAAAGGTTAAAGGTAATTAATTTAAACCTGTGATGAAATTAATTAAGTCACACAAATCAAGCTTTATTTTAATCTTAGCCGTCGATTTTAAGATTAGATCACGTTCATTGGTTTCCCAACGAGAAAAGTATAAAGGAAAGACTCAGGGTTAGTTGAAGAACACACATAGTGGCAGAGCACTGAGACTAAGCTGGAATTCTAGGGCGTGGTTTGCTAAGAATTTCCAGAAGTGTTTCAGTCGTAGCGAGGGGTAGTATTGGTGAGATGGATGATCTGATCCCAGGTCAAGAGTGCAGCAAGAGGTATAGAAGCAGTGGACATAGCAACGCAGAGGGAGAAACATCTACATAGTTTCTGCGCAACGAAGAGGCTTTAGATGCTACGCAGAGGCTACGCAGGCCCAGAAAAGGAAACGTGGAGGTAGTAGGAGGCCAACAGGGTTGATGCAGGCCCAACCAGGGCAACGTAACCTAGTCTGGGATGAGACAGGCCCTTCCTTGGTAGTGCAGGGGTTGATGCAGGATAGTAGAGCTGACGCAGAAGGCTTTAGAGAAGCGCTGGGGTTTCTGAAGACTAAAAAGGCCGAGTTCTATAAATCCCATTTGAGGGTGTCAATCAATTAGTTTTTTGTCTCCGGAATAAAGGTATTGCTGCAGATTGTGTATTTCTTTATCGGGTTAACAATTTTGGTGCCCATATTTTTTGTACATATAATCAACTTAATAATAAAAACCCTCTAGCAACCAGAAGACCGGTTTTCCCGCATTGGGTTTCTCCGGGGACAATTGTCCAGAAAATCCCGTGTGTCACTTTGAAATTGTGCATGTATTCAGTTTAAATATGTATATGTGTAGACTGTTAATGTGTTTACTTCGATGTTAATGCTGAATATTTCAGATTGATAAGTTTCTTAAGTAGGAAAAGTAAATCAAGATTTAACAGTAGGGTTTCTGCACAAGTAATATTAAGAAATTTTCACATGGTATCAAAGCGATTGCAGTTCTAGCTGAATCACCAACAACAAGACTGAAGAATCCTTACTTCAGAAAGTAGCAGAGAAAGCAACAACATCCATAGAAAGTAGGATAAGAGAGGACAACGAAGCAGCAGAGGGAAGAAGAGCCACACAGAGGCCAGAGTGACGCAGTCTCCATGCAGGCCCACGTACTTACTGCGTAGAGGCAACGCAGAAGTTGTGCTAAGACTGTCTGCTCATGCAGAGGTCAGCCAGGCTGACACAGTCCTGAAGCTGTTAGCTAATTAAGAGTGCCAAAAGCTGAGTTGTAGAGCTTCAATAGCTGTTGGTGGGGTTAAAATTCGGTTGGTTCAGAATTTAGCCTGAGAAAAGATGACAAAGAGTGGGAGGAGAACAAATTATCATAAGATTTCCAGCCAAAGAATTCTGAAGATCAATCAAAGGATCGAAGAGAGCTAATTTCCTTTTGATTTGGCAGACTTCCAAGAGAGGAAGTTAATTGTCAGAGGGAGCAGAGGGTGCCTGTTTCACCAAGGACCCTAGATCCAAGTCTTTGGCATAGAGAGGAGGATTTGTTCCGACATATTTTCTGAGTAGATGGCACCTCAAGGACTATGTGATCAGGATAGGTTGGACAAATTGTCTAACTTTGCAATCTGGAATGCTAAAATCAAGGTGGTCATGGAGGCATACGGTCTAAGGTAGCATGCAAAGAAATTCCTGGCCACGCCGACTGATGCGAAGCTCCTGGAGAAGCATGAAGAAGCAGCGATACATGTCAGGCGCTTCATCATGGATGGGGTCAAAGATCATGTGGTCCCTCACATAGCCGAGAAGGCGACGACTCATGATATGTGGGTGGCTCTGACCACACTATATGAAGGAAGATTTGTCAAGAGGAAGATGATTCTGGAGAACCAACTGAGATTATTCATGATGGCCAAGGGGGAGGAGATCGATCCTTTTTTGTCTAAACTACAAGCGATCCAAGATCAACTAACAAGCATGGGGGTGTAGGTGGAGGACGATGCTATGGTGAGGACAACTCTAAATGTTGTCACAGAGGACTGGGAATTTTTTTGTCTAAAGTCTCTTGGGCAGAGTGAACCTTCCCAACTAAGAATATGTGGGCTATCCTCCGACAAGAAGAAATCTGTCGGATCACCAAGAGACAATACAACACCGGTTCAAGAAAAGTGAAGAAGGAAGAAGAAGCCTTGGAATCAAAGAGGAAGCAAGGGAGAAATAAGCGTGATCTCTCAAAGATCAAGTGTTTCCAGGGAAAAAAACTAGGATATTTCGTCAACAATTGTCCTTAGGAGAAAAGGGATAAGGAAGCTTCTAGCTCCAATGCTGCTATGGAAGATGATGGCTCCGAAGATGACATAGCCATGAGCACTCATAAACCTCGAAATTGGGGTGAAACGGATCTGTAGAGAAGCTACAGAGTGGTGGCGATATCCTTGAGTAGCCTAACTCTTAGATCACATCCATGCTACGGGAGCCTTAAGATAGTAGCGGGACAAGTGGATCAATGGGTATAGAGAATCACAGATGGAGCACAGGCGGAGCTGGATGCTGAGAAGGAGCAACGTAATGCAGATGTAGAAGCAACATAGAGGGGCTAATGTGAATTTAGTAGCGCAGAGCAGGCTTGCTTACGCAGTGCAGAGTTGTAGCAATGTAGAGGCTTCTACGAGGACAATGCAACGCATCAGCAACGTAGGGGACTTTAGCACAGAAGTAGTGCAAAGGAGGTCTTCTTACGCAGTGAAAAGCTACAACAATGCAGTAGCCTCTGGAGGACAGCACAGAGCAACAACCTATGGAGCTTCAGTAATGAGATGCATCCCAACTGAATTGTCTATCAAAGATTGGGCAAGAGTTTTCAGTTGATTCTCTCAGCAAATGAGTTGCAGTGCAGCGATTGGCAACACGATGAAACAGATTGAGAGGGAGTTGCAGTACAGATGTGGCAGTGGCGGTGGCAGCGTCATGGATAGCAGTACAAGAGAGAAACAACAACGCAGTGATTAAGGGCAACAAGCCAAGCATCAGCGCAGAGACCCACATCAGAGATCAGTGCGGAACTTCGGGGTGAAGTGTTGTGCTAGAGAACATTCCTCGCGAAGAGGGAGTGTTGAGATTTTTGAGTGTTGGGGTAGCATCGGACATGTTCTAGCTCCCAAACTTTGTGGAGGGACTAGAGTACATGAGATCTCCAAGCCCCATAAAGGGATTTGAGAAATTTCATCCTGTTTGAGAGAACAATAATTAATTAATCTTTTTAATTAAGGACCCTAAGTTTAACTTAGGAAAATTAAAAGATTAAAGGTAATTAATTTAAACATGTGATGAAAATGACTTAAGTCACATGGATCAAGCTTTCTTTTAATCCTACCATTGATTCAATATTAGATCACGGTTGTTGGTTTCCTAATGAGAAAAGTATAAAGCAAAGGCTTGGGGTCAGTTGGAGAACACACACAGTGGCAGAGAATTGAGACTAAGCTGGAATTTTAGGGTGTGGTTTGCTAAGATTTCCATAAGTGTTTGAGTTGCAGCGAGGGGTAGTATTGGCGAGAGGGATGATATGATCCTAGGCCAAGAGTGTGGCAAGAGGTAGAGAAGCAACAGACAGAGCATCACAGAGGGAGTAGTATCTACACAATGCAGAGGCTTCAGGTGCTATGCATAGGCTATGTAGGCCTAGAAAGGGCAGTGCAGAGCCAGCAGGAGGTCAACAGGGTTGACGCAGGCCGAACCAGGGCAGCGTAGGGGCAACGTAACCCAGTCTGGGGTGACGCAGGCCCTTCTTGAGCAGTGCATGGGCTGATATAGCTAGCAGAGCTGACGTAGAGGGCTTTAGAGTAGCACTGGAGTTTCTGAAGACTGAAAAGGGTTGAGTTCTGTAAATTTCGTTTGAGGGTGTGAATTAGTTAGTTTTATGTCTCTAGAACAGAGATATTGCTGTAGATTATTTATTTCTTTGTCAGGTTAACCGGTTTGGTGCCTAGATTTGTTGTACTTAGATCTTACTTTATAATAAAAACCCTTGAGCAGCCAGAAGACCGATTTTCTGGCATTGGGTTTTTCTGGGGACAATTGTCGAGAAAATCATGTGTGTCACTTTTTCATTGTGCATGTATTTAGTTTAGATTTGTGTCTGTGTATACTGTTAATTTGTTTACTTTGATGTTAATGTTGAATATTTCAGATTGATAACTTGCTTAAGTAGGAGAAGTAAATCAAGATTTAACAGTAAGGTTTCTACATAAGTAATTTTCAAAAAAATTTCACAAAAAATGTCCGCCTACAACACTATGAGGAAGACCACCTGGTCCAGACCTTGAAGCAACTCCTTTTATGTTGAAATGGTGGTTCTGACTAGTTAAAATAGGTCTAGTTACCTTCTCTCCACCTCCAATGGCTTAAAATATAACTTTCATCTTCCAATGGAGAAGAGACATCAAATCAACCCTCTTGCTGATCAGGTAAGAAAGTGATCCTTAAGCTAGTCTGGCACTTAGTCAAGCCACAACTAAAGTTTTCCTCTTTGGGAAGAGGACTTTTAGGAATGTAGAATTAAATCTAAATGCAAAATTATTCTGAAATGCAAGCAAAAGGAAAATTATATTAATCTATCTCAATTAGATAGATATAGATCTAACCAAACTGAGAGCAAGATATTTAAATGACTGAGATTTAAATATGTTTGTCTTATAATGAATATCAAGCTAACGAAATAGTTAGATTAACTGAAATTATGAATACCAAAACACATTCTATTCAGAGACCTCTTAACTAAGATAATCAACCAAAATGATATTGATTGTTAAATCAATATATATATATATATATATATATATATATAAAACAGTGTTAGTTGCTATTTTGTATTTCAAAAAAGAGAAGGATAAGGTTCCTTGCTTACAAAGTAGAGTTTTGCAGATCTGCTGAGAAGGTAACTACAACAAAATGTTACAGCTTCTTTGCTTCTGCAATTTAGAGAGTACTGAAAATTATATATCATATATGCGGACAAACTAGAAGAGCAGAAAGGGAAACTTAAAATACATGCTTTAAGAGGAGCAGAATTCAGTTGATGCTTATATGGTGCCTAGTAGAGGCATCCGCATTATACTCATTGCCTCTTATTATTTTATCATCACTAGCGTTAAATCAATATTAAAAGACAGATTTTGAGTAAATAGTTACTCAGAAATCAGAATTCAACCCATAAGAACAGAGATAAATAATAACATAGAATTGAAGCAAATTAATCATACTGACAATAGTGCACAAATATGAATAAAATAACACATTCTTGCTATCATAAAAGGAAACCAATATTTAAAACTATAATATTAGAAATACCAATTTATTGATTCCATTTCTCTGGCTCTGGTCTCCAACAATCTTTTACAATGCTTGAACTTTTTCTTTTAAAACTAGAGCTGCAATAGTACAAGCTCCGTTCTCGATAAATAATTCAACATGCAAAGGAAAAATCCTCAATAATCCCCAGATCTAAGTTCTCTCTCCTCTACCCTACAACTATAAATCCTCTATACAATAATGCCTTCAAGAATTCCTGAATTGCAGAGAAGAGGAGTCCCTAATACATTCTACAATCTATTATTTATAATATTTACAAAATAATTCTCAACAAGAAAGTTTGTTGAAGAATAAATTTGCCCCATCAATTTTCATTTGTTCCAAATTCCATTATTTTATTGTTGGAGCATTCTCATTGATTTAGATAATATTTTCTTCATCTAATCAAATTTAATTAAATAAATAATTAAAAATTAAAATTGAGCTTTCTATTGATGTCTGTGATTATTTAATTGGCTAAAAGAACATATACGAATGGATCTGCACTCAAAAGAAGTTGTGGGCAAATGAAAATGCAGAAAATTAAACTTAGAAATTAGTTTTTCTAAAAAATAGGAGTTTGATATTCTGTTGGATATTAGACCCAATAAATTATCAAATCTGGAAATGGAACCACTTCAGAAATGTTCTCCACAATTTTATCTATCTATCGAGCAGTCCTCAGCCTCATTTGACTAAATAGAACTCAATTTATGAGCTTCCTATGTTGGGGAGTCAAAATTGCGAGAATTCTAGAATTTCTGTTGCTTAGGCAAAAAAATCATAATTTTTTAATTACAATCTAGTCCTAAATTAAATTTCAAATATTTATTAATTAATACTAACTAATTGTAATTAAAAACTTTAATTAATGAATAAAAATTTAATTGAAAAAATAGAATTACACTAATTAATTAAACAATTTAATGATTAATTAAAATATTATTATATTATATTAATATTATAATATACATTATATTAAAATTATAATAATAAATATAATATATATTATATAATATTATAATATAATAATATTATAAAATCATTTCATTCCATTTTATTACAACCTTAAACATTAGTGGGGGGGAATGCTATTGGAGGGATAGGGAGTGTTAATGGAGGGATAAGGAGACAAATGTGAGTGGAGGGAGGATGACGTGAGGGTGAGTGAGGTGGAGGAATAAGGAGTGAAGTTATTATTATTATTTTTTTAATTTTTATAATAAAGCTAAAAGAACTTATCGCAAATTTCAAATTGCAAAATTGCAAATGAATAAGGGAGGGCGTCTAAGAAAATTGTGATATGTGATATGCGATATTGCAATATCGCATCACAAGTTTCGATCACAATGTTTTAAAATCACATTTTTTTGAAATCATAATTTTTGGAAGGAAGAGAAGGGAGGTGAAGTAGGGTCCACGTAAATTAACCATCTTACAAATTGGATTTCAGCCACTTTGCATTTTTGGGGTTTTGGGTTTGGAAATTTGTTTTAAAATAACAAATTGGATTAAATTATCAAGATCTCGAAACATGTTTTCATTTGTTGTAGAATTTAGTTGGGTTATTTTGTATGACCGTTAGTGAAATATGAAAAATTAGTAAAAATTAACTAAGAGTTAATATTTACAATGAATGACTATTTTAATTGCGAAAATTAAAATATTATACACTTTATACATTTTTTTAACCCTGACGACAAAAATGATCAAACTTCAAAGAGTGTCATTTATAATCTGGTTGACCAAATGAGACAAAACAATTATCGATGGAAAGCTTGCTAAAAATCGAATTTAATAAAACGATCATAATGGAAATCCGATGAAAATGAAACAAAAATGGAAAAAATGTAGGATGATAAAATTAATGAAAATCATAAAATGTGTTTAGCCAAAAATTAATGATGATGATGATGATGATGGTTAACGTCCCCATTATAGAAAGGGTGGTGATGGGTTTTCAAAAATGGGTGGTGTTGGGTTTTCCCTACAACACTACCTCAACAAGTGTATCATCACACCTAAACCTATGTTCTTTCACTCCTAGAAATGTATTAGTCACATCAGTTATACCTTGACCATGAAAATATTTTTACTAGTGTGTCATCCCTCCTAGCCTTAGCATGCATTGATTCACCATGCTGGATGCTTTCACGATTGTCTAGCATTGTGTCATATTTTTTTGGTACATGTACACAACATATTATGTAGATAATATATTCTATTTGTAATATCATTAATGCCTCGTTGCTAAATTAGTTGAGATTTCACATATAATGAGTCATCAATTACTTAGTGGATAAATTTAGGTGTGCACAGTAATGTCATGCCACATTTTTAGTGAAAATGCTATTGTCAAAGTTGTAATTAAAATGAATCTTCCTCCTCACCTATAATCAATCCATTAATGGTACCAATCAATACAATTTTGTTACTCTCTTATGAGTACATTTTCATGGATATGTGTTCTTTCCCATTGTAGGAATTACAGGTGCATTAATCCAACCCTAGGTTTGCAAGGTTCACCAACCCATGTTGTCTTCTTTGTTGTTTATTTAAGTTTGTTTGTTGATTATAGTTGGAATTATTTCATGTCAAGCATTTGAATGCTTCAAGTTGGTATATGATCAAGTTTGATTCATTTTTCTTTTCCTTTTAGGAAAAACATAAAAAGTAGCCACAAGAATCAAACCGATTTCTATATATTTTCTAGTAGAATATTAAAAATGAATTAAATATATGTATTCATCTTGAAAAGGTAGATTATAGTTTGAAACCCTAAAGTTGATGGTGTTCCTTATGAAAATTTGATTTTCATCGACAGGTGGCTACGAGATCTCGCATGTCAGGGATTTGGGTATTGTGTTTGTGGCCAAGGAAAAATCCCTATTATAACTTATAGATGATGGGCATGGATTCACCCAAGAAATATCTAGATGATAGATCATGTATTTTGGGGAGTTGTTCAGTCATCGACCTCCCCATGCCTCTCTTTATCTAATGCAGCCATAGTCGACGAGGTGATTAGTTTAGTGAGGATGTTCATATGTGTTTTTCCTGAATGTATTTTTCATTCTCTCGGGTGATAATGTGGTGGGCATCATTTTCCATCGTAGAGACTGCCCTTTGTTTAACTGGGTCGGTTGGGCATTCCTCATGATTGTCAAGCCATAAACCTTGAACACATATGTGCTAGGAAAGCATAGCAGGTCGCAATTGTATTATCCTTTAGGCCCTTTTGGTATGCATTCACAGATCTTTTCACTTACAATCTCGGTAGTCTCTCTAATGGTGCAAATTTACCAAAAAATCATCCATGTGCTTACTGTCACAACACAGATGGAGAGAGGGACGAGGTAAATCGGGAAAAAATATAGATTTTTATTAAGTCCTTAAATGGGAGTTCTTCTCTTTTTTCGAGTCGGGGGTTTAGATTCAGTTACAAATATAAAGTGGGAAATTGAGAACTGCATGGGCTATCCTGCAATTATACAATGATTTCTCTTTGAAGGAAAGTAGCTCTAGGGCCCAATTCAACTACAAAACTACTATATTCCAAGAAACTCCACTATATTTCTAAATTTGAGGCTACGTGGGGGTGCCTAGGAAACCAAAAACCTAGGTGGGTATGTCTTATGCAAGGATGTGGCACAAGGGAAGGGCTCAAATCCTCAGGATCCACCTCAATACAACCTATGTGCTTACATTGTAGAACAAGTGAAACAAGTGTTTTCCATGGAGATTAATCTACCAGGGGTAAACCATCTTTTATCTACACTCCAGTATAAGATTGTGATTCAAAGACTTCTTGCCTAAATCTGATGCATTACATCAATGGATATTCTCAACCTCGATCCCAAATTGTGATATTTACTTGTGCTCCAAAGGTTTTTTTAATTGTTCACTTTAATACTCAAGAAGAATAGGAGAAAGTTTTGAATGATGGGCCATGGTTTTGGGGAAGACTTAGTCTCTTTGCTACCCCTTGGTTCCTTGATTTTGATGTCACAACAATGGTGGTATCAACTATGTTGGCATGGGTGAGATTACCAAACCTCTGTCTTCCTTTATGGCACCACAAGGTTCTATAGGAAATTGGGAATACTTTGGGATCACTAAAAAAAGATGGAACTTGAAAGAATAAAGAAAGGTCTATTCACCTTTTCCTGAACATATGTAGAAATAAAACTCAATAAAGTTTTTCCATATCACATTCAACTAAAAATTAAAAATGTTCAGTGGAACGAAGTGTTATATTATGAAAATAAGGCATTTAAATGTTGAATTTTTTACCAAAAAACACACTTGAATAACACATGTCCACAAGCAAAAAATATCACTAAAAAGAAAAAGCGGTAGGCCTACAAAAAAAGAAGGATGGAAGCCTTTTTATCCCTACCTCTAAGAGGAGGAAGAAGAGGATACCACAAAGAATCCTTCAAATCAAGCAAAAGGGGGTGCAATGGTCCAAAATGACATCAAAACCCATATGTAGAAGGGCACTGAATCCAAAGAATTCTAAGCATCAACGCAACAGAAAGAGGAGGCAAGCAACGGAAATGGCTATAGCGGGTTTAAAGAGAGTACATTTTTCTAAGAGCTCAGACTCATACAAAGAAACCCCACCTCATATATCATGAAATGGATTGGAAATGGTTCCAGTTGATCCCAACCTTAGGGGTTGGCAAAATATCCAGATGAAGAAAGGAAAAAAGGAGAAGTTAAGTGATTATTATCACACTTAAATTTGACATTTATTATGTGAATTTTTATTTATTTTATTTTTTATTTTTTATTTTTCCCCTCTTATTGCTCTAAAGTCGAGAGGATTTTCTTAGCGAATGCTTTCAACATATACAAAATGTAATTTTTTTCATAATTTCAAGTTGAATACAAGTACAATTTTTTTGCTAGGAAAAAAATGCATTCTTCTTGAAAAAAAATCTAGTTTCAAAAAACAATCATTGTGAATGAGTGTGTATATGATGATGAAGATATTGAAGATTGAAAATAAGTGGTTAGGTCAATTTTGATATATTTTCAATGCTCTTGTTCTCTATAGGTCATGAAAATAACTTTTAAGGTTTGAATTTCCCATTACATAATACGTATTCTTAACTTCAAAAAAATATATTATGTATTTGATTTCAATATATAATGAAGAATATATTATTGTTTCCATTTGGGAAAGCATGGATAAAGAGTTGAAATTGTTGCAATGAAATTTTAATGATCAAGATAAGAATATAAGAGCCAAAACCATATGGATTGTCATAGAAAGAGATTTTATGTGAAGAGATCAATGCCAAACGAAACAACATTTTCTACAAGAGCTATACAATGAATCTTCTTACATTGCTCACTATGGAAAAAAACCATGCAACTATCATTTTTGTGAAAGAAGCAAGAACTAAAAAGTGTGGAAAAGGAAGCAATTGTAGTTGCAACAATTGAGTCTTCTCCTATATATAATCAATCTCCTTATGCAAAAGGATTTAGAAGAGAATTAAAGCATATCCCAACATCTCTTAACTCAAGAATCTCTTCCTCTCCTTGATGAATCTTTAATTTTTCAAAATGATGAATCTCCTTATGAAGGGGATGAAAAAATAATGCAATCACTGAACCTAATAAAACATATATTATCCCATAGGAGCCTGCCCTCATAGAATTTGTTTAGGATAAAATAGCTACAATACCTTCCTCTTTAGTATAAGACAACAAAGAAAATCATCATAGTGTTTATGGCATAAATAGGGCTCAAGATCTCATGAATTAGTTATTTATCATTACCAATACTAATCTTTTCCATGGCCCCGCAGACATAGGACTAAAGAATGGTGTGGGTGCAATGGTAAGGCCACAATCCCTAATAATGGTGCGAGTGCAATGAGACCCAATTAGTGGGGGATTTGTAAATTAAACTATCTTATTGGTGTGGCTACTAGAGAATGATTATAAGTAATGTTGATGAACTATTGAGACTGTGGTGGCAAGTCCATTTTTTCAAGAACACGTTATAAGATATTTTGCATAAATATACACATCTATATACTCATTATATATTGATACATATAACAGGTCTACAAAATAAGGATTAGTTAAATGAAATCATGGCTTTAATAACAACTAACAACTTGGTCATTAAAATAATAATAACAAAATAAAATAACTTGGTTTAATTGGATAATGTCCCCGCTACGCTCCTAGTTTAGGAAATATGGTACACTTTTTTCACTTTGACCTTCGGCTCATAGCAAAAAATCAAAGATCTATGCATTTTCTTGGCAACTTATGGAATTTTATAGCTCGGAAGGAAGTAACAGCTCAAAAATGGTTGTCACAATAAATAGACAACTTCCAAAGTCAAAAGAAGGCAATGAATTAGGTAGTTCTCCAAGCTACACATAATTGAGATTATACTAGAATTCATGATATCTAAAGAAGTTAAATGTAGACTACCCCATGATAAAAATGCATTGTTTATCTTGTGCTTCATTGTTGGACGAAAGATTTTCCAAAAATTTGAGGGAAAATTCAACATACTATTAATGCATTGGAACATTTGAAGTATGAATATGATGAGAACATAAATGTCCATTTTAATAGTTGCAACCATCTAAGGGGAAAATATTGACATAACTCTTGCTTAGCATGATCGATATGGGAGAAAAAACAATCAGTTGCCCCAGTGTTCATTCTAGTATCAAAGAGATGCCATTGCATGCATATACTATTTTTTATTGTTACATAGAACAATGGAAAGTGACTACATTGGGAGCTAAGCTCATGAAGAATGCAATGTTCCACTTACCAGTCCAAAGCTTTGCTCAAATATGTAAGCCATAAAAATAATATGCAAGCCATTAAATTTTTATCTTTATTTCTAGTTTTCCAACATTTCACAAGGCACAAGGAAAAGAGCGTACAGAAATTGGAAAGGAACAAACTAGAAATAAGCACCAAAATGATATTTTACAAGATTATAAAAGATATTGAAGAGAAAAAAACTTCATACAAAACTTTATACCTTCGAATCTAATATAAATGATCATGTCTAGGACAAAAAAAAACCTTTAAAATGAAAATTGTTTCCAACTAGAAATGTTGCTTCAAATGTGATGGAGTAGTTCACTTGGTCCATAAATGCTAAAAATCAATAGAATCTAGAAATCCTTTGTTGCATGTAGTGAATCAAGTTCAAAATCTCAATCAACAATGAGAGTGAGCCTTTATAGGAGCTTTAATACCATGTTTTATAAACATGGTATTTCCATATAGGATGAACACCTTAAGGTAATTGCTCATTCGAACATATGAAAGATCAATACACTAGTGCATGACATGCTTAAAATCCTCAATGAGGCAAAGAGTCCATGGTCCATTCCAATTCAACCACTTGAAACAAAAAATAGTTTACATATGAAATTATCACAATTAATCATCAATAAATGATCCTCCAAAGATCTTCAAATAAAGTTCATCGACCAATCAAGTGTTATGCAATAGATTAAGTGTCATTAGTATCGATGATAAGATGAAATATTGGATCACTTTATATCTATAACTTATTAATGACCATTGGATTAACCTATTACAAAAGCACAATAAAAAATGTTGTGGATATTCCATTGGAATAGTTCATTGCAACAAATTTTATAATATTCCAAAAATATTAGATTTTGCAAAATTGTATTCTTAGATCTCATATTATATATATATAGATTATAGCTTAAATTCAAGAAATAATTGAAATATGATAATGAAAGACTACACACAAAATACTCACAGTTTACACAAATGAAACCAAGATTTATCTTGGGAAACCCAAAACTGGAGAAAAATTAGCTAGAAGATGAGGCCTATGATTTCCTCTCTTTGTTTCAATTATAAAAATGTAGATACAAAGGAATGTGCACTCACTATTGAGTTAACAGTTGACATTGTGGCCTAAATGGCTGCTACAAAATCCCACTCCTATGTTATGCTCACAAAACACCACTCAAATATTTTTCTCAACCTTGGAACAAGATACAATTCTAGATAATTGAACCCTCTTCTCCTCCTAGTGGTTTGGTATTTAACAGAGCCCAATAGCCATCTAGGGGTGTGGCTTTGACTTCCTCAACGATTAATTTTGATAAATATTTGGACCTTATATAATGTCCTCAAAAGTCCATATGTGGCTATCCCCACACATGTGAGTAGTTGGGGGTTGTCATGGAATCCACCCATACCATGGTGGTCAGCCAAGTAGGTCAACTTGCAAGAGGCATAACTGTTGCATGCAATCTTTAATTAAGGGAATTATTACACCATTGGAAATGCATCGATGTGTATAATTTTGTATGTTGGTATTATAAATGGATTGGAGCAAAGATGGTTCCATTTGATGCCTCAAAATGGCCCCAAAATATTTCAGATGTTTTTCAACCCTAATTTTCCAAGTTGGGATCTATCACTAAAATGAACCTACAAGTTGATCCCTCCATTTTTTCCACCAAGGAAGTATTAAGATAGATGAAAATTAAATTATTATTTAATACATATCAAAAACACACTTTAATTGAGACATATTAGACCAATTTGAACTTAACTAAGTCCCAACTGTCTAAATACCCTAACAAGGGTTTAATAGTGGAGATATGGGTTGTTGTGCCTATTCCCTGGTATTTCCAATTAATGATAGGAGCTCTGTAAGAAATATACTATATTAGTTTCATTGATGGCGCATGGGTATGAAGGTTTTGTGATTTTGGTATTGTAGAACATAAGATTCCTATTTGGCTACCATATTATGTTAAATATCGGGCCAGTAAGTGTTTCATTCTATGCTATTGTATTTTATTCCATAGTAGAGTAGAGCAACTCGGAATGGGAATTTAAGGAATAAATTAGGGTGGGTGACAATTATATAGAAACCTTATAGGCCATAGGTACTGGGTAACTCCATAGAGAGTACCTCCTCCTTTATACTTGCATATTTCCATACCAAAGAAAAGAGAGCATCAAATCTTCACCTTCTAGTTGGGTTTTCTCTTGTAAGGGTTCTCGAGGGAAAATTGTCTGTGTATGTTGTGGATGGCATGTGTATTTGTTTTTGTTTTTATATTTCTCACATTTCAACTAATTTATTCAATTAAGCATAAAAACAATAAATAAATAATCTAAGATCGAAAGGAAATTAACATTCACAGTAAAGGTTTCAGTATTTTATTAGGTCTTTTGTGATAAACTGTTCCAACGAAATATCCATGGAAATTTACAGGTCAATAAGGAAATTCATAATAATTAATATATCACTGTTAACCCTACACACCACAAGTTCATGAAATAAAATATATATATATAAAATGAATGTGGATAAACTTAGGAGGTTCTGCCAATTCCTCCCTATTTAAATGGAAATTCCCCCCACTTTCCTTCTAGTTTACAAATATTGCCTAATGGTTTGATCTTGATAATGGTTTGTTTTCAAAACAAAGAAAATGGGACTGACCATGCTAGATATAATGGATATGTGCAACTAATAACTCGTGGATTCAAAGTGATGTTCCAAACTATAACAAAGCACATTGTTTGCGTGAAAGTGAGTCATGTTGTTTAGATTAAATGAAAGTGTATTTGTCCCTACAAATGTCACTTGAGTTGCATATGCAAAGTTGTTGGAAAACCCTAATCCAAAAATAAGAACAAGTGTTTTAGGTTTCATGCTAGCATAATGGAAGCTATTTGACAAGGTTTTGTGAGGCTATGCAATAGATTATGTGTTAGTTTTTTGTCTCCTTTTCTTAGAGAGGAAAATTAGTCAACAATGAGAGGAATATTCATGAGGATCAAAGATAACCTTACTTCACTTTTATAGAGTTGGTACTTTGCTAGGTGAAAGATAATTCTCGGTTCTGTTTGTTGAATGAAGAATGATATTGGCATCAATGTGAGTTATGTTTCATATGTGTGAGGTATATTGGTGATATTGGCATCAATGTGAGGTATATTGGTGATATTGGCATCAATGTGAGTTATGTGCCATCAATTTTTCGGGTATGTGTTATATTATTTTCACGATTAGTTGCACACGTGGGGTGGGGGCGAGAGAACACTTTGTACGTTGCGTCGGGTACAATAGGGGGGTCACAAGGGGGGCAACAACCCCCCTGTTGGGGTTCGAGGCATCGGTGGGCGGACCCGCCCATGGCTTTGTGCATGGGTTTGCACATGGTTTTGGAGCATGATGGTTTTCGGCCCCTGGTATTTTGTAGATCCGGTCAAGCGAACTACGATTATGTTCTAATCCAAGGTTAATGGATTGGGGTTTATGAATGCTTTGGCATGTATATATATATGTGTTATAACACTAAAAGGAACATAATGAAAAATCAAGCTGGTAGTCCCGATTTGGGATCCAGGGGAAAATATCAGTGTATATCTATTTTATCTTTTATTCTCTTGCTATTGTTTATTTTCTGTTTTTAAGATTTGTTTGCAGATAATTTCTATACAGGGTTAAAACCTACACAAGTGGTACCAGATTCAAACAATTGGGTAGTAATTAAAGTTTAGAATTTGCAGCAAAAGCATGGAGGATAATCAAAATTAGAAATTTGATTGAGGTAACTTATTTTGTAGATAATATTGTCTTTGAAGACAAATATGAAAATAAGTGTTTTGAGTGTAAGGGACATTCAATACTGCAACATTAAAGGTAGAGTCATCAAAAGAAGTTTCAACAATAACATATGCTCAAATAGGGATTTGGATAATGAGTTTATGAATGTAGCCAAGTACAAAGAGAGTTATTGATGATGATGGCAAAGAACCTTGTATCAAAGATGGATAACAAGAAAAGTTCTCAAAGGAGAATGGTGAGTAGAATGAAAAATACATAAGAGTAGAGAGTTCCCAGATGAAGATTCCAGAGGAAGGAGTTAGCAAAAATACCAAGAGAAGACTAGAAATGGAATATCTTAGTATGGCATTTAGAAACATGTTGATGGATTCAGATTGTTGTAGTGGCTTGTTTGCAACTCACAGTGAGCAGGGAGAAGCTCACAGAAGAAGGATATTTGTGACTATTGATGGTCATAGTAAAGTTTTAAAGAGAAGTCATAGGAAATCAAATTGTGTTGAATTTGATAGAGAATTAGCTTAAATAAAATTACAACTAGATATTTTGAGAGAACTGCTAAAAAAATATGAGGATGAAAATGGTTACAAATGGACTCTTCGGAAGAAAGTAAAATGGAACTTGTTGGAGGTGAAGTTGAGACAGAGATAAAATTCTCAGTTGATGGAAAAACTCAAGTATTTTTAACAAAGTTTAAATGCTCATTTGGGAAGAGAAATGGAGCAACAACAAAAGACAATTGCTGAAGAGATTATTTGTGAAACGAAACAAGGAACCATCCTTGAAGAGGATGATAGTGATGAAGAATATGTTGATGAGGGACTCACTGGGAATCTCACGGATTATTTGGAGAATGAAGATCAACATGAATAAATGGTGAAAGAAGCATCAAATTAGGCTACAAGGCCTTACCATTTTGAAACTAAAAAATTATGTGTGTTTGCAGGTTGCACAAGTCGGAAAGAAAAGAAAACAATTGAAGATTGTCACAAGGATGAAGGAGAATGAACATAATTTTATTTATGTTCCAAAGGCTATGTATGCTCATGAGAATGTACATAAGGTAATTTCTAGGAGATATTTGTAGTAGTCTGGTTTAGCAAAAAAGAAAGTGGAATTTACTTGTGCAGACAACCAAGGGAGAAAGGAAGAGAATCATTCAGATGCAATGCTTAATAAATTTGATGAAGAAATATTGTTTCCTGAAAATTTGCTACAGAAATCTGAGTCTAAGTTATTGATAAAAAGACAGGTTGAACATTCAAGTTTAATGTTAAAGAATTTTCAGGAAGAAATGAGATTTTTGGAAATTTTGGTACACACAGATTCAGGTAATGAAAAACATAGGAAGTTTGTAGACTTAGCTGAAGAGAAGGAGCATATTAAAGTACCACAAAAAATGGTATAAAAGAGGAAGTAATGCAAAAATTAATGGGCAACAAAAACAAAAAATTTCAGTAGTATGAAGAAGATCTCATGCAACACAATATCGTTGAGATGAAGGATGAAGTCAGAGTGGAATTTTTTTGCAGAAGATAACAATGTTTTTGTTGTGAGAAAGTAAGAAAGAAGACATATAAATTTCTTAAGTATCTCTAGAGATATGTGTGTTAAAGAGGAAGAAGATAAAAATACTAAAATTCTTATACAAGGAAAGGTCCAGTTACAAATGGGAAACATTTGTAAAGAGAGGGATGAATTGGATGTTGAAATTGGGAAATTGAGAGAACTGATGACAAAATAAGTGCATAGGAAGAGGTATATTGATGTGGAAATGACAGTCCAAATCAAGAGGCAATTTATGTACAAGAGGTTATCATCAAAGAAAGTGGAAAACTACGATATATAGTTTGGAAACCTGGAAGGATGAAGAAGAAAACAATAGAACAATGACATGACAAGGAGAAGGACTAACTACAACATAAAACTTGGGGGATCAAGGAAGATTCACGTCATCAACACAGGGTCATGAGACCATGAATCTTTTTCACCTTGGGACTGTGATGTGGGTGCATTGGCCGAGCACAAGATATCGAGACTTTGGAAAAGAGCTTACCAATGTAATAGGATGACAACATGGTAATGTTGGGAGGAAGTTTTAAATGTTTTGTAAGAAATTGTAAATATTTACATTAGGGAGTGGGTTTTGTTTTTAGAATAACATGGAAAATTTATTTTATAATGTAAATATAGTTTTCAATTTCCCTTATTTTGTGGAGAAGGGGACACGATTCACATTTTGTGACTCTTGGTTGTCATAGTTTATTTAATTTGGGAAACAATAAGAAAATAACGTTTGGAAGTACCTCAGGGGAAGGAGAATCTCTCGAGTGAGGAGAAGAGAGAGGGAGAGAGAGAGGAACTTGATGTTTCTCTATGCAACTACAACTGTGAGTTTGTATACCCACATGTACTTTCCAATATTTGAGAAAAGAAACATATTTCTCTGTGTGAGTGGCGTAAATGAACAAAAAAAATTGGCTGTAAGTTGTGCGTGCTAAATGGTTGAGATTGAATAAAATTCCTGTTATTAACCATTTCGATTTCTTCTTGTAAACTCATGGTTTCTATTCCTATGCATTTTTTCATTTGAATACTGGTTGTTTTGAGAACTTAAAGCTTTCTAAACTGATTTATATTAAATAAATTTAAACATCGTATCTCCACTCATTGTGATAATATATTATTCTTTTGGGATTCCTGTTGTACTAGCCTTAATATTTGTAGAACGAATGTGTTGTTGTGTTCTAGAGTAGTGGTTCCCTGGTATTTACCATGATTTGAATGTTATTACAAAGACAAAGGACCTTGTTTAGAATTCCCAAAAAAAAACCCCTTTTAGACTGGTTTTCGTTTAATTTGGTAATAATGTGGCAAACATAGGTGAAGGAATGTAGGTAAATTGTATATTGTGTTGAGGCGTTAGTCATGGACGTGAAATTTGCTTTGGAAGAAGTTGAGTTGTTTCATCTTCCTCGAAACAATAATAAAAAAATTTAACAGGTGCTACGAAACCATTTTGAAGTGACAAAACACTAAATTGGAAAACAAACTCTACCAAATCATTTCGTAGTGACTATACAAAAAAAATTTCAGGATTGTGTGTTTGGTTTTGAAATCCCATTTTTGCCTTGTCGTTGCACCATTTATTAAGTTGAAACATATGAAATTGGATTTGTGGAATGAGGTGAGATAAAGAGTGGAAGGTGAGGAAAAAATCTATGATGGAATTTTGTTACACGTCATTTTGTCACCATGACATTTGACTGTTCATGTGGTTCTATTACCACCCATATCATGTTCCCTTAGAGGTAAAAAAGGCTGATGTTCCTAAAGAAAGTCTTGGAAATTGGAGAAAAGCTCTGTAAAACCCCTAAAATTCTGCTTGCGCGGTTTTACTAGCCTTTTCCTGTGCATACACTAATGATCCTTCCATTAGCCGCGACAACAACCACACTGTTTGCCACTAAAACTTGCACACCCCCATGAAAAGTAATTAAAAAGAAAAAGTAACTTATAGAAGCCTAGTTGGTCGAATATTCTCCCAACTGGAAGCCTCTAGAGTCACCCTAGTTCAAGCTTTATCCCTCCACTCATGGAGCTTATCCCTTGGTCCAAGGAACTCAAATCCCTTCATGAGAGGAATCCATCCCCCTCTTTATGGAACTGAAACTACCTCAATCTCCCTATAAACTGAGCTCAAGTTTCAGGTTCAGGGATTAAGAGAAGGTAGATTATGAATGATAGAAACTGATCTATATAGTTTCTAAGCCAAAGAGAGTTCATAGAATGCATACTTTCTATACTAGTGAGTTGTTGTTGCCACATCGAAGATCACACCTTTGTGCCCATGACTTCATGCTGGTTATTTTAGAGAGGAAGGCTTATCCGCTTGAAGGAGAACGATTTCTCGGACCTCGGGAGGAATCTGTACAACATCAAGGCATTTGGTTGTAATATTTCTCTTTCTAATTTATGATAATACATATGGATCTCTTTTTCTCATTGCCTTGTTTCTATATTCATGGGAATAATGTCAATACTTAGATTCCTTGATCACTAAGTTGTATTAGTACTTTTTGATTATTATATATTGCAGATGCTTTGATTATTTGTCTTGTCTTTGATTGCAGGTGTTATCACCAAAATCGTACCTGATTGGCTGCTGATTATAAAACTTCAGTGTAACTATTTCAAACCAATCTTTTGACTGAGTCTTAGCCTCCTCAGCATGAGAGGGCTCTCTCAAGGATTAATGATATGGAATAATGATATATATATAGATGGCCAACTCTATGTGTCTTGATTTTGTATGTTTACAGGTTGAAAAGATGGAGGATTGCTACCATTGGGCTATGGAGTTGGTGATAGGGATAAAGATAACAATATCTCTTCTTATAGAAACTAAGGCTTGTATATACTTCAATGAAAGAGTTACACATTCAAGAAAATCCCAATAAATTGAGGTTCAAAGGAAGTCAGAGCATGTGATACATGAATTCTGAGTAATGATACATTAAGGTATTGAAAGGAAAGTATTAAAAGAGATTTATCAAAGCTCAACACTTAAAGGAAGTTAGAGCATGAATAACCATGAATTTTGAGTAATAAGCATTAAAACATTGAAGAAAACCTTTCAAAGATAGGAACCAAAAACTCATTTGACCATAGTTCAACACTTAAAGGAAGTCAAAGCATGATAAACCATGAATTCTGAGTAATAAGTATTAAAACTATGAAAGGAAAACATTTCAAAGATAATATATAAACTCATTGAAATACACTAAGAATCTCAGGTCCAGAAAAGTTAAATTTCTTCTGTATATATCAGTCAATCCAGAGCTTTACAAAAGTAGTATTTTTGATAACATTTTCCAACCTTTGATACATCGAAGTCTTCACTACTTATAGGCATTTAGCCTTTACATTCAATCTTCCAAGTGGCTAGATTATTAAACTCTACTACTGACACCAAATCTAACTACTAACTATATTTTTAAAACTAGGACTAACAACTTTCGAATTAGGAGTTAGAGTCCTACTATGACTCAAACACCCATTTATTACATTTAAACGAAAAATGATCCAAATCATCCTCAAAAAGGGATCATGTCTTTCAACCATGCTGGCCGTAAACAAGACATTAATACTCTAACTGTCTTCATGAGGCTGTTCTGCCTATTATTAAGGAGTTGTCAGTTTGATGATTTGGCAATATAGTGAACTAATATCTTCAAACTGTATCCTTAACAGAATATTCCCACTTAGAAAACCACTGCTCTGATACTCTTTGAAATTTCCCTGATACTCTTTGTCATTCACATGGAGAACAAGTTTAAATATCTGTTTACCTTTCTCCTTCTTCCAAAATTAGCCACCAAAATTAATCTTGTTGTGAAAACAGAGTTTTGAACTACTTTCGTAGCACAAGCAAAAAAAGGTGATATGTGGTGATCCTCTGCTATTTTTCACCATTGGAGGATGTTAAGTGATAAAAAAAAAATTAAACAAAACCCTTAAAGCTCTTTAACCATGTCATTTTAAGTGATTTAAAACCGAAAGAATTCTTCATAAATTCCGCAGCAAAAACTGGGCTTCAAGCCTGACACAAGATGCAAAATTGCCTAATTGCCCACAAACTTCACATAATTTGGATTTTAGGCCTAGAAAAGGTCCATTGCTGTGTGAGATGATATTTTGTAGCCTGGTAAGGAAATTTTTTTTAAAAATATCTCTTACCCTCCTCAAGAAACAACTTTTTCACCTTCATCCACTTCAATAGCCAATAAAAATGACTATGTTTTTCCTGAAAAAGAAGGTTGCACTCATGAGCTCCTATCTCTCGATTACCTGATAGATGTTACAAAAATGGAGGAGGTTTTTTTATATAAGAATGTTTATAATAAAAAACTCTCTTGGTGTTTTGAAAACCAACTTCATTTGTTCGGAATCTGCATTATAAAATTTTGTATAAACAGGGAAAATTTAGAATTCTGAAAATAGGTCCCAAAGGAAACTTCGAATATCCAAATTGGTAGCACTTGGGAGAAAATTAAAAGAAGTTTTTGTTCCTTGTTATGTTCTTAGAAAAAGCCTCCTTCAATGTTTTGAAACTCATCTTCATTTGCCTGAAAATTCCTCTTGAAACCAACAGCTCAAACAGTCCAAGAAACACAAAAATCCCTTTGTAGCTCCTGGTAGAAAAATATGTAACCTATCTGGATGAAAGCTTGTGTGAAGCTAAGGTCATCCATTATTAGTTAAAACTCCATAGGCTCCTATCCAAAAACATAGCCTCCTTTTTATGCTTTCCTCTTCATGGCAATTTCCTTTTATAACACAAACTGCCCTCTTAAAAATGTAACAGCTGAATGGCAAACCTCCTTTATTAACTTTCTTTGGTGTAGCCATTTCTTCTTGTTTTGCAGCGGTGGCCTTCTTTATGTATTTACATCTGTTCAGGAAAAAAACTTTGATGACAACGAGCTGTTATGGTAGAGGAGGGTTGGCATGACAAAGGATTTCTACGGGAGATGTAAATGATAGTAAGGTGTTTTGGTAGCAGATTGCAAAAGTGAGAAAAAAAGTATGAGAAATGAGGGATATCTTTGAAAAGGAAAATGAGATGGATTTCAAATGCTGGTTGATGCTAAAACATGCCTAAATCTCGAATGATAACCCTACTCTGACAGCACAACCTCGAAACCTTCAGAGGTTAACCACTCATCATTATGCAGAAAACCGTTATAGAATAAGACAACTTTCATAGTACATTTATTTTGACAAGTGTCAATTTTGCTACGGAATTACTAGGTGTTTCTGTAGCGAAATCTGTTAATTTTGTACTAAAATCTCTACGGAATCAGATAATTTCTGACAGATGGCTAGATTTAAGACTTTAAGTCACTTTAAAGTATCTAGTCAAGATCTACTCTTTTGATATGACTCGAGATCATCTCTAACAACTTAAAACAAAACTTAAAACCTATGTTTATCATAAAATTTATCATTTCATGATGCTGTGCAACCTAACAAACCTAAAGACCAACTTGACACATTTCAAGTAAAATTTTGAATTTTTTTGGGTGATAACAGTGGCTCCACTTGGGATAGTGTGCCCTGTGGTGCACTAAGAACCAGTAGCTCCAGTGTTGCTATCCATCCTTTAGAATAAAAATCTGAAATTTTTCCAAGCTTCTCCTAAAGCTCTAATGGCCTTCACCTCGGGCTCAAGCTTGATGATCACTGCAGAAGAACCAACTTTTTAGCTACTGAAAATATGCTCATTCACCTTTGAGCTTATTCACACACTCCTACCTACCCTATCAGTTGCAATCTCCATTTGTAATTCAAGGAACATGAAACTTCCAATGAAGCCAATCATTTATCTTATCTGAAATTTTGACCTCTTGATTGCACTTGAACCCAAAATAGACATGATACTGTGATGAAAAAGGTAACTTAGAATGTATCTGATCTTCATAATGAAAATGAAACTGGAAAATTGGATTGTAAAACTCTTCCATGTATTCAACTATAGGGTCAAAGAAGACATGATCTTTTTTATGATACTCATAAAATTATGTAACTTTGGACAAATCATATATGATTTGTTCAGCCACACACGATTTCATTTGTATGTTATCCAACTGCTGTTCCAACTGATTCTTAGAAACAATGTATTCTTGGTCATTAATATGATCATTATTTGATGTAAGCTGATTCAAGGAATGACATAAAAAATCAACCCTTTCCTTACCTTGATGGTTATAGAAACTATCTTCCAGTATTTTCTCTTGTTGTTTGTAATGATTCTCATACTCTCGATGATCAAAAGACTGACAAGTTTGTTGAAAATTTTCCTCAAACTCAGAGGATGTGACATGATTTTCATAAATATGCTCCTGCTAGGTTTCATTTTTATCTAAAAGAGATGCTATCCTTTCTTCTTTGTGTTCTTCTTGGTGATGAAAGGTATAATCATGAAGGGCCTATAAAATTTCCTCATCCATGAACTCATCATCCTCATAACAATTCTCCAAATATTCAATAAAACTCATAGAGTGTTTACAACAGCCTTTAACCAGAAATAAAGAGGGATGGCAGTCTTTATACATATCATAAAATGCAACATGGAAATTGGCAAGAGAATATAATGAACCATTTGGCAAGATTTCATACCAAAACCATGCTTTTCCTTCCAAAGTGGCCATAAACATATTCATGAGACAATCCTCAGGGAATTGAACCTTAAGAATGTGTACATGCATATGGAATCTAACCAAATGAAGAGCAGCATTGTCTTTCTTTTCATCTTTAAATATTGGAAGATCATCTAACCATTCAACCTTTGGCATAGGATTTGGAAAACCAAGGATATGAGACCGATTCATAGGAGCATACCTAGAATTTTTTCTTGCAATGGAATTCATTCTGAAACTTCATCAAACTATTGTTCTTCAAGCAATGGAGTCACCTTCCAATTTATTATTTGATGTGTGGAGTCGCCAGACCAGAAATACAGCCAATATGTGCCTAAGTGTCTACTGCTTTCAGACCTTAGAACTGAAACTTTGTCGTTCTTCCCAGGGAAAATATACACCTTTGGTCCCCGGCAACAGCGCCAAAGTGTTATCACCAAAATCGTACCTGATTAGCTGCTGATCAGACAACTTCAGTGTAACTATTTCAAACCAATATTTTCACTGAAGCTTAGCCTCCTCAACCTGAGAGGGCTCTCTCAAGGATTAATGATATGGAATAATGATATAGATAGATGGCCAACTCTATGTGTCTTGATTTTGTATGTTTACAGGTTGAAAAGATGGAGGCTTGCTACCATTGGGCTATGGAGTTAGTGATAGGGATAAAGATAGCAATAGCTCTTCTTATAGAAACTGAGGCTTGTATATACTTCAATGAAAGAGTGACACATTCAAGAAAATCCCAATAACTTGAGGTTCAAAGGAAGTCAGAGCATGTGATACATGAATTATGAGTAATGATACATCAAGGTATTGAAAGGAAAGTATTGAAAGAGATACATCAAAGCTCAACACTTAAAGGAAGTCAGAGCATGAATAACCATGAATTATGAGTAATAAGCATTAAAACATTGAAGAAAACCTTTCAAATATAGGACCCAAAAACTCATTTGACCATAGTTCAACACTTAAAGGAAGTCAGAGCATGATAAGCCATGAATTCTGAGTAATAAGTATTAAAATTATGAAAGGAAAACATTTCAAAGATAAGATATAAACTCATTGAAATACACTAAGAATCTTAGGTCCAGAAAAGTTAAATTGCTTCTGTATATATCAGTCAATCTAGAGCTTTACAAAAGTAGTCTTTTTGATAAAATTTTCCAACCTTTGATACATTGAAGTCTTCACTACTTATAGGAATTTAGCCTTTACATTCAATCTTCCAAGTGGCTAGATTATTAAAATCTACTACTAATACCAAATCTAACTACTAACTATATTTTTAAAACTAGGACTGACAGCTTTCGAATGAGGAGTTAGAGTCCTACTATGACTCAAACACCTATTTATTACATTTAAACTAAAAATGATCCAAATCATCCTCGAAAAGGGATCATGTCTTTCAACCATGCTAGCCATAAACAAGACATTAATACTCTAACTATCCTCGTGAGCTGCTCTACCTATTATTAAGAAGTTTTCAGTTTGATGATTTGGCAATACATTGAACTGATATCTTCAAACTGTATCCTTAACAGAATATTCCCACTTAGAAAACCACTGCTCTGATACTCTTTGACATTTACCTAATACTCTTTGTCATTCTCATGGAGAACAAATTTAAATATCTATATACCTTTCTCCTTCTTCCAAAATTAGCCACCAAAATTAACCTTGCTGTGAAAACAGAGTTTTGAACTACTTTCGTAGCTAGTTTCATAGCACAAGCAAACAAAGGTGATATGTGGTGATCCTCTACTATTTTTGACCATTGGAGGATGTTAAGTGATAAAAAAAAATTAAACACAACCCTTAAAGCTCTTTAACCATGTCATTTTAAGTGTTTTAAAACCGAAATAATTCTTCAGAAATTTTGCAGCAAACACTGGGCTTCAAGCCCGACACACGCTGCGGAATTGCCTAATTGCCCACAAACTTCACATAATTTGGATTTTAGACCTAGAAAAGGTCCATTGCTGTGTGAGATGATATTTTGAAGCCTGATAAGGAAAATTTGGTTAAAAATATTTCTTACCCTTTTCAAGAAACAACTTTTTCACCTTCGGCCACTTCAATAACCAATAAAAATGACTCTGTTTTTCCTGAAAAAGAAGGCTACACTCATGAGCTACTATCTCTCTATCCTTGATATCTATTACAAAAATGGAGGAGGTTTTTGTAGATAAGAATGTTCATAAGAAAAACCTCTCTTGGTGTTTTGAAAACCAGCTTCAGTTGTTCGGAATCTGCATTATAAAATTATGTATAAAACAAGAAAAATTCTGAATTCTGAAAATAGGTCCCAAAGGAAACTTATAATCTCCAAATTGGTAGCACCTTGGAGAGAATTGAAAGAGGTTTTTGTTCCTTGTTATGTTCTTAGAAAAAACCTCCTTCATATTTTTGAAACTTATCTTCATTTTCCTAAAAATTCCTCTTGAAACCAATAGCTCAAACAGTCCAAGAAACACAAAAATCCTTTTGTAGCTCCTGGAAGAAAAATATGTAACCTATCTGGATGAAATATTGTGTGAAGTTAAGGTCATCCATGATTAGTTAAAACTCCATAGGCTCCTATCCAAAAAAATAGCCTCCTTTTTATGCTTTCCTCTTCATGGCAATTTCCTTTTATAACCCAAACTGCCCTCTTAAAAATGTAACAGCTGAATGGCATACCTCCTTTATTAAATTTCTTTGGTGTAGCCATTTCTTCTTGTTCTACAGCAGTGGCCTTCTTTATGTATTTACATCTTTTCAGGAAAAAACTTTGATGAAAATGAGCTGTTATGGTAGAGGAGGGCTGGCATGACAAAGGATTTCTATGGGAGATGTAAATGACAGTAAGGTGTTTTGGTAGCAGATTGCAAAAGCGAGAAACAAAGTATGAGAAATGAGGGATATCTTTGAAAAGGAAAATGAGATGGATTTCAAATGGTGGCTGATGCTAAAACGTTCCTAACCCTCGAATGATAACCCTACTCTGACAGCACAACCTTGAAACCTTCAGAGGTTAACCACTCATCATTACGCAGAAACCATTATAGAATAAGACAACTTTCATAGTACATTTATTTTGACAAGTGTCAATTTTGCTATGGAGTTACTAGGTGTTTCTGCAACAAAATCTGTTAATTTTGTACTAAATTCGCTGCAGATTTAGATAATTTCTGATAGATGGCTAGATTTAAGACTTTAAGTCACTTTAAAGTATCTAGTCAAGATCTACTCTTTTGATATGACTCGAGATCATCTCTAACAACTTAAAACAAAACTTAAAACCTCTGTTTATCATAAAATTTATCATTTCATGATGTTGTGCAACCTAGCTAACCTAAAAACCAACTTAACACATTTCAAGTAAAATTTTGAAATTTTTTGGGTGATTACAGCAGGTTCTACTCATCATTAGAGAACTAATTTGGAGTTGTAGAAATTATATACAAGATGCATGTATATATCCAGATTCTCCTGATCTAACAATATTTATCTTCTTGCTAAATACAGAATCCTTCCACTGTTAATCTTTTGCTGAAATTAAAATTAATTGCAAACACATGAAGCAATAAAAACAATCGCACATAACATAGTTGTTTAACGGGAAAGCCTAAAGCTAAAAACCCCAAATATCATATATTATGTATCATGGAGATCATGTAACAATCTCATACAAAGCTTAGTACATCAAGCTCTCAGTACAATCAATCGTCACACACTAATAAGAAGAAATCTGCAAATCCATGCACTGATTTTTTGCCACCTGATAGCCTACCTCCACTACGCAATCCCTGCTGAAGAAGACCCCTGAATGAATTCAAATTGGCCTTGCCTTGACTGTGAAATACTCATTGGAAACTCCAATGTGTGTGTGATGCAATCAATGCATCATTATAGTCACAACAGATAGTCCATCTTGCCCTTTCACCTATCTCTCCACTGGGTCTCCACTGGAACTGACATGCACTGTAGTTAAATGCTGTATTGTTCAGTTGATATATGAGTTATTATTTGTGAATTAATTAACTAATTAATTCACTCCACTCTCACTAGTGTATCATTCAGTTAGACTAGATACAACTAGCTCAACTGAGTTTAACTCCATTAACTAAGTTAAACTGAATAACAAATCCATGAACTACTCTTCCAACTCTATCATAACTTTTCCACTTTAGTTCTAACTGAGTCCTCCATGCATGAACCACCAGTAAACCCTAGGAATTGTGTAATTCCTTCAGCCCACTGATTTGACAAATCTGTGCACTAAAATTAAGTGCTCCAAGAGAATAAGTTGCTATTTATTATCAGATTATTATTAAGAGCTAATAATAATCGACACTTCTATTTTTAGATCGACGATATATAAATAGACTTCGCCCAACGTTCTAAAAATATAATTTCATCTATTTTTACAACTTGACCAACCATCCACAAATAGCATCCTGCAACTTCTGAAACATGATCACTATGTATAAAAATAGACTTGCACCTAAAAATAGCCTGCGGGCGCACTTAGTGAAGGCGACTCATTTTCACTAAGCTCATCATCTTGTTGAATCTCAACAGGAGCGACGGGACAAAGGGCTACATCAGACATTTGGATTTCAAGGTAGGAGCATGTCCTCTCTACTTTACTATTATAACGATCTTAAAATACAAATAATCTAGAGAAATAGCTATTCAAATGGATCTTTGTTTCTAGTTACTCGTTGGGGTACTAGGGAGATCGCTCTTGTTCGCAAGAGGGATTAATCCTCGTAACAAATTGGTGACTCTGCTGGGGATATTTTGAGTTTATTTTTCTTTGTTTATATTCAGTTTGAAATCTTAGTTTTCTAATTTTGACTTTTCTGAGTGTGGTTGGGTAGATAAATTTTTAGAATCTTTGGGAAAGAAAAATTATTTTTTATTTTTTCCAACTTTTTCCTTCCCTGTGCGGTTTTCTTTGGAAGACAGAGCGGAAACCCGCGGGACTTGTTAGTTTAATCCAGTGTGCATGCGCACTGTTGTCAAATAATAAGCTGTGCACCCCCTGGAAATGTTGAAAAAAAATAAATTTCTCTCTTTCAGAGGAAAATAACCAAATTCGTGAAGTTTGCCCTGATCTATTCTAGTTGTCAAATCCTGTGTGAGAACTCCTTTTCAGCAATTTTGAGTCTTGTGTGGATTATCATCTTGTTTGCGTTTTACAAGTTAAGGTTTTCCCTGGTTTACTGCTACTCTGTATGGAAGATACCTTCATTTTCCATAGCTTATTGGTTTTATTATTTTGTCTTCTTGAGCCATCATGATTATTGCCAACCTTAATTTTATGAATATTTATTCTTTATTCATTTTGAAAACTAGGAAAACTTCTAGATCACTGAAGCCTGATTCAACACCAAGCACTCTTTCGTGATTTCATTTATGCCGAGATAAGTAGAAATTTATTAGTCTGATAACAATTGAGTGAAATCATGAACAAAAAATTCATAGGTATCCTAATTAGGATTCAAAATTAGAATTTTGATTTGATTTTCAAATTTATACTTTTTAGGGTTTTTAGGAAATGCTTTCTTTTGGGAATTGATTAATGGTTGAAATTTTAGTTTTTGACTTGTTTGTCAATGGAATTTTATGTGAAAAGAGAAATTGATCATATTTATAAATTTAGTTCCTAATGAAATTGTCTTCTTTTTAGAAAGGATTTTGTTTATGAATGAGGAAGTTTGTGTTTTAAATTCAATAAATCTCTCAACTTTCTCCTAAATAGAATTCATTGAAAATAAAGAGTTGCATTTGTCAAATAGATGCATTTAGAGTATTTTGCGTCGGGTCACAACTTCATTAATTTTTCAACTCCATACCCTTTGTGTTAAATAACAACCAAATCAATACAATGCCTACTAAAATCAATCTAGACATTTTTACATTTTCTAGGGTTCATTCCACCAATATAGCTTAGGTTAGTGTTTTGGAATAGGTTGTAATAAACGTTCCAAAGCATTTAAAACAAACAAGTAGAATATTGTGGTAGGGAAATCCAATTGTTGCATTTGTACTTTGGGAAGCTCTTCTTAAAAGAGTCATTCATGAGATCATGTCAGACTTAGTGAGGTAATCGTACCTATCTCATTGGCGAAGATATAAGATGTGCATGTAATATAAAAGGTAAACCTAGGATTAACCATTGTAGAGGAGCCTGGGGTCACTTGTTAGCAAACCTCAGATTTACCATGTTGAGGAGCCTTCAAGGGGATTGAGCTTGATACTCTGCCCTTGTGTGTATATTGGATCGTAGACTGTTCCCCTAGGTGCATTTGTCTCTGTTGGTGACTTTAGTGACCATAATCTTTAGGATCTTTCCCCAGGTGATGGTGGAGGGAAGGTCTGATTGTACCTAGAACAGACGTCGGCTAGACTCACTTGGAATTTCCGGAGGGTACTTTTCACTTCAAGATGGCATAAGTGGAGGGAATTGCACCAGACTGTTTCATTAAGCGGGTTGTTGAGGTAACTATTCCAATCGCAAGGATTTTCACATTAACTTCTACAACGTTGGATTTCATCACCAACTAGTGTTTTTAGTGTGGGAACATATTGTTTGTGTGTGGTTTGTCTCTTAGCTTATGTAGGCGTATATTCAAATTGCTTGTTTTCTTAACAACCTTAGGTGTGCTTTGTTGAAATATTTTTTGATTTAATTTGTTAAACATTAACCGTGGCTGAATCACCGAGACACTCCCATAGAATGTAGGGGAAGCCCCCTGAGTATACATTGAGTCAATTGGAAAATATTAAATCCGAAAGAGGTCAACAATCAAGAACCAGGTCTACTAAACAAGGGGAAACATTTGTAATAATAAATCTGGATTACAAAGTAAATCAACCTCAGATAGTAGGAAGAAATCAAGATAAACCATAAATTTCAGAAGTAATCACAGTTGAGTTTGCTACAGGTGAGTTATCAGATACTCAACTTATTGAACCCGAAATATCTGAACTTGAATCTGAATCTACTTTGTTTGATTCAACTTCGGAGTTCATAGCCCGAACTCCTAGTCATCCTCGTTCACCTCGAGTGAAGCTTCGCATTACTGAGAATATTCCTCCTGGCCTAATTAGTATCAAAGAGATTACTGACATGGAAGAGGAAATCACAATTCCTTCGCGTCAAGAATCTTTAGATCTAAGGTATAGTGAACCGATTTACCCTTACAATCCTTTTAAACCAGACCCTTGGTATGAAAAAATTATCGAGTTTCTACATATCACTGATCTCAATTATTCACCACGCCGCATTTATTTTTACTCTATACCCAGAGGTAGTAACATGTCCTCATTAAGCATGTCAGGTGAATCATCCATGTTTTCTTCATCGCTAATTTTTTTTTTTTTGTATGGTGGTCCATCAGTTCTTGTTGGATACCATTTTCTCTCTGGTACTTTCTCAGGAGCATCTCCTTCTTCTGAAAATCTTACGAAATCAACTGGCGTTAATGAATCTAAAACCGAAAATTTGACAATGGAGCAAGTCTATATGATGTCTGGAAACATTCCTTCAACTGATTCTCAAGGTGGAAATTTACCGCCTGGGGGGTAGTATACTCCTGAAGGACAATCTATTCAAGGGCAGTACCCTATTACAGGGCCACAATCTATTCAAGGACAACAACCTCCTCAAGGGAAATTTTTTTATCAAGAGCTACCATCCTTTCAAGGAGGTCAACCTTTTACTGGAAATTATCCGACAAATTATCAAACTTATGTTCCAATACCTCAAACTGGTTATGGTAAACCTTACGCACCACAAACATTAATGGGAGCTCCTTACCCAAGAATTAATAATGTGTGGAACCTGTCGTTGAATCAACAACAATTTCAACCCACTGTACAAATACCTTATAATTAACATGGTCAGCCAACCGGACAATTTGGTTATACCCAAGTCCAACAGCTTGTTCAGCCCGCACTTCAAATTACCCTTAGGTATCTATACCTAGTAGTCAACAACTTGGTTCAAGTACTCCAAGAATTCCTGTCCAATATGTTGTGAAAAATTCTGTTCAAAAACTAAGTACACCTATCCCTCGAGTTTCTCAAGTCCCCGTTGCTACAACCGTTCAAACAATTGCATCAACTATTACACAGGAAATCCCTCAAGTCACTGCTCATCAAAATGGACCTGCCGTTCAATATACTATTCAAACCTGTATAGGACAACTTGGTGCAACTACTATTCAAACAAGCCAGCCTTTTGTAGGTTAGTTTGTGAATCAATTGTTTAAAGGGAAATTTCAATATGGACCAACAGGACAAAATCCGGTCTACCAAGGTCAACCATACCCTGGTTATACATATCAAATACCAGCTCAACCAAATTTTGGTATGGATAACCCTGAATACCCTGGAGGTATTCCAATCCCATCTACTCAGGATATTCCAGGTTATCCTGGATATCATCCTTCAGGTACTGGTATTGTTCCTCAAGGTTATTAGCTTTCTCAACAGGACCTTAACCATCGATTACCATTCATTACAACTTTAAACTTGTCAGATTTGTCGTGCCTCAAGAATGATCCAATTTATTATCTTTCGTTCTGGCCGACAGTGCCAAATAAGTTTCCTAGTGATATACCTAAGTTTGAAGGAAAATCAGGACAAGACCCCTCAAATAATGTGATGAATTATCATCTTTGGTGTGCATCCAACTCCTTAATCGATGATTCCATTTTATTGAGACTTTTTCAAAGAATGTTTATAGGCTTAGCTGCAAAGTGGCATATCGAATTACCGTGTGGCTCTTTCAATAATTTAAATGCTTTAGCAACAACTTTCCTAACTCATTTCTAGTTTCTAGTCCGTTATGACAATGGCATGAAACTTTTAACTTCATTAAAATAGAGTACGTCTACATACATTTCAAATCATATACATGAATGGCGACGTAGACGACGTTTAGTGAAGGTTTTCATTCCAGATCAAATTTGGCGGAATGGTTCATAAAATCATTCCTTCCAAATATCACTGAAGATGTAGCTAAGGGAGGTGTTGTTACAGAAGAACAGGTCCTAGCTCAAGCGCAGTAATTAGTCCTTGTATACACACAGTTTGGTACTCTATATAAAAATATTCCTGACTTACCACGCCCAGGTAAAATTATTGCAACTCCTTCTAGTTCTCATGCTGCAAATGGTGTAATTGGTACAGTTAATACTACGAAGAGTAAGAAGAAGTCATCTAAACCTACTTCTCTCATAATAAATCTACCAAATTCACCTAAAGGAGATTATTCCCTCCAAACTTCTGCCAAAATTCATGTTGTAGATTCATCTATGACTAAACCTAAATATGGTAATAAGAAGAAATGAAAGAATAAAAATAAACAAAATACAACTCCTAAAGAAAAAACAGAAAAAACAGAACCATTAGACGAAAAGCGAAAACCTCGTTATCCTTGTCTTATCTATGACGAAGATCACTATACCAAAGAGTGTCCACATCGGGCCGAGGTATCCAATTTTTCAAAATTTCACCCACACCTGCTGTCTTGAAGGATCCTTTTCCATCTCAAGATAGTAAAATGATCAGATCTTCTTCAAAATCATCAACAAATATTTTAATGATGTCTCAGGTCATGGTTGCGACACGATCTCAAGACTATGGATCTAAAAGTCTTGTAACTGGTAAAGAGACTGAATCTTCCAGTCAAACACCACCAACATCTCCTTCAGTTTCTGAACCACTTCAAATCGAGAAATATAACCCTAATTTAGTGATTAAACCACCTGCTAAAGGTGTACTTCAAAAATCGGCTTTCAATCCACATGCGAGAGCTGCTCAGAATTACAATATTGTTGAAGATTTGGCCATATCCCCTTCAACAATGTTGGCCTTAGAAGTGTTACAATCTTGTCCAACACAAATGAAATTACTATTATCAGCCATCAGAGCTATTGATCCTCAGGAATTGAACCTAATGGTCTTTTATCTCGAAAATTTTGTACCTAGACTCCCACATCAAATGGTTTTTCAGATTCCAGTATTAGTCAAATCAAGACGAGTTTTTCGTACTGTATTTGATGAGGGGGAATCTATGTGTATAATGTCGTTAAACTGTTGGAAAACCCTTGGTTCTCCAACAATCAAACAATCACCGAATATCCTTAAAGCCTTTGATGGAAGAGGATTTCATCCATATGGAATACTCTAGGATATGCCTATAGAAGTAGAAAGAAAAACCATAAACCTAGAGGTGGAAGTTGTTGATGCCCCTCTTGATTACAACCTTCTTCTAGGTCGCAGTTGGTCTTACACAGTGACTGCTGTTGTTTTATCAGTCTTTCGGGTAATAATGTTTCCTCACAAAGGAAAGATTGTTAAAATCGTTCAGTTTTCATACTTTTTTTCAGACCCTAATTCTACATATAGCATCCAGCACGTCGGAAAATCGGTTATCCCATAAGAAGCTATTGGTGTAGGACTATTGAAGGATTCCACTCTCATGGGAAATTTCTCTATGCCCTCACCCAACGTACCACGAACAATTGCCAATATCAATATGATCACATCAAGCACAATGCCATTTGATGACACATGGACCATGCCTTTAGAATCAGAATTGGACTCTTATAATGACGAGATGCCTTTAAGTCCTTTTGAATCGGCATATGTAGCAGTGCAATCATATTCTGACACCCCATCAACTTCTACCAATCAAGTGAATGTGATCAGAGAAAAATCATATTCTATATCAAGCTCAACTTTGACATCATTTCTAGATCCCTTTCAACATGTATTCGCAACTGACGAAAGCATTCAAGAGATTTTGTCATTAGATGAATTACCATGGGACGATCTTCATCATCGATCATATTTTTTGTTTGATTTTGATAAACTTGAAAATGATTTTTCATCTATCTTTACAATTGATTATGTCTAGGAACGTCAGAATCCCACATCGATCACACTTTCGGATTCTAAGACAAATATGGGAAATATTTCTGCAACTATTCCTATTGACATATTTATTAAACCTGGAATTATTGAAAACATTCATATAGGTGCTTCTTGTTCAATTGACGAGATTAAAACTTACAAAGCCCTATTTCAAGAATTCTGAGACATTTTTGCCTGGTCTTATGAAGAGATGCCAGGTATCGATCCTAAGATTGTTATTCATGAAATCAAGACATACTCGGATGCTAAGCCTATTATATAGAGATTACGTCCAATACATCCGCGAAAAGCTGCATCAATTAAAGTTGTAGTTGAGAAACTATTACGAGCAAGATTTATTTATCCTATTCCTTTGACGGGTTGGGTATCTAACATAGTTCCCGTAATGAAAAACAAGGGACTATTAGAGTATGCGTCAATTATCAGGATATTAACAAGGCTTGTCCAAAAGACAACTATCCTACACCCTATATTGATCAAATTGTTGACGATTGTGCTAGAAATGAAATATTCTCGTTTATGGACGGTTTTTCTGGCTACAATCAAATCAACATACTCCCTGTCGATCAACCTAAAATAACGTTTATATGTTCTTGGGCACGTTTGCATATTGTAATTTACATTTTGGACTAAAAAATGCTGGTGCAACTTTTCAAAGAGCTATGTCTTATGCATTTCATGATATCAAACTTATTGTACAGTCTTACCTGGACGACTTACATGCACATTCTTTACGCATAGAAGATCATCCTACACACTTACGTGATATCGTCATGAAATGTAGGCATTGAAAAATTTGTTTGAATCCACACAAATGTGTTTTTTGTGTACAATCGGGACATTAACTTGGATTCATCATTTCTAAAGAGGGAATTCATGTCGATCCATCGAAGGTTGAGGCTATCATCAACTTACCTTCTCCTTCCACTCTTTTCCAACTCTAGAGTTTGCAGGGGAAAGAAATTTTTTTACGTAGGTTTATGCTGAACTATGCAGAGTTAACAAAAGTTTTTACCCATGTGAAAAGTAAGTAAAAAAGAAAAAGTAACTTCTAGAAGCCTAGTTGGTCAAATATTCTCCCAACTAGAAGCCTCTAGAGTTGGCCAGCTCGAGCTTTATCCCTCCACTCATGGAGCTTATCCCTTGGTACAAGGAACTCAAATCCCTTCATGAGAGGAATCCATCCCCCTCTTTATGGAACTGAAACTACCTCAATCTCCGTATAAATTGAGCTCAAGTTTTAGGTTCATGGATTAGGAGAAGGTAGATTATGAATGATAGAAACTGGTCTATATAGTTTCTAAGCTGAAGAGAGTTCATAGAGTGCATACTTTCTATACTAGTGAGTTTTGGTTGCCACATCGAAGATCACACCTTTGTGCCCATGACTTCATGCTGGTTATTTTAGAGAGGAAGGCTTATCAGACTGAAGGAGAACGATTGCTCAGAACTCGGGAGGAATCTGTACAAAATCAAGGTATCCAGTTGTAAGATTTCTCTTTCTAATTTATGATAATACATATGGATCTCTTTTTCTCATTGCCTTGTTTCTGTATTCATGGGAACAATGTCAATACTTAGATTCCTTGATCACTAAGTTGGATTAGTACTTTTTTATTATTATATATTGCAGATGATTTGATTATTTGTATTATCTTTGATTGCAGGTTCTACTCATCATTAGAGAAGTACTTTGGAGTGATGAGGCAAAGGGCTACATCAGACATTTGGATTTCAAGGTAGGAGCATGTCCTCTCTACTTTACTATTATAATGATCTTAAAATACAAATAATCTAGAGAAAGAGGTATTCAAATGGATCTTTGTTTCTAGTTACTTGTTGGGGTACTAGGGAGATCGCTCTTATCCGCAAGAGGGATTAATCCTCGTAACAAATTTATCATAATTAATTCATATTCTTATATTGAATGCATATGTTAATTATTTCATGAAATATTGTTGAAATGGATGTAAATACAAAGGCATGTGTGGGGTAGATTGGTGATATTGGTGTTCTTGTGAGTTTTTTTTCCATCAAGTGGTATCAGAGCCAAAAAATTCAACATAAAGTAAAGTTCAAATTACGGAGCAGAAGCATGGAGCAGAATCAAATTAGAAATCTGATTAAGGTAACTTATTTTGTAAATAATATTTACTTTGAAAACATATATGAAAATAAGCGTTTTGAGTGTAAGGGACATTGAAGATTTCAACATAAAAGTTAGAGTCATCAAAAGAAGCTACGACAGTAACATATGTTCAAAAAGGGATTTGGACGATGAGTTGATGTGTGTAACCAAGAACAAAGAGATTTCTTGATGATGATGGAAAATAACCTTGTAGCAGAGATGGAGGACAAGGGAAGTTCTCAAAGGATAATTGTGAGCAGTTGAATGCAGAATCCAGTAGAACAGATAGTGATCGGATGAATATTCTAGAGGGAGGAGTCAATAGAAATACATGGAGAAGACTAGGCATGGAAGAGCTTAGTATGGTATCTAGAAACATGCTGATGGAGTCGGCTTGTTGTTGTGGCTTGTTTGCAACTCAGAGTGAGAAAGGATAAGCTCATAGAAGGAGGAGATTTGTTGATCTGAATTTATGCAGGAACACAAGATAATACACATATAACCATAAATACAAAGATGTAGCAGAAATAACACTTCATTTCATTATTATCAAATAACTGAAATTTTTTTAGAGACAGAACAAAAATAAACTAGGTAGGGCGCTGGTAGCTTATCTCTGAGAAGAGATTTGGTGGCTACAGGCCTCTGAACTCTATGTTACAATGAGGCTCGAAGGCCTATATATTATTGAGAAACAATGGGAAACCCTAAACATCCAAAAACCTAACCCTAGAAGATGAAACACCAGAATATGGGCCCCGTCGGGGTAAATTGGTAAATCAATTTCTCGGGGTCATAACTTTGGCATATTATCTCCGTTTGATGCACATGATACATCGTTAGAAAAATCTATCCAAGGATTACAACTGTTGATAGCGAATATCTAGTATGGAGGTTTGATGCCCAAAAAACGTCATTTATGGCCTCAAAACGGCTCCGGAAGTTCAAGACCTGAAAAATTGCCAAAAATAGTAAATTGTGCTACAATTAAGAAAAATGAAAAACAGAAAGAAACAATGGTGGAGGTCCAAGTGGAATAGGCAGGTGGCCACCAATATCCACCTGGATCATTTGTGACTATTGATGGTCATAGTAAATGTTTAGAGAGAAGCCATAGGAAAACAAATTGTGTTGAATTTGATAGAGAAGTGGTTGAAATCAAATTACAACTAGATATTTTGAGAGAACCACTACAAAAAGATGAGGAAAACAAGGGTCACTGATGGACTCTAAAGAAGAAAGTAAAATGGAATTTTTTGGAGGTGAAGCTGAGACAAAGATCGAATGCTTAGTTGATGGAGAAATTCAAAGAGTTTGAACGAAGTTTAAATTCTCATTTGGGAAGAGAAATGGAGGAACAACAAAACACAATTGCCGATGAGATTATTTGTGAACCAAAACAAGGATCCATTCTTGGAGAGGATGGAAATGATGAAGATGTTGATGAAGGACTCACTGGGAGTCTCACAAATTATTTGGAGAATGAAGATCAACATGAAGAAATGATGCAAGAAGCATCAAATGTGGCTACAAGGCCTTGTGATTTTGAAACTAACAAATTATGTGTGTTTGCAGGTTGCACAAGTCAGTAAGAAATAAAATTATTGAATTATATCATAACAATGAAGGAGAATGAAAAAAAAAATATTTCTATTCCAAAGGTTGTGTCCTCATGAGATTGTACATAAAGTAATTTCTAGGAGATATTTGCAGCAATCTGTTTTAGTAAAAAACAAAGTGGAATTGACTTGTGCACACAACCAAAGGAGAAACAAAGAGAAGCATTTAGATGTATTGCTTAATAAATTTGATGAAGAAATATTATTGATGGATTTTTTTTACAAAAATATGAGTCTGATCTATTGATATAACCATAGGCTAAACATTCAAGTTTAATGTTCAAGAATTTTGAGGAAGAAATGAGATGTTTGGAAGGTTGGCTACACAAGGATTTAGGTAATGAAAACCATAGGAATTTTGTAGACTTAGCTAAATAGAATGAGAATATTAATGTACCAGATTAAAGTACCACACAACAATGGTATAAAATAGGAAGGAATGCAACAAATCGTGGGTGACAACAATACAATTTTTTAGTTGCATGAATAAGATCTCATGTAACACAATATCGTTGAGATGAAGGATGAAGTCAGAGTGGAAAATTTTAAAGAAGACAATAATGTTTTTGCTGTGATAAAACAAGGAAGAAGACATCCAAATTTCTTAAGTGTCCGTGGAGAGATGTGTTGAAGAGGAAGAATATAATAATACTGAGATTCTTATACAAGGAAAGGTCCAGTTACAAATAGGAAACATTTGTAAAGAGAGGAATGAACTAGATGTTGAATTTGGGAAATTGAGAGAATTAATGACGAAAGACGTGCATAGGAAGAGGTACATTGATGTGGAAATGACAGTCCAAAGTAGGAGGAAATTGACTATACAAGATGTTATCAACCAAGAAAGAGTACAACAACAGTATAAAATTGGAAACTTAGAAGGATGAAGAAGAAAACAATAGAGAACATGACAAGGAGAAAGACCAACTACAATATACAGCTTGGGATCAAGGAAGATTCACTTCATCAACAAATGGTCAAGAGACAATGAATATTTTTCACCTTGGGAATGTGATGTAGGTGGACAGCCCGAGCACAAGATATCAAGACTTTGGACATGATCTTACCATTGTGATGGGATGGCCACAAGCTAATGCTGGGAGGAATTTTTAAATGTTTTGTAAGAAATATTAAATATTTACATTAGGGAGTAAGTTTTGTTTTTAGAATAATATGGAGAAGTTATTTTATAATGTAAATATAGTTTTTTAGGGTGAAAATGTGAAGCTGGGTTACACTTTTTGCCCTTTTTTGAGAAAAAAATTTCATTTTTTTGTTCTTCAACTTTCTGCAAACTATAACAATTTTTCTGTGTAGAATTTGATTTTGCGATAAAAATAAAAGTTGTGAGAAATTTTGTTAGCTTTCTATTACTTATTTTTTGAAATTTTTTTTATGTAGATTTGATATGTCAACTTAGCGTTTCTTTGAGTGTGTGTTTCTTAACAATCAAAGGATTCATAAGAAGTAATGTTATGACCCAATGTTGTATTCATTGAAAATTTCTGTTTTTGAAAAATCAAAATGTGTTACAACAATCTAGACAGAGTCTATTTTGTTTTTGTCATATTTACAAAGCCAATGGATGCATATCATAATTACTAGAATTTTTTGAACTGGTCCAATACGAAAAACTGCGTATTTTGGATATGTTTCGCGTCGCAAGAAATTTCTTAACATATAAGTTATAAACTAAAAATCTAAAAGCTACCCATTAGAGACGACGGACCAATCTAATGCCCCATAATTTTTTCAATTTTTTTTACAATGTATTTTGGGAGATACAAAATTTTGATTTCACTGAATCACAACGACCCTCAGAAATTGTTTGCGCCTATTTTATTAGAAAAATAATTAAAATTAATAAACGTTTATGAAATTCCATAAAAGTTATATTTCCTGAAAGTAGATTCAATTCTGAAAATGCTTGTCTTGGTTCCGACAGTTAATTAACAACTTTTCATGGAGTTTAATCAGTCCAAAGTTGCAGAACCATTTTCAGAGCTTGGTTTTGCGTAATTGGTGACGCGTGAGTTCGGCCGAACTTTTAGTCCAAGTTCGGCCGAACTATGTTTTCCGCTTAAGAGTCGTTGACTCTAAGGTCAGAATAGTTCGGCCGAAATTTTTAACAAAAGTTCGGCCGAACTATTGTGTAACTCTCTGTTGGCCAAAAAGTTTTGTGGAGCCCCCTACTAAAAACACATTTCGCGTCAATATAAATTGCCGCGAAATGATTCACAATTTTCGCACATTTCGCACACTTCATCTCATTTTACAAAGATCTTGGTTTGGGTTCAAAAGATTTTCTTCAAGGTTTGGGAAAAGAGCATTTCTTGGAAGCAAATTGATTTTACAAAATCTTGGTCTGGGTTCAAAAGCTTTTCTTCAAGGTTTGGGTTTAAGTGCATTTCTTGGAAGCAAATTGATTTTACAATTTTGGGTTTACAGAATTTTTTTGGAGGACATTTCTTGGAGGCGACGTGATTTTGACAAAAATTGTAAAAAGTTTCTTGGAGGTATGTACATGTTTTGAGTTAAAGTAAATCTTTTGAATTTCGTTTCATTTTTATAAGACATTTTTCTCTCGAATTTTTTAAAGTCCGTGTTTTGGATTGGAGTATGTATTTTTTACAAAAAATTTACACTGAATTTTTTTAAATTAAATCTTTTGTGATATTTTTTGTAATTGAGTTATTGTCTAATTTTTTGAAGGAATTTTTTTGAACTTCATACCCTATTATCATGGGAAATCGAAGAACTTGTGCGAGAAAATATGATCGAAAAAGAGACCCTGAGACACGTAGAGAAGAAACGAGACAATCTCGCAAAAGAAAGTTAGAAGCCCTCTCAAATATTGAGGAAAATCAACCTCAAGCAGAAATTGAAGCAGGTATGTAAATGTAAATATTATGATCTATTGATATATATTTAAAATTTTCCTAATGTAAAATGTGACGCTTAATTTTTATTTGATGAACTAGTTTGAAAAATATTTTGTTTAATGTAAACAGACAGAGATATTCCTCAAAATATTAAAGAAAAAAATCAACCTCAAGCAGAAATTGAAGCAGGTATGTAAATGTAAATATTATGATCTATTGATATATTTAAAATTTTTCTAATGTAAAAGGTGAAACTTAATTTTTAATTGATGAACTAATTTGAAAAATATTTGGTTTAATGTAAACAGACAGAGATACTCCTCAAAATATTGAAGAAGAAAATCAACCTCAAGCAGAAATTGAAGCGGGTATGTAAATGTAAATATTATGATCTATTGATATATTTAAAATTTTCCTAATATTTATTGACATATTTATTAATTTAGTGATTTATTGAATATGTACCATTTTTTCGAATATGTACAGATGAAATCACTATCGATAATGAGATGTTAGAAAATGTTGACACTCACACACATGGAGATAAAAAACCTGACCATGTTATACGATATCGTGTCAACTGCATTTTTAAAGATTATTTCTTAAATGAGCGAGTGATAGTTCAAGCTCAAATGTTGAAAGGTCTCCTATCATCAAAGAAATTAAAAGAAGCGACGACACTATTGGGTATTCGAAAATCAAACAAAGATAAAAAAATGAAGGAAGAAGTGATAAAAAATGTGAGTAGTGCTATAAAGTCAATTAAGAGATCTAGAGATAAAGATGTTTCAAATATACGTAGAGGAATACAGATGGCAATGGTTTCACCAAGTACTCAAGAGAATCATTTGATAACATCTATGGCACGAGCACTGGGAACCTCGCGAAAAACTCTGCACAAACATCGAAAATTTAGACTGCAAATAGATGTAAATGATGAACTCACTTGTTGGAGAGCTATTTGTAGGCAACCATACAAAGATAGACTTGGAGAAGATGTTAAAAAAATAATATATGAATATTGGAAGAACAATTCGCGTGTTTCACCAACTGCAAGACATGTGATGCGAAGAAGAATAACACGAAATCAATACGAAGAACATGAAAAACATCTCTTGGAAACCACTCAGATAGAGTTATTCAACAAGTTCAAAGAAGAGAATCATCAAATTCATGTTTCACTCAGTGCTTTTGTTCAACAAAAACCATGGTATGTAAAACCTATCATCGTACGTGACACTTGTTGTTGTCGTTATCATGTGGAATTTGAGTTATATTATGACACATTCCTTGATTTCGGTAGAACATTATGGAAGGATTCACCTCCTCCTTCCACTATCCATGAATTCATATCTCAAATTCTATGTGAAAGAGAAAGTGATGAACTATTTTACAAAAAGAGATGTGTTGGTGGTAAAAAATGCAATGATTGTGGAAATTTGACTAAATTTCAAAAAAAATATCGTATTGATATAAATGATCAATCATTGTCCAACATGAAAGTGAAATGGAAGAGATATGAATATATCGGTACATCGATTCAAGGTGCAAATAGTGTTAAAAGAATCGAATTACGAGAAGACGAAATTTTTCTGATAGACTTTTTGAGAAAGTTTGAGGCAGAAATTTACAAATACACCAAAAATTCCCATAGAGCTCGATGGCAAGACTTGCAATTCAAAAAATCTCGTGAAGTTTTTCCACCAGGGACCATTTTGTCAGTGATTGATTTTGCGGAAAACTACACATTTGTTCCACAAAAAGAAATTCAGAGTGAATACTATCATTCTGACCAAGTCTCCATGCTCGTCCATATTCTATATAGACATGCTAAAGAAAATGTCGATCATATAGAAAGCACGAGTGAAAATCGACATATCATTAGAGAATATCACTTTTATATCAGTGACGATCGTACACATGATACATGTTTTGTACAACATTGTTTTGGAAGAATTTATGATTCATTGAAAAATCGTGGAATAACATTCAATGAACATTGGATATGGTCAGACAGATGCGCAGGTCAATTCAAATCTGCACGATCATTTTTTTGGTTGTGTCGTCTTCATAAGAAAACTTGCATTAAACATTGTTGGAATTTCTTTGAGACTGGCCATGGAAAAGGAGAACATGACGGTGCAGGAGCATGCATAAAACGAGTACTTTGAAGATATCAAATGAACCACTTTGCACGCCGACTTGTGAACGCTGAAGAAGTTGTTCAATGGTGCATCACTGCTCTAAGCCATGAAATTAACCCATCAAGAGAAGTGCAAAGGTACATTCAATTTACTTTATATTGGAAATCTAATTTTAAACATTGTACATTTATCATCCAATGATTATTTTTAATTGTATTTTGATATCATATTTACAAATTCTTTTTCTAATTTTCCATATAAAGGTTTTTCTGGCATATTGGAATCGGAGACATAGATAGATCAATTGGAAATGATGTTGAAACAATAAAAGGGACTCGAAAATTGCATTCAATTCAAACAAAGTTGTCCACAAATGTGTTTGCATTGGATAAAAGAAAATATTCTTGTTTTTGTGATGTTTGCATAAACAACACAAAATCCAATGACGTTTGTGAAAACAAAATGTACGTGAGCGATTGGAAACATACAGAGCTAAATACAAAGGGCAAAATCTCTGTTGCAATGTTTGAAGAAATGCAATCAGAAGAAACTACAATATCATCCGATGGTGATCGAGTTTCTGATCTTGTTAGAGAAGGTAACATTTGAATTACTTTCTAATGATTTAAAGATCTAGAAATAAATTTAAATATGTATAATTAAATGTTAAATTTTTATTTTATTGTGCAGGAGATGTTTTTGCTGTAATTGCACCTATTGACAACGATGAAAATGTGAAGTATTATTTGATGCGTTGCACTGAATGAAAAATGAAATTGTTACAAGACTATAATGATCACAGATTTCAGTATGATAGAGGGTCTATTATACTGAAAGGTTATTTTTTCAGACAAACTCATCAAAGTAGAGACTTTGTTTACTTTGAAGACTATGAACCTGATTCCATAAGTTGTCAATATAGTCACTTGGTGTGTGCAGCACGCATAAAGTTGATAGAAATTCAATCAAAGAAAAAATCGAAAATTAAGAAATGGAAAATGTCAAAATCCGATCATGAACGAATTATTGAAGATGGAATTCCATTAGAATTTTTTTGAGTGAAGTGTCCAACAATTTATTATCTTTGGATTAAATATGTTTTAGAACTTCTAGTACTCAACTAAAAATTGAGCTGCTTATGTTATTTGTGGTTTTCACATGTTACAAATTGTTTGGGTACAAGCACGTGCTCTAGTATCAACTGAAAGTAGTTTTTCTATACATGTGCATTGATGAAAAATGTTATATGTATTGGATATATATATATATATATATATATATATATATATATATATATATTCTAGAATGAAATTAATTGTTCTTGTATATTAATTGTTCTTGTATATGTTTTCTGACCGTATGGTACAAATTATTTCACTTTATTTTGTAAGGTCAGATTCGGTCCCCATATGGCCTAACCTCCAAGGGACGAGATAACAAGTGGTTGTCCCCAATTGCCCGAATCTCAGCTTTTAAGTACAATTTTACTGTTTATGATAGGCATCTTACATGATGTCCTAGCCAAGGATAGATTCTCTTTGTTTCAAGTTTCCGGTAAAAGTTGTCACCAAATGACCTACTAGGATATTATAAATACTAGCTTTGTAAGATCATTTGACATTCGGAAAAATTTGAAAGTCTTAGACTGTCAATCAATTTAAAGTATCATTCACCCTAGGGAGTGTAAAATATTCAATGTAGGTTGGTGACGATGCTCACTCCTAGCTTGAAGCAGCTCTAATGACCAGTTCTTTAATGAATTCCAATGCAGTAGACCAAAGTTGGTGACCCACTTGGTTTTTCACCCAAGAAATTCCAAGGTACTCTTCTTACCTTTGGCCCCCAAAGCTACAATGGAATTATAGGAAGGTGAAGAAATTTTTTTTCACAGATAGGAATTTGGTCACATCCCTTATCTCCCCTTATCAAAAAGTTCCTATCTACTACATTATCCAGCATGTACTCAAGATCACTATTTCGTAATTAGAATATCACAATATCATAAGTTCTCACAAAAATACATGGAATTCCATTACGACACTCATCTAACAATGGGGAGCTCAAAACCTAGAAAGCTCCTCGTCCCTTTAATAATAATGTGTTTAATTTAGTCTTTTAGGTGAGGAGTAGGTGTGAATCTTGTTTTCACAAAAAAAAAAATTAATTGTTTAATTCCATAAATTTGATTATTCACCAAAATACATGTCATATCCACTATTTGTGTCTCCTACAAATTCCCATTATTTTATTAAAATATATGATTTTATCTCACCCAACTACCACATGTTCCTAAATTTACTCCTAATTGTTCCCTATGCCCTAAATCTACTCCTAATTGTTCCCTATGCTGCTTTTCCCTTACTTATTTTTAGAAAGTTATTTTCCTAGATCCATCATAACTATGGATCTATCAAGCACCGAGAGGGATCAAATATCTAGAGGTGCAAACCTCATTTTTGAATGCAAAACTTGAAGAAAGGTTTGCACCTCAAGAGATTTGATCCCTCTCGGTGCTTGATAGATCCGCAGTTAAGATGGATCTAAGTTGGTTTCAGTCGTGTGCAACTAAGAAAAAACTATCGATAATATGAGAAACATATGATTAATTTTATCAATAATATGTAAATACATCTAATATTAATATAACCATTTAAATATGCTAAATATGTTTGAGATTTATCAAGTCATTTTAATTTTAAATTTTCTTAGTTACCTCAATTTGTTGAGATGATAAATATTGTAGAATAACTTTAATAATGGAAAATGATCAAATAAAATTTTTGAATGCAAAGTAACAATGTAATAATATTGAATGATAGAATGTGAATAATTAGAATGTAATCAATTACAAATAGCAATTAGAATGTAATCAATTACAAATAGCATTTATTGTGATCAATCTTAAACTATTTTCTTCTTTTATTCTTATTGTCACCCTTATTATTTTTGTCATCTTTCCGTATCGATTATATTAAAAATAAAGTAAAAATCATAAATCATAAACCATTTAAATATTTAGCTCGAACTCTTGTGGTAAACACCATACCTCAAGTCTCTCTTGCTCTCCAATATTATTAGGTTTAATTATTATAACACAAAAATCGTTCTTCATTGTCAATAATTTTTTGCGCTTACACTGAAATCAATGAACACTATTAATCCAATGACTTTACAAGTAATGTACCATCATACATGCAATTATATCAAATCAGAAATCAACACATAGGTAAAGCATTTAAATATTTAGCTCGAACTCTTGTAGTAAACACCATACCTCAAGTCTCTCTTTCTCTCCAATATTATTAGGTTTAATTATTATAACACAAAAATCGTTCTACATTGTTAATAATTTTTTGCGCTTACACTGAAATCAATGAACACTATTAATCCAATGACTTTACAAGTAATGTACCATCATACATGCAATTATATCAAATCAGAAATCAACATATACTGTAATTAAATCAATGGGGATTGTCTTGTTACAAGTAACATTTCAATTTACCACATGTGCAAATGTAGGTTCACATTCTATCATTCATGTAGTTTTAAAAACTTCACATGCCATGCCAATTATAATTCAACTATCCAACAAAAACATTTAACATTAAATATCACATGCCAAATGTAATTCAAATGACAACATTACTTCACATTCACATGCCAAAAGTACTAAAACCATCCAAAAATTAAATAAAACAAACTATATAATAACATTGTAATAAAATATGTCCAAAAATTGTAAATCTCACTTGAGTATCAAATTGTATCAAGTTTAACAAATTTTAAAACCATCTAAATTTTGAAATCAAATCTACTGTAAATTTTGTCCATCAAATGGAGGATCTAGAGTCTGGGTCTCAGTCTGCGCCCTATCCTGTAAGTAGGAAACCTACATACACAATGCACATGTACTTGAACATTAAAATTTGAAGTTTTAAAAATGAATGAGAATATATATATCTAGAACTTCATGTAAAAAACAAAATATAACAAAAAAATCATGTAATACCTCGTAAGGTTCCTTCTCCATTTGATGAACATGTTCTTCCATAGAAACATCTGCAGTGGTAAACTGTACAATATACATGTACAGTTAAATATAAATATATATATATATATATATATATATATATATTAAAAACTTTCAAATGAAAATGCACGTGTACATATATAAACTTATTTTCAATAATATTAAAAAAAGGAACTAAAGACAACTTGTTCAAATGTTGTGGATGTTCCTATCTCTGTCGCTAGAGTCCGCGGATTAAAGAAATCTTCTATAGGAACCTAAATTCAAAATTTTTTAAATAACTCAAAATATAGATCTCTCTCTCTCTCTCTCTCTCTATATATATATATATATATCTCAATTTTTAATGGAACTTTTTGAGGTAGAATATATATATATATATATATATATATATTAAACATAAATTTTAAACTTGTGAAAAATTGTCCATACTTGTGGCTCATCTCCCAATGAAGTAGAAGGTACATCTCCTAAGGAAGAAGAAGGTACGGCCATCCCAAAAACATCAGACGGAATCGGTACCTGTTAAAACATTTTATCAAATTATATATATATATATACATACATGTACACGTGTGGCAACAATTATTTATTTTAGAGTCACTTAAAAAACACTAACATGTGCCAACATATCATGATGGTCAGACCCATTTGCATCGTTTGAATCGAAGGTCCCGAACGTAATATTAACATTTTCATCACGCATCATGCCTGAGAACTGCAAATGGTGTTTTAACATATAATCATACATTTTTGTTAGATTAATGTACACATACAAATAAATGTATACATGTACATACACATGTATTTATTACAAATTGTACACATGTATATGTAAATATAATTTCAAACCTAAGGTCACTAACACATACCGTTCTCGTGCCCTCTTCCTCATGAAAAATTAGGTCTTGCAGACCATTGCGACAATTTATTGCATATGTTCGGAGATCTTCAACATTCATGTTGTAAATCTCCTCATCTGTACGATAAACAAAATTGGCACGTGCATTTTCACGTGCTCTTTGTCGATTTAAACAAAGATCGACTCCACTCAATCCGTTATGAACATTGTCGATCATAACATCTCTTGCTTCACGACTTATTTGAGAAGTCGCATCCATCTCTGATCGCAGGGTTTCAACTCGAAACGGTCGACTCACCAATGGCGGCTCAGGGTGAGGCAACTCCACATCTCACTTAGCGCCCTTACGTTGATATAATCGACCTCTCCCCGGGCCAAAAAATTATGAAGGAAGGTCATTGTAGTCGGGTTCATACCCAAAAAAAATTCCGCATAAAACATTTGTGCAAAATAAATAGGAACCTCATCGTTCCATGGAAGCCTTCCAAAGGCCGCAAGATGTCAATCATACAAATAAGCAGCTTTGTCTGGGTGCTTGAAATACCGCACCTTCAACATTTTTCTTTTTGGCCCTTCCTTATAATTAAACATTGACTTGGCATCTGCTCTTGTAACTCTTTGTTTTATGTCCTGCCATTTATCGGGACCTATCACTGTTTCTTTTCTCTTTCTCATCAGTTCTACAAACGAATCAGTCGTTGGCCCCAAATTTATGTACACATTTACCATTTCACCCAATGAATGTGTAACTATTTCGAGGCTTTGTCTACTCTCAGCAGGTAGAGATAAAGCCTCGAGATCTCTTTGCAATTTTGTATGAAGGCTTTGACACCTTTGTAAAGTGCATTCCGCCATGTTCGTTTCCTATGGTATATCAGTAATCTCAGCCGGATAAGTTGTGCTGGGTTGACAACCTTCTTCTTGAATGTAGCGCGCTGCCCTGCGTCTATTTTGACCACTGGCTCGAACATTTTCAGCCTCTGCATCAATATATATAAAATTTCGTATATTAGAAAAAACACGTGTAAAAAAAGTTGTACAAATTTAATGAAAAAATATTGAAATTGATGTCAACCTTGATGTTGTTGGTTAACATCATCTCCAACATGACCCTGTTGAGAACCAACCCCAGAATGACGCTGTTGAGAACCAGACCCACAGTGACCCTGTTGAGAACCAGCAGCTGTTGATTGGCCTTCGGGGGAATAAATATCACCCCCTTCCCGCAACCTGCTACCACTCATACCTTGGCCGGTTGAACCTTGGCCACGCTCCATGGATGGAGTAAAAACCCTTCTCCTCTTGCCTCCTAAAAATTAAAATATGAAACTTATTAACAACTAATTTCACTCACAAAGTTAATAAAAAAATCAATTCCATATGTACACACATGTATGGAGATTTTAGATTATATTTAAATACCGTGAACATCCTCCGATCCCTGAGCCTCCATATGGGATTCAGCTGATCTTCGTCTTTCATCCTCCATGATATATATCTATTGGTCGACATTCACAAAATAGATTTCAAAAAATCAATTTGTAATTTAGTGTACACAAATTATGTAGAACACAAATTTCAAAGCAATAATTGATCATGTCTGAAACTAAATTTAATCGAAAAAGATATTATAAAAATGATAAGTTCACCAAATTGCGTTTTACATGGTGGGAGCACACTTGGTATAAAATTTCCTACTTATACACTTTAGTTTGTGGAAGAAATGACACATGTACATAGTTTACCTTAAAGTAGTTGTGTTTTACGGATATTAAAATGAAGAACTTCTATTTAGATCCATTCCAGAGATTGACTGTAGGGGCATTTACTAGATATGTCGCCTTTCATAAAAGATGAGATCCAGAGGCTACCTGGCCCTTTACAGACTCTGCCTATAGAACTTTTAGAAGTAAACACTAGAGGCATTAACAATATCAAAGAACGTTTTCATGCTCAGACATGGGAATGTGTCTCTTTCCCTACGTAAAAAAATAGTTCAAGGTAGTTAATCTTCATAGACATGTCATCAGGCAAGTCAATGTGATCATCCCCAACTTACTTTTTATGAAATTAGGCTTGGAATCCTCTACAACCTGGTGGATGGAGTTGAATGGGAACTAGGTTGAAAGGCCTTTACAAAATATATGCTAGTGAATAACACTTACTAGCATATATTAGTTATATATTTTTCAATTTCCCGAGGATTCCTTGATTTTTTTCTCCTACCATCTCCCTCTCTCACTCCCCAAATTATTGTCATCAAACATGCCCCATTGAGGATCTAGAGCAATTTTTGCACCATACTTAGAACTGTCATTACTGCTAATTGAAATTGGAGTCATGTATACTAGATTGCTTGCTTAAGTGGCTCTTACTTGGACAATATCCTAATATGAGTTTGACATGATGGTCATATGAGGTTGGAAGCTACTTAGTGTAATTTTCCTTAAATCTTCAAAAAAACAGAGCAACAATGTCATTTTCGATCATTTTTTATTAGCTTCTGCATACAGCAAATGTTATCACAATTGCAACACAATCATGTTCCATGAGCATGAATTATGAATGTCACAAGCCAAATGGCAAGGAAATTTGCATTCATTTAGGCAAAAGAAGGCTATGAAATTAAGGTCCATGCTAGAAAAAATTATGCAAATAAAGTTGCTAAGTCTTGATCTACTTACCATGTGTTTCAAAGCCATAACGAAGGTTGGCTTTGAGAGTGTCCTCTCAAAGCCCTATCTTGAGATGAAATTTAATTCAATGTCTCTTAGAGCTGCAAGGTGGAATTGATAGAACTATTTGATTTCTTTACCATAAATGGATCAACTGAAAAAACTGAAAAAACTTATTTGTCATATTATATTTTGATGCTTATAGAGTGAAAAAACTAAAAGAATCAACTTGTCGGGTAATTTTAATGGTGGGTGGAGAATTGGGGTCTAAAACCTTTTGGAGTCATTTTGAGGTATTAAATGACATTTCTGGGGGTCAAACGATTATCCCTTGTGCCGAAATCTTGACCATTATTCTACACTTAAAGACATATCCAATGGTGCAAGAAAAACATCAAATGAAGTTCATTCAAAATTTATGCCTTTAGTAAGTTGACCTATCATGTTGACCAGGTCATGGTAAGAGAGAATGACATTTTAGCCCCATTACTCATGCATGGAAAGCTAGCTACATGTGGAATTTTAACAAGACTATAAAAGGTCTAAAATCACAAACCTCATTAATGGTTGACAGAGTCAAATCTTACACCTAATTGGCTATCACGCTATGTTAAATACTTGGCCACTAGGAGGAATAAGAGTTCCATTTTGTGTTATTGTATTTTGTTCCATAGTTGAAAATACAACTAGGAGTGTGAAGTTAGAGAGAAAAATGTATGAAGTTAAGTTTTTATAGCAACCTTACACGCTAAAATTCAGTATCTAACTCTAGAGCATGTTTACATTTTAGTGTTGTTTTTCTCCCATAAGGATTTCCTAGGGAAAAAGGAGTCTAGAGCATCATTACTTTTTAGGGTTGCTTATCTCCCATAAGGATTCATAGGAAAATAATTGTATGTGTTTGTTTCATTATGTTCTCTATTTCTTACGTTGTGTTTCATTATGTTTTATATTTCTTACATTTCTTCCCTCCTATTTTTCTTTCCAATCAAGGTTTATAAAATAACATGAGAAGCAACATGAGACTTGGAACAATCATTTTCATTATCTATATGGAAGGAAAGAAGGATTATATACCCTTAAGCTTAAACTTACGTAGTTTGTCAATTTTTATCATATATTTTTTGGTAAGGGTAAATGTTTTTTATCTATAGTACAAGTCATGAGTTCCCCAATTTTACCTTATATGTAAAGCATGATTCTAGGATTACTACAATTTGTACTTGGTTTTTTATTATGATGATGCCCTGTCTCAATCTGGACATAAGTGATGATGGTCTTCTCCAAATCAACTCATGTATCCTCATTAAATTTATACAAACATTTCAAGTTCATATTTTCTTTCATAAAATTCTAGGAATATTAGAAGAATCAGTAAAAAGTGAGATAACCATCTCAATATGCCCCCCATAATTCATTTTATAAAAGATAAATTTGTAAAATCCCTTTCGTTAATAATGGCCATTATTAATTAATTAAAAAACATAATATATAATAAAAAATTGAGAAATAAAATTTTTGATGAAAATGTGCTATGAAAGTAAAGGTTTAAAGGAAAACATGTACAAGGCATAGTTGAGCCAAATTATTATCTATTTATTGAAATAGAAAGGACATATAATTATTACACATGTTTAATTTACATTCAAATTCTTCTTTGATTTATCTCCTATAGCTTAATGTAATGCTAGATATATAATTTAAGTTGAAGGCCCATGAGATAAATATGACTTCTATGTGACATTTGTATTGAATCATCTATTTGTTGTGTTATATGAACATAATTGGTACGCATATCTAAAGATTCCAAATGCTCATTCAAGACCATATGTAATCCTCATCTAACTTAGCTAGGGATTTGCAATACTATATTTGAGTTGGCTAGCTCCATTTCAAGATATTATGGTTATCCAAGAGGGGATATAAAAAATGAAAAGAAGGATGTTGTTGTAGGTTATCCAAGTTGGACATATAACCAGTGGAGAAACCTAAGGAAAAACTATGTTTCCAGGTCGAACCTTTGTAGAGGTTCCAGTACCTGAGACTAAAATCCAGTTTGGGGCTGTTAAATTCTAACTGTATTGGTAATTGTGCTAGGGGGGAGAAATAGGATGTAATTTCCTCTTCTCACGGTTGGGAGTCTTGTTTTTCATGTGGATTCAACCAAACATATTGTACATATTAAATGAGGACATAATTATTACACATTTTTAATTTACATTCAAATGCTTCTTTGATTTATCTCCTATAGCTTAATGTATTGTGCTAGATATATAATTTAAGTTGAAGGCCCATGAGATAAATATGACTTCTATGTGACATTTGTATTGAATCATCTATTTGTTGTGTTATATGAACATAATTGGTACGCATATCTAATTTACATTACTTTAATATGTCATTCTTCTTTAATTTATCTTTTATAGATGACCGGAGCATCCCTTTTTAATCTATCCCTTTTGACTTCGGATATGTGGGCAATATTCATCTGCATATTTTTCTATCATAAAGCAGTGAGTAAAATTGTATTCCATTTGTGTCAATGTTAAGGTTAAGCACATGGATTAAATTTTTATATATTAGATGAGGAGGCTATGTATTACATATGGTCCTGAATGAGCTTTTGGACTCTTTAGATATATATCTAAAGAGTCCAAATGCTCATTAAAGACCATATGTAATCCTCATCTAACTTAGCCAAGGATTTGCAATACTATATTTGAGCTGGCTAGCTCCATTTCAAGATATTATGGTTATCCAAGAGGGGATATAAAAAATGAAAAGAATGATGTTGTTGTAGGTTATCCAAGTCGGACATAGAACCAGTGGAGAAACCTAAGGAAAAACTATGTTTCCAGGTCGAACCTTTGTAGAGGTTCCAGTACCTGAGACTAAAATCCAGTTTGGGGCTGTTAAATTCTAACTGTACTGGTAATTGTGCTAGGGGGGAGAAATAGGATGTAATTTCCTCTTCTCACGGTTGGGAGTTTTGTTTTTCATGTGGATTCAACCAAACATATTGTACATATTAAATGAGGACATAATTATTACACATGTTTAATTTACATGAACAAATGCTTCTTTGATTTATCTCCTATAGCTTAATTTATTAAGCTAGATATATAATTTAAGTTGAAGGCCCATGAGATAAATGACTTCTATGTGACATTTGTATTGAATCATCTATTTGTTGTGTTATATGAACATAATTGGTATGCATATCTAATTTTCATTACTAATATGTCATGCTTCTTTAATTTATCTTTTATAGATGACCGGAGCATCCCTTTTTAATCTATCCCTTTTGACTTTGGATATGTGGGCAATATTCATCCGCATATTTTTCTATCATAAAGCAGTGAGTAAAATTGTATTCCATTTGTGTCAATGTTAAGGTTAAGCACATGGATTAAAGTTTTATATATTATATGAGGAGGCTATGTATTACATATGGTCTTGAATGAGCTTTTGGACTCTTTAGATATATATCTAAAGAGTCCAAATGCTCATTCAAGACCATATGTAATCCTCATCTAACTTAGCGAGGGATTTGCAATACTATATTTGAGTTGGCTAGCTCCATTTCAAGATATTATGGTTATCCAAGAGGGGATATAAAAAATGAAAAGAAGGATGTTGTTGTAGGTTATCCAAGTCGGACATAGAACCAGTGGAGAAACCTAAGGAAAACCTATGTTTCCAAGTCGAACCTTTGTAGAGGTTCCAGTACCTGAGAGTAAAATCCAGTTTGGGGCTGTTAAATTCTAACTGTACTGGTAATTGTGCTAAGGGGGAGAAATAGGATGTAATTTCCTCTTCTCACGGTTGGGAGTCTTGTTTTTCATGTGGATTCAACCAAACATATTGTACATATTAAATGACGAATTTCGCTCTCCCAATCATTTCTAAATCACCTATATCACCAAGAAAACATGTTTTAAAAGAACATACTTTAGTATGGGAAAGACCTTAGGTTTCAAATATTACAAGAACGTTTTTGATATCGTTGAGAGAATGTGGAAAATAGAATCCATAAACAAATTATTTTTCAAAACGTATTGCTTTCAAAGTATCACCAAGGAATGTACAAGGGTGTTCAATGAATTATTGTTATTTATTTAAATTCCATGATGTATATCTTAGTCATAATTTTAAAAAATTATTAAATAATGATCTATATTGGATAATTATATTATTTGTCATATATTTTGATGCTTATAGAGTTAAAAAACTGAAAGAATCAACTTGTAGGGTCATTTTAATGGGGGGTGGAGAATTCAGGTCTAAAACCTTTTGGAGTCATTTTGAGGTATTAAATGACATTTCTGGGGGTCAAACGATTATCGCTTGTGCCGAAATCTTGACCATTATTCTACACTTAAAGACATATATATCAAATGCTACAAGAAAAACATCAAATGAAGTTCATTCAAAATTTATGCCTTTAGTAAGTTGACCTATCATGTTGACCACCATGGTACGAGAGAATGACATTTTAGCCCCATTACTCATGCATGGCAAGCTAGCTACATGTGGAATTTTAACAAGACTCTAAAAGGTCTAAAATCACAAACCTCGTTAATGGTTAACGAAGTCAAATCTTACACCTAGTTGGCTATCACGCTATGTTAAATACTTGGCCACTAGGGGTAAATGTTTTTTTATATATAGTACAAGTCATGAGTTCCCCAATTTTACCTCAAGTAAAGCATGATTCTAGGATTACTACAATTTGTACTTGGTTTTTTATTGTGATGATGCCCTGTCTCAATCACTTGGCCATCTCTTGATGGGTAGTTAAATCTTTATAACAATACTTAATTAAAATTTATATCTATTTGTATTATGTGAAATTATGTAAAAAATGGTATACTACTTTTCATAAAATTGGGTTGAGTTTATCATATATTTCAATGAAAGTTGATTAAATATGTTTTCTTTAAAAGGATCTAATTTTGGTAAGGTATGAATTTGCAATTTTGTGTGGCTCTCTATCAACCTTCACTTAATCATTTCTAGAAAAAATCTACTTGCTCATTCGTATACCCACTTTCTATTCAAATGCATGAGTTTTGAACTCTCAGTAACTATGTTTTTCCATGCAGGAAAATTATGTCATATAAATTTACATAAAAACAATACATCTCCAACATTCTTAAACAAAAATTATTTTACTAATATATAATTTTAAATATTTAATATTCTTATAAAATTTCATCAATTATTTAATCATTCCAATTAAAATTAATCATGGATGTGTATTTGTTATTTGTTTTATATTTATCTTAACGCCAAATGAAAAGTTTCTTTAAAAGTAATTTTTTTTTTTTTATATCCTAAAAAACTAGACTTAGATCAATGATTAAAACATTATCTTGATTATGACATATGATATATTTATTTTATATTTATATGAGAAGTTTTCGTAAAAGTATTCTGTGTATATCCCAAAATACTATATTTAGATAAAATTATTAAGACAATATATTGCCTATCAATGTGATGAGCTATATGATATATATTTTTTATATTTATGAGAAGTTTCCATAAAAGCATTCTTTGTATATCCCAAAATACTATATTTAGATCAAATTATTAAGACAAGATATTGCTTATCAATGTGATTAGAGATTAGCTATGGCATGTGGAAAACACATTACTTTAAATGGAAAACCTTCCCTTGGTTCTATGAAGTGATGGTGATGCTTGTTGATTACATTTGGCCAACACTAGCTTTCAAACAAATCAGTTAAAAATTAAGATTTATATGGTAAGGTTTTTCTTTTGATAAAACCAATTCTTTTTTGTGGAGTGAGGAACATACTTTTGGCATGTGTGGCTTTGAGGAATTTTAGGGAAACCATGTGTGGAAAGGGACCTACTGTTAAACTTCCACCATATCCCAACGGACATAAAAAGTGCCATGATTAAATACAATCTTTTCATATAAATGTTAGCAAGCCTTCCAAAACAGCTCATAGCTGGGTTGGTGGGGTATGACTAAACCCTATCAGAGAGTGTGGACCCTCTTAATGATGCAGGGTGAAACCTTTGGATTATTTGTGTACAAATGGTAAAAATTCAATTCATTGCAAGTTCAAGCATAGAATGTAGTTGAGATTGGTATTCTTCTATATATTTAGAATCACTATTCTCCCTATAGAGAAGCCTAGAAGAGGAATAGGACTACTTAGGTGTCCATGAAAAGGAACGATAAAGGGTAGTGTCACAATCTCAATGATCCTAGGTAAACTAAAATGAAATTATTTATTGGCAGTATCATGACCTAAAGTGGACCAATAATAATATAAACATAGCTGTATCTCAGCAGGAATGAAAAGGCCAAGGGAAAAATTGCATGTGCTCATGCTGGCTCATTCAGCGTACCAATTTCCAGATATCAATATTTTATCCATATCCAACTGCCTGCCAACCATTACAAAAGGCTTCTCGGACACTCCTGATTCTTCAGGCTTTACCAGACCATTTGTTGGCACAAACTTGTTGGGTGCATATTGAAAGGTATAAGCTTTTAAGTACAATTAATTTTATCACTTTCAGGCTCTATTTATGACAGTTTTCTATGAGACAAAGGATATCTGTTGCCATAACTCTAGTGGGCTTTCTTCTGAGCTTTTTTTCGCTGTATTTTCGAGTTCAGAATGTACCCACAAACCTGTTATTATGAAAAGGAAATTTACAGTGCCAGTGTGAGATGGAGATGCTGTTACTGTTTGCAGAAGTTTGTAGCCATTCATTAATTACTTTCTAGGGTTCTGATCATTATAAAATAAGCTTTTAGGCCATTGCCTCTGCATTGCAATCTGTTGTGTGGAGTTAGATTCTAATATTGTCAAAAGCATTTCTCTTTTGGATACTTATTCTAATAACATATGCACATATAGATACTGTGATAGATGTAAGTAATAGTTGGGAATAAATCTAAACCATAAACCATAAAAATGTTTCCGCCCAAAAATCAATTCAAAAATAATCTACAGAAGATGTGATTCAACGTAGTTTTCAAAATCTAGATGATGCAAAGAAATTCATTACAGAGTTATCTATTATTGGTAAGGGACAACGCTACATATTATGGACTTAATTTGAGTGCAACAAACAATGCCATTATACGGTGTTGATTTCTATCATATTCATCCTGCAAGCCATGGAAGAAAATGCAATCCTCTAATGTTATCAATGAGAAAACAATGACAGTAACAATTATAATCCCTTGAAAATGATGATAATATAATATCATACAATGCATACAAAGAAGAAATTGCAGTTGGACGTAGAAGAGAAGGCAGCAATCAACCATGGTGGTAGAGGGAACACAACCATGGTGGTAGAGGGAACACCGACCATGAATGTGGAAGCTAATAGGACAAAAAAACACAGAGATAAATGGTTAAAGTCATAAAAATTGTGTTTCGAACCATGGCACTGGAAAGATCTATAGAGGATGAGCACACTGTGCATCTCACTACAAGTGTTAGAGATAATGAAACAAAAAATAAGAAGAGGCCATTAATGTTTGTAGCAAATATTTTGGGAGTATGATTCCATTGGCAGGGATATTTCAATGCGTTTAGAGCCAGCTATAGGAGCGTTAAACCAGAATCATTTCAGCTTGCAGACCTGAGCATTAGAACAGAGAATATTTTGGGTGCGTTAATATGTTGGAAGGATTCTCTATGTTACAAATGTTGGGCTAGTAGACAGAATAGTCATCATAATATTCTGAATGAAATACGTAATGCAGTGGCCATTATGAAATTATGAACACAGTATGTTATCAAAATAATAATGTAACGGTAGTGCATTATTGGTATGATCAGAATAAGTAACAAGCATTATTGGCATCATGGAATAATACAAATCAAATTATAACACATATATTTAATAGTAGAGTGATATTATAATCATAGAAATAGAACGTATGGTGCAGTGGTTTAGGATGCAGTGGAATTTCTGTTTGAGCCTTACCCGCGCGGACGGCAGGAGCAACAAGGCGTCGGCAGCAGCAATAGGCCATCGACAGCAGCACCAGGGCGTCAGCAGCAGCAACAGTGCGAACACGATAGAAACGCAATAGTAACGCGCGAAAAATGAAACACTAAACCATACAAACTCGCGGGCGATTTATTTATAGAAAATAGTTCGGCCGAACTATTTTAAAAGTAAAACTTTGGCCGAACTCATAGTTCGGCCGAAGTTTTCTAGTAGTTTGGCCGAACTTTAATTGCCGGTTTTCCAAACTCCGAAAAAAATTCTGTTTGCCAGCGCCGTCAGTGTGCCGTTATTGTTAACGAAATCTAGAGTTCGGCTGAAATTTCTAATAGAGTTCGGCCGAACTTTATAAGAGTTCGGTCGAACTATTGTTGGAAAAAAATTTCGGGTCTCGATTCTCACAAAAGTGTAACCCAGCTTCACATTTCCGCCCTTCAGTTTCCCTTATTTTGTGGAGAAGGGGACATGATTCACACTTTGTGACTCTTGGTTGTCATAGTCTGTTTCTTTTGGGAAACAATAATAAAATAATGTTTGGAAGTTCCTAAGAGGAAGGAGAAGATCCCGAGTGACGAGAAGAGAGAGGGAGATAAGAGAGGAAATATTTGTTTCTATGTGCAACTACAATCTTAATTTTGTAGACTCGCCTGTACTTTCTAATCTTTGTGAACCAGAAGGTATTTATCTATGCGAGTGGTGTAAATGATTAGAAATTTTGGACTTTAAGTTGTGTGCTTGCTAAATGGTTGAGATTGAATCAAACCCCTACGATTAACCGATTCTATTTATGCTTGTGAACTCATGGTTTCTTTTCCTGTTCATTTCTTCATTTGAATACTGGTCATTTTGAGAACCTGTAGCTTGTTGAACTGATTTACATTAAAACAATTCAAACCTTGTGGCTCCAATCATTGTGATAATATATTTTTATTTTGGGATTACTGTTGTATTAGTGTTAAATTTTATAAAGGGAATGTGTTGTTGTGTTGAGGAATAGTGGTTCCCTGGTATTTTACAATGATTTGAGTGTTGTTACAAAGACAAAGTACCTTGTAAAAAAAAAACCACCTACGTGAAGGAAGGTAGGTTAATTGTATATTGTGTTAAGGGGCCAATCAGGGACGTGAAAGTCATTCTAGAAGGATTCAAGTTGTTTAATCTTCCCCGAAATGAAAATACATAATTTTAACAGGCGCTATGAAATAATTTCGTAGTAACGAAACAATAAATTGGAAAACAGATGCTATGAAATCATTTCGTAGTAGCGAAAGAGTAAATTGGAAAAGAAGCGCTAAGAAATCATTTTGTAGCAACAAAACAGTAAATTGGAAAGCAGGTGCTTCTAAATCATTTCATAAAGAGCACACCAAAAAATTTCAAGACTACATGTTCAGTTTTGAAATCCCCTTTTGGCCTTCGTGTTGCACCATTTGTTAAGTTAAAACATATGAAATTATATTTATGGAATGAGGTGAGATAAAGAGTGGAAGGAGAGGAAAAAAATATGTCATGCAATTTATCATAATAAATTCACATTCTTATATTGAATGCATATGTTAAATGTTTCATGAAATATTGTTGAATTGGATGTAAAAATGGAGCTATGTGTGAGGTAGATTAGTGATATTGACGCCAACGTGAGTTCCGTGCCATAAAGTGGTATCAGAGCCAAACAATTAAACATCAAGTAAAGTTCAGAGTTCACAGAAGAAGCATGAAGCATAATCAAAATTAGAAATATGATTGAGGTAACTTATTTTGTAGATATGATTTTCTTTGAAAACGTATATGAAAATAAGTGTTTTGAGTGTAAAAGAAATTGAGGACTGCAACATTAAAGGTAGAGTCATTAAAATAAGCTAGAATATTAACATGTGTTTAAATAAGATTTGGATGATGAGTTGATAACTGTAGCTAAGAGCAAAGAGAGTTCTTGATGATGATGGAAAAGAACCTTGTAGTAGATATGGAGGACACACAAAGTTATCAAAGGAGATAGGTGAGTAGTTAAATGCAAAAGCTAGAAAAGCAAAGAGTGCTTAAATGAAGATTCTAGAGGAAGGAGTCACTAGAAATACCAGGAGAAGACTAGGCATGGATGAGCTTAGTATGATATTTAGAAACACATTGATGGAGTCAACTTGTTGTAGTGGCTTTTTTGCAGTTCACAGTGAGTAGGGAGAAGCTCATAGAAGAAGGATATGTGTGAATATTGATGGTTATAGTAAAGGTTTAGAGAGAATCGATAGGAAATAAAATTGCATTGAATTTGATAGAGAAGTAGCTGAAATCAAATTACAGCTAGAAATTTTGAGAGAACTACTATAGAAATATGAGGAAGATAAGGGTTACAAATGGAATCTTTGGAAGAAATTAAAATGGAATTTTTTAAAGGTGAAGCTGAGATAGAGATCAAATTCTTAGTTGATGGAGAAAGTCAAGCGGAGGTTAAATGCTCATTTCGAAAGAGAAATGGAGAAACAACAAAAGACAATTGTTGAAGAGATTATTTGTGAACCAGAACAAGGATCCATCCTTGGAGAGGATGACAGTGATGAAGGAGATGTTGATGAGGGACTCATTGAGAGTCTCACGGATTATTTGGAGAATGAAGATAAACATGAAGAAATGGTGAAAGAAGCATCAAATGATGCTACAAGGCCTTGTGATTTTGAAACTAACAAATTATATGTGTTTGCAGGTTGCACAAGTCAAAAAGAAAGACAACCATTGAATATCGTCACAAGGATGAAGGAGAATGAACAAAATTTGATTTTTTTCCCAAATATTATGTGTCCTCATGAGAATTTATAGAAGATAATTTCTAGGAGATATTTGCAGTAGTTTGCTTTAGTGGAAAACAAAGTGGATTTGACTTGTGTAAACAACCAAAGGAGAAACAAAGAGAAGCATTCAAATGTAATGCTTAATAAATCTGATGAATAAATATTGTTGCTAGAAAATTTGCTACAGAAATATGAGTCCAAGTTATTCATAGAACTCGAAGCTGAACTTTAAAGTTTAATGTTCAATAATTTTGAGGAAGAAATGAGATTTTTGGAAGGTTGGTTACACTAGGATTCAAGTAATGAAAACCATGGGAAGTTTGTAGACTCAGCTGAAGAGAAGGAGTAGATTAAAGTACCACACAAAAATGGTATTAGGTAGGAATGAATGCAACAAATAATGGGCAAAAGCAACAAAAAATTTCCACAGTATGAAGAAGATCTCATGCAAGAAAATATCATTGAGATGAAGGATGAAGTCAGAGTGGAAATTTTTGAAGAAGACAACAATATTTTTGTTGTGAGAAAGTAAGGAAGAAGACATCCCAATGTCTTACATATATATGGAGAGATGTGTGCTAAAGAGGAAGAAGACAAAAATACTGCAATTCTTATACAAGGAAAGGTCAAATTACAAATTTGCAAAATTTGTAAAGAGAGGGATGAACTGGATGTTGAAATTAGGAAATTGAGAGAATCGATGATGAAAGAAGTGCCTAGGAAGAGGTACACTGATGTGGAAAGGACAGTCCAAAGCAGGATGAAATTGACTGCACAAGAGGTTGTCATGAAGAAAGTGGATAGATACAATATAAAGTTCGGAAACCCAGAAGGATGAAGAAGAAAACAATAAAGTAGTGACATGACAAGGATAAGTACCAACTACAACATAAAGCTTGGGATATGTTAGGCATGTGTTTTATTATTTCCACAACTACAAAATTTTGGACCCTATATTAGTTGGGAAGACCTGCTTATGGTTTTGTGCATGGGTTTGCACATGGTTTTGGGCATGATGGTTTTCTGCCCATGGTATTTTGTAGATCCAGTCAAGGGAACTACGATTATGTTCTAATCTAGGGTTAATGGATTGGGGTTTATGAACGCTTCAACATATATATATATATGTGTGTGTGTGTTGTAACATTGAAATGAATATAATAAAAAAATCAAGCTAGTAGTCCCAGTTTTTTGATCCAGGGGAAAATATTTGTGTATATCTGTTTTATGTTTTATGCTCTCGCTATTGTTTATTTTTTGTTTTAAAAGTTCCTTTGTAGATAATTTCTGTATAGGGTTAAAACCTATAGGATCGAGGAAGATTCACTTCATCAAAAAATGGTCACAAGATCAGTAAGATTTTTCACCTTGGGAGTCTGATGAAGGTGCATAGGACAAGCACAAGATATCAAGACTTTGGAAAAATCTTACCAATGTGATGGGATGGCCACATGGTAATGTTGGGAAGAATTTTTAAATGTTTTATAAGAAATTGTAAATATTTACATTAGGGAGTGAGTTTTGTTTTTATAATAAGATGGACAAGTTATTTTCTAATTAAAATTTGTTTTCAGTTTCCCTTATTTTGTTGAGAATGCAACAAGATGATGGAGCTTAGTGAAAAGAAGTCGCCTTCACTAAGTGGGCCCGCAGGGTATTTTTGGCGCAAAGTCTATTTTTAGACTATGTCTATTTTTAGACATATGGATCATGGTCTATGAGTTAAGGATGCTATTTATGGATGGTTGGTCAAGTTGGTAAAAATAGATGGACCTCTATTTTTAGACATCTTTTGGTAGGAGTCTATTTTTGAAGCGCGAGTCTAAATAGACGATCAAATATTATTAGCTCTTAATAATATTTGGACTATAAACATTATCTTATCCTCTTGCATCACTTCAGTTCGAGCTACGGATGTGGCACATGCAGCTGACAGAAGGAATTACGCTATTCCTAGGGTTTATTTGAGCTATTGCATGGTTGACTTCAGTTAGAAATCATGTGGCAGAGTTTGGTGGAGTTGATGAGACAGTTGATGGAGTTGTGTTCGGTTTAACTTAGTTGAACTAGTGTATTTAGTCTAACTGATAAATACACTAGTGATGAGTGGTGTGAATTAATTATTAATTAATTCACTAATTATTAACTCATAAATCAACTAAAGAATACATCAGTTAACTGCAGTGCATGGACAGTTCAGTGGAGACCAGTGTTAGAGGTGGGTGAAAGAGTGAGTCTACTATCAGTTGTGACTATAGCTGTGCATGAGATTTGCACACACATTGATTGAGATTGCCAATGAGGATTGCGCAGTACAAGCCAAGGGGATTCGAACTTGGATCTCACAATTAACCATCTTGGATTGCGCAGTAGAGGCAGGCTAACAGGTGGAGGAGATTTGAACTTGTGACTTGTTCATATCTAAGCTTGTGTAGTGTGTAACAATTGGAGATAGTGATGAGAGCTTGTGAGGAGTTTGTGCTATGTATTGTTACATGTTCTCTATCATTATAATATACAGATAGTTGGGGGTTTTCAGCTGTAAGCTTTCCCCATTACATACTGTGTTGATATGTGTGATTGATTAATGTTTCAATGAGCGCATGCGATTGTTTTTAATTCCGCAAATTGATGATCAATGGTAGAAGAGGTTATGTATTATGCATGAAGCTCAAATAGTGTGTAATCAGGATAATCTCGGTGAATAACTCATCTATTATTCAAATTCCTACATATTTTATGGAGAAGGGGACACGATTCACAATTACCGACTCTTGGTTATCATAGTCCATTTCTTTTGGTAAACAATAAGAAAATAATGTTTGGAATTTCAAGAGGGGAAGGAGAAGCTCCTGAGCGACAAGAAGAGAGAGGGAGAGAAGAGAGGAAATCTTTGTTTTTCTGTGTAATTATAGTCTTGAGTTTTCAGACCTGCATGTACTTTCCAATCTCTGTGAACCAGAAGGTATTTATCTGTGTGAGCGGTGTAATGATTATAAATTTTGGACTGTAAGTTGTGTTCTTGCGAAATGGTTGAGACTGAATAAAATTCCTATGATTAACCAATTCGATTTATGCTTGTGAACTCAAGGTTTCTATTACCGTGCATTTGTTGTTGGAAACTCTGAGAGGGGAGGGGGGTGAATCAATATTTCTTTTAAATTTATATTTTTAAGAGTTAGATCACTTATATTTAGAACACAAAATGAACAATGATAGAATAAATAATTTATTAATTTCTTCTTTACAATAAATAAATTACAATATGTGTAGGGCTCCAATCCTTGATGAAGACTCCAATATTCAATCCCCCAAGCTCCAACATGTATTATGCCAAGCACTAACTTGGAATTTCCAAGGCTCCAACCTTGTCAATTTGAGGCACCAACTTCTAGGGCTCCAACCCTATCTCTAGTACAGGCTCTAAACTAGTTTCTTGAGGACTCCAATTCTCTAGGTCTCCAACCCTATCTTCCAAGGCACCTAGGCTTGTCTCAATGAGGCTCCAACCTCTTGGGCTCTAACCCTAAGCTTCACTTCGTCAAAATATGTTTGGTTATTATTCACAGCTCCCAATGTCTTCTTTAACGAGCACTGACAATCTTTAACAATGCCTTCACTTAGTCTCCACGTCACTTCATCAATGACAACCTTGTTCTTCACATGAAGGTGTCACCACTGCTCTTCATTGTACCCAACCAAAGATCCTAAGGTCACCTCATGATGGTTGCATCAATGCATCATGGCATCCAACGGTCTTCACAAATCTTCAATTTGCTGCTTCACAAAGTTCTCCAATGCTCCATTTATCTAGCTTGTCCTCAAAGGCTGCTCTAAATCTGCTCCAAAAAGATATGCAAAATAAACCCTCAAAGATTTGATCCTTAGCAGTGACTTCAATAGATGATAGTCAATACAATCTTCTTTAAATATACTAGATGGTATTAAATAACTCTTAAATACTGCTTTTATTTCTTCACTTCTCAAGCAACCGTACAAGCCACCAGAATTTACTGTTCTTGGCTGCAATGCTCAAATCTCCATGACAAGTGATCAAAATACTCCTTTAGGTATGCACCACAACTGTCTTCAAAGGTTGCTACAATAAGGGTCTTTAAATGCTTCAAGGGCTTCAAATACTACTTTGGAGAATCATAGGATACAAAACATCCAATCTAGACCTCAACATATTATTCCAACACCCAATGTCAATGTATCGACCCTTCAATGTTTAAGATTGTAGGTCCAAACTTCAAAGTTCAGGATTGAATTGTTTAAACCACAGATCAAGGTATCTATGTGACTGTTCACGAGCTTCAATCTTCTCACAGGTCACTATTCTGTAGGTATGTTCGAGCTTCAAAGACAAACGATCCTTCAACAATATAATTTCTTCACACTTATACAAGTTAATTCAAATACCACCCACAGATCTGCCCCTCACTGTTCAAGCTCTAGACAAGACTTCAAGCTACCCAGCAGTTACGGTAATCCGAGGTAGCCTCTGTCCACAGTTCTAAACAATAAATCCAAGCCACAGGTCTGTAAAATATAGTTTCCACATATCTCTCCACAAGTCTGAAACTATGTTTCCATGAGTCTGCAAGCCAATGAACTTCAGATTCGAGTTATTAATGTTGATCCTTCAATATCTATACCACTGGTCCGATCTTCTAATCCATAGTCAATAATACGATACCCAATCACAGGTTTTCAATCCGAGGTTACGAGGCTTGTGGTCAAAGGTCTGAGTCTTGTTTTTTATAATTCAGGTTTGACAGATGCACGAAAGCTTATATTTTTCTGATTCAGAAAGACGCTTCTCCAGAGATTTGAACTGTCACTTTTGATCCGATCCTTAAACTTTTTGAGAACTGGATCTTCGACTATTTTTCTTGGCCTGTCTTCAATGAGCTCGGTCAGAATCGAATGCTCCATCGAAACCCTTGAACACGTCCACTAAAAAAATGATATTATGATATTTACAAGATATGAATTATCTTCTTATATTACCGAATTCTTTGTTGTTGTTTCGGACTAATATCAAATTTTGGAGTAGATGTGAATATATATAGGAGGCACGTCATTGTTGAGGAGCCAAGGAGGCACATCGTTGTTGAGGATACGTGGCTGATGTCTTTCAAAGCGCCGACATGGAGCCGACATCTTATTTGACGTGGAGCACGTTTCTTTTTATCTTCTCAACGACCCACTTTTTTTTTTGGCCATTCTTTTAACTCTTATTTGGATGATTATTTACCTTTTTATTTATGGGATTTTTATTTATTTATTTTTATATAAGGAAATATGCATTTTAGCATTATATATGCATCCATAGGTGTGATACTTTTCATAATGAGTATGGATTTCTTTAGTATCTCCATATAATTTATGACCTAGGGTTTTCACATGGATATCTAGGATTAAGGTTTCAAGTAGGTTAGGGTTTATTTAGTGTTAGGGTTAGGGTTTCATCAAAATATGAGGGCAAGTGGTTATCACAGAATATTTTCCATCTTCAACAATGGCATATTGACATCAATGACAAACTTGACCAAGAGTCTCTCTCTTTGTCATTGATGGCAATATTCTTGCCCTTCCAACATTCTCTTCCCCTTTGACATCAATGACAAACGGGGTGTCTGAGTATTTGCCCTATCAACTTGCTTCTTGATATGTTGCTCGCATCTTATTTTCTTCATCAATGATAGTTCTCCATGATAGATATGTTTCTCTCATTGTCATGGTGCTCTTCAATGAAATTGCTCCCCCTAAGCCTTTGCATATCTTGATGTAAATAGCCAATCAACCACCCCTGCCTGCATAACCTCTGCTAGCTCTTCTGTTTTCCTTCGAAAAAAAATATTGCATCCTTGTGATCAAGTGGAAGACATCTTCATGTAGGTTTTAACCCTGAACAAAAATTATCTACACACGAATCTTATAACAGAAAATAAACAATAGCGAGAGCATAAAACATAAAACAGATAAACACAGAGATTTTCCCGTGGATCTCAAATCGGGATGACCAACTTGATTTTTCATTATATTCCTTTTAGTGTTACAACACATATATATACATGCTGAAGCATACATAAACCCCAATCCATTAACCCTGGATTAGAATATAACCATAGTTCCCTTGACCGGATCTACAAAATACCAGGGGCCGAAAACCATCGTACCCCAAAACCATGTGCAAACTCATGCACAAAACATGGGTGGGTCCGCACACCAAAACAATTTTCGCCGGGGCGCTGCCCCGGACCCCAACAGTGGGGGTTGCCTCCCCCCTTGTGACCCCCCTGCTGCACCCGGCGCAACGTACAATGCATGGGGCTAGTTGTGGAAAGAATATAACACATACCCAACATTCTCCCACTTGTTGTTTTATTTCCACAAGGGGCCATAGGAGAGCTTAGTCATTGGGCCAATTCTTCAACACCCATTGTTTCTCTACACCAAGATAACTTCTGAGTGCTCACAGACTTCATCAATGCATTTGCAGCATTCTTCAAAGTGTCCACCTTTACCAGCAACACTCTTTTAGCCTCAACCATATCTCTAACAAAGTGATATTGAACATCAATGTGCTTTGTCTTTGAATGGTAAGCAGGGTTCTTAGCCAAGAAAATTGCACTTTGGCTATCACAGTCTATCCTTATAGCTTTTTGTACCAACCCCATACTTGAACACAATCTCTGCAACCAAACTGCTTCCTTGCTTGCATGAGTGGCTGCTATGTATTCTGCCTCTGTAGTTGAAAGCGCCACTACAGACTGTCTTTTACTCATCCAACTGACTGCACCTCCAAATAGGCTAAACACATACCCACTTTTAGATCTTCTTTGGTCTAGATCTCCAGCCCAGTCTGCATCAACAAAACCATGAATGTCCAACATTCTTTCCAATCCTGGTCTTCCCTGGTAGCATAAGCCATAATCACTAGTGCCACGTAAATATCTGAAAACCCGCTTCACTACTGTCCAATGCTCCTTCCCTGGGTTTGACATAAACCTGCTCAATACTCCCACTGCATGTGCAATGTCTGGTCTAGTATAGACCATTGCATACATCAGGCTACCCACTACACTTGCATATGGAACACGGGACACATCCTCCTCTTCTTCTTGTGTCTTGGGACACTATTCAGCAGATAGCTTTACACCTACAGGAATAGGAACATTCACCGATTTACTATCCTGCATATTGAACCTCTGCAATATAGTCTCGACATACTTCCTCTGGTTTAACCAGAGCTTCCTCTTTGCCCGATCTCTCTTAATTTCCATGCCCAAAATATAGTTTGCAGTACCAAGATCCTTCATGTCGAATTTGGAGAACAGTTGGGTCTTCAAATCTTGGATAATTTCTTTATCATTTCCAATCAACAACATATCATCCACATACAAGACCAAATAAATAACACGGTCACCAATTAATTTAAAATAAACACAGTGATCCTCCTTGCTTCTGGTGAAGCCAGGTCCCCGTATATAGGTATCAAATTTCTGATACCACATCCTTATTGTTGTTGTCCCATACAAAGACTTCTTCCTTTTGCCCTTACCAATTTCTTAATATCCTTCCACCGCAAAGCCTTGTTGTTGGAGTTGCTTCCTTGTAGATCTCCCTCTTCTAGATCCCCATGAGAGAAATCTTTGTCTTTACATCCATCTGTTCTATCTCAAAATCAAATGCAGCAGCAATAGATAAAAGTAATCTAATAGAAGTAACCTTGGCAACAGGAGAAAAAATATCACCAAAATCAATTCCCGGCACCTGGGAATAACCTTTTGCTACCAACCAAGCTTTTTATTTCTCCACCTTGCCTTCTACATTCATCTTTTTCTTAAACACCCATTTGCTCCCGATGGGCTTCCTTCCAGCTGGCAACTCCACCGGATCCATGCCTCATTTTTGTGCAAGGATGCTATTTCATCAACCATGGCCTCCTTCCAGAGTTTTCCATCCTCTAAATCTACCGCCTCCCTGACAGTTCTGGGATCATCATCAGTTATAGTTAAGGCAAAACCTGAATAGAAAGCAGATGGACTATACCTTTTTGGTTGCCTTCTTTCTCGAACTGATCTTCTCAAAGCTAGAGTTTTTGGCTCTTCCTCTTCTGAATCTTCTTCTGTTGTAGATTCTGATTCATACTCCTTTAGCTCAAACTCTATCTTCTCAGGTTCCTTTGGTATGATTTCATGTTTAACAACATCTTTCACCTCTCTAAACACCACATCTCGGCTATACACAACCTTCCTTGTTTCCGGGTTCCAAAGCTTGTAACCTTTTAAACCATCCTTGTACCCAATAAAGATGCACCTTTTAGATTTATTATCCAACTTGGTCCTTTTCTCCTTTGGAACATGTACATATGCATCACATCCAAATACCCTTAGATGTGAAAGAGAGGGTTTCTTACCAGTCCATACCTCATTTGGAGTCATATCCTCCAACACTGATGAAGGTGATCTTTTAACCACATAGCATGTAGTCTCCACTGCCTCTGCCCAGAATTATTGTCCTAACCTGGTACCACTGAGCATGCTTCTTGCCTTTTCCATCAGTGTTCTGTTCATTCTTTCTGCAACTCCATTTTGCTGAGGTGTGTATGGAGTAGTCTTCTATCGTGCTATACCACACTTCTTACAGAACTCCCCACCATTTATATACTTACTTTTATCTTCTTCTCTAGTTGTGGTTTTACCGAGCCTTAAATTCTTTAAATCTGTCAAAAGCTTCATATTTATTCCTCAAGAAATATATCCATGTATTCCTTGAGAAGTCATCTATAAATGAAACATAGTACACAGACTTTCCCAGTGATGGAACTGACACAGGTCCAAACACATCAATGTGCACAAGTTCTAATATATTGTTCGCCCTCTTAGCACCAGAAGGAAAACTCACCCGATTCTGCTTCCCATATACACAATGTTCACAGAAATTGAAATCCAGAGAGCAATTAGACATACCTTCTACCATACCATTTCTATGCAGTATCCGAAGGCCCTTCTCTCCAATATGTCCAAGCCATTGATGCCATAACATGGTCTTTTCTCCAGAGATAGCTAGGATTTCCGCTCCACTTTCAGGAACCACATAACTGTTACACCCATCAATAACAGTGCTACCTTGTAGCTTATACAGAGTTCCAGTCCGAACTCCCTGCATTAATACCAGTGCTCCCCGAACCATCTTGCAGGCATATTTCTCGAACACTGTTTTTACACCTGCATCATCCATCTTGCTTACAAAAATCATATTTCTGGCCAATGCAGGAATATACAGAACACCAGGAAGTGTTCTAATCCTTCCATCTTGCAGCTTCAGCTTGACCTTTCCACGTCCGACGATTCTGGCCTTCCTATCATCCCCTAGGAAGACATCACCATCATATTTCTCATACTCGCAGAACCACTCCCTATGGGGAGTGAAGTGAAAGGATGCACCTGATTCAATCAACCATGACTCATGATCTACATGTGTATTTGAAGAAGAAGCCAAATACACATCCCCACCTTCATCCGAGGTGTTTGCCTCTGCAAAAGGAGCATCATCGGATCCCTTTCCTTTCTCGGGAGCTTTAGATCTGCAGTACTTTTTGTAGTGTCCTTCCTTTCCGCATTTCCAGCACACCTTTACAAAATTTCCGGGAGATTTAGATCTCCCTCTAGATTTGGATCTCCCACTCGAACCCTTATTCTTGTTTCTGTTCTGGGACCTTCCTCGTATAGATAAGGCATTTCCATTCTGACCCTCCATATTTCTCCGTCTCATTTCCTCCGACAGCAAGGCTGAGACAATGTCATCAAAATTCAAGGTAGTTGTATTGCTACCTATTGCAATAACCAGACTGTCCAAAGTCACGGTAGAGAGCACAACAAACTGATGCACTTATCTTCATCTGAGATTTTAATATCAACAGATGATAGCTGAATTACCACAGTATTGAAGGTGTTTAGATGCTCTATCACCGAGTCTCCATCCTTCATCCTCAGGTTATACAGCTTTTTTCGCAGGAATAGCTTATTCACCAGAGACTTAGATTGGCACAAAGTCCCAATTTTTTCCCACAAATTCTTCGTCGTAGCTTCCCTAGATACATTCAACAATACTGAATCTGAGACACACAACTGTATTGTGCTCTTGGCCTTCTGATCCAGTTTCTTCCAGTCTTCATCTAACATTGCCGTTGGTTTAGTACCTAGATCTACTGCGATCCACTGATCTTTATCCACCAGCAGATCCTCCATCTTGAGCTTCCACAACTCAAAACTTTGACCATTAAATTTCTCGATCTCTATCTTTACTTGCTTCATGTGCCTTTCACCGCAAGAATCGATCCCGCAAATCTCCCACTGCACAGGGTCTACCACAGGCCCGAGCAAAAAACCCTCAACAACAAAGGCGTCCCCTTGAAGCCGAAACAGCTCCGATACCAAATGTAGGTTATAACCCTGAACAAAAATTATCTACACACGAATCTTATAACAGAAAATAAACAATAGCGAGAGCATAAAACATAAAACAGATAAACACAGAGATTTTCCCCTGGATCCCAAATCGGGACGACCAGCTTGATTTTTCATTATATTCCTTTTGGTGTTACAACACATATATATACATGCTGAAGCATACATAAACCCCAATCCATTAACCTTGGATTAGAACATAACCATAGTTCCCTTGACCGGATCTACAAAATACCAGGGGCCGAAAACCATCGTACCCCAAAACCATGTGCAAAGAGTCATGCACAAAACATGGGTGGGTCCGCCTATGAGTGGGTCCGCATACCAAAACAATTTTCACCGGGGTGCTGCCCCGGACCCCAACAGTGGGCGCTGCCTCCCCCCTTGTGACCCCCCTGTTGCGCCTAGCGCAACGTACAACGCGTGGGGCTATTCGTGGAAAGAATATAACACATACCCAACACTTCAAGAATGGTACATTGGGTGAGTAACAAATTATGTTTCTTCAATGGAGATGATCTTTCAATATTTTTCATGTGTGATTCATCAACGTTTTCATAGGACTCTTCACGGATTGTTTCTACAAGAACAGTCACGAGTCACCAGCTCCCCCTAAAAATATGCATGGTCTCCTTTTTGGCATAATCTCATCATCAAACCCTTGGAATATAAAGGATTCCTTCATCACGTCAACAACATGAGTTGTTGGCTGGAGTGTTCAAGAGACTTCCGGATTCAACTTACTTCCTTCTCCATACTTGTGTAACTTTCTTCTCTGGCTTGGTTTTCATGGTTTTAGCTTGTTTAGGAATCCAAGTCAAGTTACAATCACATGCCATATGTCCAATGTTATGGCAATTAAGGCACTCTATCTTGTTCATGAATAAGAAATTATGACTTCTTCTTGCAAAATTGCTTCTAGGATATTGACATGGACCATTATATTTGTCTTTGTGATACACCCTACAATATTTTTCTATGTGCCCAAAGTTTGTATAAGAATAGAAATATCCAAGTAATATACTTTGGTACCTGGGAGATGAAGAGTTCCTTGAAGTAATTTTTAAGTCATTTCACCTTGGGATTCTTTGATGATATTCATTGCCTTTTTTATTCTTGACACCATCTGTAAGTCTCCTTGGAGTAGGGTTTCTTCTAATGTCATCTTGAATCTTGCCTTTGCTGGAACCGAGAGTATCATTTCTTCCTGTATTCGTCACATATTTGTTGTTTGAAGCATTATCATTCTTGCTTGAGGGTTCACCTACATAGCCAAGACCTGATTTATCAAGGGGGGATATTTGATGACTTAGGATGTCATCTAGGGTTTTAGAACTCTTCAAGTTCATATTCAGCAAGTCAACTTCCTTTTTAAGAGAGACAATTTATCCTTTCAAATTTTCACAATCTTCATCTTTCATGACTAGTTACTTCTTCATTTCTTCCATCATCCTTGTTGCTTCGTGTGCTTCAATTTTAAGGGAGGTGATATTTGATTTCATTATGAAGATTTCTTCATTCTCCTTTTCTATATTACTCTCCATTTCTTCTTTTATTCTTGTAGATTCACATGTTTCAGTCTTGAGAAGATTGATGTCTGATTTTAGTTTGAATATTTCTTCATCCTTTTATTTTAGTTGGCATATCATGGTGTTTCTCTCCTATTCTGCTTCATCAACTTGTCCTTCTATGAATGCCAAATATTCCATCACCTTCTCAGATCCTTGTGCTTGTTTCCTTGCTTCTTCTAGTTGAGATCTAAGAGAGGATACCTCTTCCTTGTATTGACCAATCTCTGCTTCAAATTTTTTCAAGCTTTTAAGTCTTTGTTCAAGGTGGCTTGACAAAATTTCTTCACTTTTATTTGCCTTATCCAATTGATTTGTCATGGATATGACTTCTTCATGATGATTTCTTTTGTTTTGATGAAATTCCTCTTTAAGTTTGGTGATCTCCTCATCTCTTTATTGTACTTGAAGCTTGACAAAGTCAACTTCCTTCCTTGTTTTCTCTTGGTTACCATCTTGTGCTTTCTTCTTAAGTTCCTCGTTTTCCTTTTTCAATCTATTAATATCTTCCATGGAAGCCCTCAATTTATTCATGAGATATTCTTCAAAGTCTTCTTTGTTCTCTTCATCTTCTAGGTCTTCTTTAGCCTTATTGTCATCTCTCTTATCTTCAACTTACTTGATGGATTCTGGACATCTTTCTTGTTTTCCATCATCTTCTTGACTAGAGATCATTGTCAACGCTCCTTCCGAGTGAATATCATGAAGTTTGTCCCATATGAATTTTGCCGACGAACATTTTTCAAAATTGGCCTTCACATAATTTGGTAACCCATTTAAAATTGCCTTCATTGCTCTTGTATTGTACTCCTTGGATTCTTCGTCCATCATGTTATTAGTAATCATTGATTTCCAAACTTCAATTCCTTGAGTCTTCAATAAATTACTCATTCTTTCCTCCAATATATCAAAATTTTCATTGAACAATGGAGCCTTCGCAAGTCGATTGACTTCAATTTTGATGGTTGAGGAAGACACATCTTTAGGAGGATTGGAGACTTTATTCCTTGGCTTTTCCATTTGTGTTCTAATGATCAACCTTCAAGCTATTAGGCTTTGAGTGAAGGTACTAGCTCTGATACCAATTGTTGGAAATACTGAGAGGGGGGGTGAATCTATATTTATTTCAATTGTTATTTTTACAAGTTAGATCACTTATATTTAGAACACAAAATGAGCAATGATAGAATAAATAATTTATTAATTTCTTCTTTACAATAAATCAAGTACAATATATGTAGGGCTCCAACCCTATATGAAGACTCCAATATTCAATCTCCCAGGCTCCAACCTGTATTATGTCAAGCACTGAATTGGAATTTCCAAGACTCCAGCCTTGTCAATTTGAGGCACCAACCTCTAGGGCTCCAACCCTATCTCTAGTATAGGCCCGAATTGGTTTCTTGAGGACTCCAATCCTCTACGGCTCCAAACCTATCTTCTAAGGCACCAAACTTGTCTCAATGGGGCTCCAACCTCTTGGGCTCTAACCCTCAGCTACACTTCGTCAAAATATGTTTGGTTATTCTTCACGGCTCCTAATGTTTTCTTCAACGAGCCCAGCCAATATTCAACAATGCCTTCACTTACTCTCCATGTCACTTCATCATTGACAACCTCATTCTTCACATGAAGGTGTCACAACTGATGTTCATTGTACCCAACCAAATATCTCTAAGGTCACCTCATGATGACTGCACCAATGCATCATGGTATCCAAGGGTCTTCACAAATATTCAATTTGTTGCTTCACAAAGTTCTCCAATGCTCTAGTTATCTTGCTTGTCCTCAAAGGCTGCTCTAAGTCTACTCCAAAAAGATATACAAAATCAACCCTCCCAGATTTTATCCTTAGTAGTGACTTCAACAGATGTTTGTCTATACAATATTCTTCAAATTTACTAGATGGTATTAAATAGCTCTTCAATACTGCTTCAATTTCTTCACTGCTCAAGCCACCTAATAATTGACTTTACAAGTCACCAGAATTTACTGTTCTTCGCTCCAATGCTCAAATCTCCATGACAAGTGATCAAAAGACTCCTTTAGGTATGCACCAAAACTGTCTTCAAAGGTTTCTACAACAAGGATTTTCAAATGCTTCAAGGGCTCCAAATACTACTTTAGAGAATCATAGGATACAAAACATCTAGTCCAAACTATTATTCCAACACCCAATCTCAATGTATCGACCCTTCAATGTTTAAGAATGTAGGTCCAAACTTCAAAGTTCAGGATTGAATTGTTTAAACCACAGACCGAGGTATCTATGTGACTATTCACGAGCTTCAATATTCCCACAGGTCACTATTCTATAGGTATGTTCAAGCTTCAATGACGAACGATCCTTCAACAGTGGAATGCCTTTGCACTTCTACAAGTTACTTCAAATACCACCCACATATTTGTCCCTCACTATTCGAGCTATAGATAGGACTTCAAGCTACCCAAAAGTTACGATAATACGAGGCAACATCTATCCATAGTTCTAAACAATAAATCCAAGCCACAAGTTTGTAAAATAGAGTTTCCACAGACCTTTCCACAAGTCTGAAACTATGTTTCCATGGTTCTAAAAGTCAATAACCTTCAGATTCGAGGTATTAATGTTGAGCCTTCAACAATCCAAGTTTTCAACGAGACTGTCCTTCAAGTCGAAATCTGCGATACTTTCACTGGACTGTTTTATACCACTGGTCCGAGCTTCTAATCCATAGTCAATAATACGATATCCAATCATAGGTTTGTAATCCGAGGTTATGAGGCTTGTGGTCAAAGGTTTGAGTCTTGTGTTGTCTACTTCAGTTTTGACAGATCCATGAAAGCTTATGTTTTTTCGATTCAGAAAGACGCTGCTCCAGAAATTTGAAGTGTCGCTTTTGATTCGATCCTTGAACTTTTTGAGAATTGGATCTTCGACTATTTTTCTTGGTCTGTCTTCAATGTCTAAATACAAGAAACCCAAGTCGATATTGTATATATATATATATGTTTTATGGTCGTTACCGTCAAACAAATCTGAGCTCGATTAGAGCCGAATGCTCCATTGAAACCCTTGAACACGTCCACTGAAAGAATGATATTCTTATATTTACGAGATATGAGTTATCTTCTTATATTACCGAATTTTGTGTTGTTGTTTCAGACTAATATCGAATTTTGGAGTAGCTATGAATATATATAGGAGGCACATCATTATTGAGGAGCCAAGGAGGCACATCACTGTTGAGGAGACGTGGCTGATGTCTTTCAAAGAGCCGACATGGAGCCAACATCTTCTTTGACGTGGAGTGCGTCTCTTTTTATCTTTTCAATGACACACTTTTTTTTTTTCCATTATGTTCAATATTATTTGGATGCTCTTTTTTTTCCTAACTAGGAGAATTGGCAGCGGCACCGATATCAGACTCGCGTGACACGGGGTTGAATCCCACTGGCTACCACTATACTCCTAGGAGGAACTGCCGTGCCCACCACAACAACCCTTGGGTTATCCGGAACTTGAAATCGTGACTTGCACAATGGCACGAACACCTTAGCAATGCGTTCGCTGGCCACTAGACCAAACCCCGACGGGCTATTTGGATGCTTATTTACCTTATTATTTATGGGATTATTATTATTATTATTATTTATATAAGGAAATATGCGTTTTAGCATTATATATGCATCCATAGGTTTGATACTTTTCATAACGAGTATGGATTTATTTAGTATCTCCATATACTTTATGACCCAGGGTTTGCACACGGACATCTAGGATTAGGGTTTCAAGTAGGCTAGGGTTTCTCTAGTGTTAGGGTTTCATCAAAATATGAGGGTAAGAGGTTATCACAAGAATATTTTCCATCTTTAACAATGCCATATTGACATCAATGACAACCTTGACCAACATTGTTCATTTGAATACTAGTCATTTTGAGAACCTGTAGCTTATTGAACTGATTTACATTAAAAAAATTTAAACCTTGTGGTTCCAATTGTTGTGATACTATATTTATTCTTTTGGGATTCCTATTGTATCAGTCTGAAATTTTGTAGAAGGAATGTGTTGGTGTGTTCTGGAATAGAGGTTCCCTGGTATTTACGATGATTTGAGTGTTGTTACAGAGACACAATACCTAGTTTAGAGTTTTGAAAAAAAACTCTCTTGGACTAGTTTTCGATTATCAAATTTGTAATAGTGTTGCAAAATCAGGTAAAGGAAGGTAGGCATACAAAATTCTAACAGGCACTACGAAATCATTTCGTAATGATGAAACAATAAATTGGAAAACATGCGCTACCAAATAATTTCATAGTGTCTGCACAAAAAAAATTAGGACTATGTGTTTGGTTTTGAAATCCCCTTTTGGCCTGCCGTTGCACCATTTGTTAAGTTGAAACCTATGAAATTGGATTTATAGAATGAGGTGAGATAAAGACAGGAAGGTGAGGAAAACAAATCTCTTAAGGAATTGATCTAAGGCTTAAGTTTTAGCTAACAATTGAAAGTGCTCAAAATTGCTTCGAACCTGAATGACAGGATAGAGTTTGTCGCTAGGATTCTGGCACAACTCGTTTCATCAAAATCCGAGTTCATATGAGTGAGTTATGGTCTACTGTTCATTTTCCAAAACAGGAAAAAAAGGAGCAGAACAAGTACAAGGATGATGTGGCAGGTATAGTCAGATTCACAGGGAATATCCTCCAGAAACAACCAATGACACTTTTCCAAGTGGCACCACCAGATTTTCCAATGATGACTAGGAAGAGAATTTTTTTTCCCCAAGTCTAAGTTTGAATTTATTATCATTTTGGGTGGTGAAATTATAGCTAATGGGGAAGGGCAACGTGGCATGTCACGTACCCCCCCATGGAAAACTATGGCATGGTAGGTTGAATTTATTATATTGCTAAGGTTCAAAATATGTATCAGGCCTTAGCTAATATTAGAGGTGAGTTAACTATTAAATGGAGTGACGTTACAATTGGAGGCAATGACAAAGATGGCGGGCCGACTAAATTACAATCAAACAAAATGTATCACGATAGGTCGGGCTCGAACCCCTCACCTTTCGCCTACTGCCCGCACCTTACACCAACTCCTCTATCTCAAGGTTCTTAATCATAAAGGATGTCGCTTGTACTTGAATTAATGCAGTGCCAGAGTTGGGGGTTGGAGGGGGCTAGCCCTACGGGCCAACCCCCTCCCATGGAACCATTTGCCGAAGACCGAAGGCTCTGACAAATGGACTGTCAGTTTTTTAAAACATAATTAATGCATGATTAATGTTAATCACATAGTGTATGATTACCATAATCCACATTTTATGTTAAACAACACTTAGCTCTAACCACTTATTAAATTCCACTTATCGTTAAGATAAGCATGAATTAACACTAATATAATCCCAGTTTAGTCTGGTGGAGGTTTAGGGAGTAAGCCATTTATGGCATAGTTTCCAAATTTGGAAAAATAACAGGCATTCTCCCCAAGTTTAGTGGAGAAATAGTGGGAAAGATAGTTTTGGTCATAACTCATTGAATATTCACCCAAACAGAGCTCAGGAAGAGGCATTCTAGGCTAATTGGCATGCTGGGAACTCAATGAAGCAGGTTACATAGGTCGAAAAGGTCATCTACAAGTGTTTTAGTGCATTTGAAGATATTTGAAGGCTAGGGCCACCAAGTTTTGGGGTCATTTCCAGAGCATCCAAAGTCCAAATTCAACAAAAAAAAAAGTCATTTCTAGGAGATTATGATGTTTTAAACTCATTGGAATAGGTTCCAAGAGGTTTTGAAGCTTGTAACAGAAATTTGAGCACACTTGAAGCTAATAAAAGGCCCACACTATGAAGCTGGACCAAGGAGATGTAGCCCAGGAGGGGTGAACTCCTTTCTCAAAATTTCTTTGTGTTAAGCTCTGTTATGCTTGTTTGATATTGCTTCTGTTCAGTCATTTAAAATTATTCTTTCTAAGCTTATGAGAAACACATAATTTCACCAAGTACACTGATTTGACAATCACATGCTCATAAACAAACCTATGAAGGATAAGTAAAAATAAGCAAAGAAAAGTTTACATCTGATATGATACTAACACAACAATAACTAGCAATCATTTTCAGATAAGGAATTTGGCATAATAAATTCATATTATTATATTGAATGCATATGTTAAATGTTATATGAAATATTATTGAATTGGATGTAAATGTAGAGCTATGTGTGGGGTAGATTGGTGATATTGGTTGATCTAGGTGGCTCTAGAGAGGCTCAAAAATCAAAATCTTCAAAATGTAGAGAAACCAAGATCAAGCTATAGTTCTCGTCAGTACAATTTAAGTGGCGCAAACGACACTCAAATTTGAGTCTGTATGATCAACTTATTGCAGTTTAAAGTTTGACAAGATAGAAAAAGAGGGACCCACAATGTGCCACATGGCATCTGAGTCAGTAGGTGGGACCCATGACTTACATGTCAGCCCATAAGCCATTAACACTTGACACTCCACCATTGGTTCCTTGTTCCTGTAAAAAGGCAAAAAAAATAATAATATTAAGAAATCTCACATAAAGACAAAAGTCATAAAAAAAAAATATTATAAAAAATATATAACAAAAACCATATTAAAATATGGCTATAAAAAAAAACCATTTAATGACAATAATGGTAATTAACCATATCATAAAATTCAAAAACAAATATTAAATTCAAATGGTGCCAAAAAATATTTTTTGGTTAATTGTTATAACCCTCCTAAATATATCATGGAGGCAACGAATATTGTTATAACCCTCCACACATTAAAAAGGTGTCATTTTTTATATACACCATATAAGAATATTAAAACAAAAAAACTCTAATTTTTTATATACACTATATAAGAATATTAAAACAAAAAAACTCTAAACTATGTAAAGCATGGGTTTTGAACATGGGAAAACTTTCAACCAATTTCAGAGCTTGCCATCACACCCAAGGATATCCCTTGTTAGCCTTTCCAAGCAAAGTTTATTTAATGTGTGATTTATTTGTGACATGGAGAAGAAGGTGCAGAGCATGCAATGGAGAGAGGACGCTGAGGAACCATGCGACAGGAACAAGAACCGAGAGCCAGGTTGAGGTGGGGCACAATTTTCGAGACAATAATATTCCAAGGGAATATTATTTATGCAAAATCTCTAAGGAATGTAAAATATTCCCTTGGGGCAAAATTTTCATAGTGACAGAATCATGCCAACTTTATACTCAAACGAACTAGAATTTTGCTAGGAGTATGATGGCGTGATCGATTTTTTTATTTGAGCGGCATAATTTCAGTCAAATTGCAGAGAGGAATATTTGTGGAATAATGAGGAACCTAAAAAATTCCCTAAGGCCAAATTTTCACAGTTTCAGAACCAAACCAACTTTCATTTTACTTAGTTTTTCGCAAGAGTGGTGAAATAAAAAGTTTCATATGAGAAGTGGAGTACCAGTTAACAAGCGAGAAGGAGGCTCCATCCAGAGCAGTGTCTCAAGGACAAAGTGCTCGTGCAGGAACCAACTAGTGAATATGATCAACAAGCGAATGAACCACAGGGAGATGAACCATTCACTTTGTTGAGTGAGATATGGTTTTATTAGATATTGTAGCTTGTCATATTATTGTAAATCATATGTTGTGAAATTATTGTAAAAGTGACGATGTGTTTTCCATCACTTATGAAAGAAACATAATGATGTTTTGGCCTCTTTTTATTGATAGCTGGGATGTTGGTTTCTATTGTGATGTGCACTTGACTAAAGAGTGTGTTGTATAAACTATTGGAAAGTATGGGGATGCTTGGGTCATGTAAGTGAACATGTAGTTTGGAAATATTGTACGATAGGTTTGCAGAGGATGCAGATGTCAGCTGATCACTTATGTCTCTGAAGAATAAAGGTGAAGGAGACAAGAGTGTTGCATGTCAGGGCACTCGTGTGTGGACAAGGGAGTAAAAAAAATTGCAGATATCGTTAATGCCTTTGGAGGACTAAAAGCTCCTCGGTGGGGAGGAATTATCCAGGTGGCTCCAGAGAGGCTCAAAAATCAAAATCTTAAAAATCAGAGAAACAAAGACCAAGTTGTATTTCTTGTCGATATGATTCCAGTAGCGTAGACAACACTCAAATCTGAGTCCGTATGATCAACTTATTGCAGTTTAAAGTCTGAGAAGATGGAAAAAGGGGGGCCCATGATGTGCCACATGGAATCCCAGTCAGCAAGTGGGACCCACGACGTACATGGAAGTCCATCAACCATTAACACTTGATACTCTACCATTGGTTCCTTGTTCTTGCAAAAAAACAAAAAAATATAATATTAAGAAATCTCACATAAAGACAAACTTCATAAAAAACAAATATTAGATATCTATATATATATATATATATATATAACAAAATCCATATTAAAATATGGTTATAACCAAAAATAAAATAACATAATGGTTCTTAACCATATCATAAAAGTACAAAACAAATATTTAATTCAAACGGTGCCAACAAATATTTTATGGGTAATTGTTATAATCTTCCATACATTAAAAATGTGTTGTTTGTATAATTTATGGTTAGTTTTTATAACCCTCGATACATTAAAAAGGTGTCGTTTGTATAATTTATGGTTAATTGTTATAACCCTCCACACATTAAAAAGGTGTCGTTCGTTTTTTTGTTGTTGGTAAATTAGGCTAATCTATATTAATTCGAAAAATAGAAACAGTACATATGATACAAGCTGGGTTGGTAAGTTGCGCTTAATCAATCCCAGCCTTAGTTGCGCAGTTTCAGGGCTACCTCCGTGGAGGAAAACAACCTGAAAAATACTTGAAGCAGAAAATTACAAAATGCGCAGAAGCGCTGGTGTATGCAAAAATTAAAAAATATGCAGAAACATAAGTATAAATTGAAATTCCATGGTGATAGCAGGCATGAAAAAAAACAAGGAAGGACTAAGAAGCTTTGCAGTCCTTAGTCTTCATCTTCATCATTACTATCTGGCTCTTCCTTGACTAATGGGCAGGCATATGGCTGCGCAGTCGCTTCCTCTATATCAGTTGGAGGACACGTTGGTTTGGGGACTGGTGTGTAGAGGATGGGGGCCACCAAATATTCTACGTCAGGGATGTGTGTCCAAGTACCTTCATAAGCCAGAATCCATACATCTGTATCATCACCCTCATCCTCCTGAGCAGGAAGAGGTACGGTCTTGCAGGCGGGAGGTGCGCCTGATGCACAATGGTGGACTTTCGAGGTCCACATCTGCCTCTTTGTGAAGTCTGCACAGGGGCCTCCTCCTCCTGATCCAATTCGGGGCTCAGTCTAGCGTAACTGCATGAGGAGGAGCCTTCAATGGACTCCAGGTGATTGTCCAACCCACAGTGGTAACGACCGGAGAGCGCCCCTCTCTTCCCTCCATGGATGGTTATTTGGTGTAGTCTAGGTGCCATGGCTTGCTGTAGCAGAGGTGTGACAGAGATAGGGGATGCTCAGCAGGGGGAGAGGATTGAAGTAGAGGAGAAGCAAGTGGATAGGGGGAATGATGAGGGGGAAAGCACGTCAAGGGGTGCGGGGTAATGGGTGCGTGCAGACTATTGAGACTGGTGAGACATATGGAGTTGGGATAAGATGCACAGGCTGGATAAATCATAACCCAGGGATTTCTGCGTAGTGCAGCTCTACGAAGAGGGCTGCAAAACAAACTAGGTGCGCAAGAGGGCAAGAACAGAATCAACAAAAAATACTGAAGGATTTGACTGTGAATCTCTTTGTGCTGAGGGGCCTTCATTTTAAAAGGCCCGTGACACATACTAAGGGGAAGGTCATGAATGAGCCTTGCACGCAACTACGTGCCATAACCGTTTTCATGAGTGGGCTCGAGTGAAGAGTTATGGCCAATCAACATATCAATCCAGGTAATCATTTAGGATGATTTCTGTAGAGAGGTACCCTGGAGAGGGTGACACTGTCTAAGCATGTCTTCATCATGCCTTATCTCATTCATCTCGTGTGGATGGTTACTGGTTTGAGGTTCCACATCGGGTGAGGACTTGCGCTGTAGATCTTCATCCTCATGGGCGTGGGAAAGGTGATTGTCATTCGTACTTCTGCTGTCGTTTGTTATATACACTATATAAGAATATTAAAACAAACAAAATCTAAACTACACGCTCTGTTAAATGCTTGTAGATTTTGAACATGGGCAAACTTTCAACTAATTTCGGAGCTTGCCAACCCACCACAAGGATATCCCTTGTTAACTTTTCCCAACAAAGAATATTAAATGTGTGATTTATTCGTGACATGGAGAAGAAGGCATAGAGCATGAAATGGAGAGTGGAGGTCGAGGAACCACGCGACAAGAACCGAGAGCTAGGCCCAAGTGGGGCATGATTTTTGAGACAAGAATATTCCAGGGGAATATTCCAAAGAATATTCTTTATGCAAAATTTGTAAGGAATCTAAAAGATTCTCTTGGGGCCAAATTTTCATAGTGATATAATCATGCCAACTTTATACTCAAGCTAACCAGAATTTCACTAGGAGTCTGATGGTGTGATTTATTTTCTAATCTAAGCGATGAAATTTCAGTCAAATTGCAAAGAGGGATCTTTGTGGAATAATGAGGAATCTAAAAGATTCCCTAAGGGCCAAATTTTGACACTTTCAGAACTAGCCCGACTTTATACTAATTTTATTCAGTTTTTCGTAAGGAGCACAATGGTGAAGTCAAAATTTTCATCTGAGTAGCAGAATTCTAGTCAATCAGCGAGAAGGAATCTTTGAGGAATCCTTGAGATTCCTGAGGGTCTAGATTTTGACTGTGTAAAAAATGGGTCAATTTTACAGTCATTTGACACAATTTCGCACCACGAACTCAACGATGTAGTCCATTTCTTCAGCAGAGCTATGCATTTTAAGGCCATTCTCGAAAGTGGATGTATATGATGCAGTGATGCCACGTCTTTCTTTTGATTTGTTGAGATGATGATTTTGATGTTGAGATCCTTGTTTACCATTCTATTGGTAGATACTTGTATGCCACTTCATGTGAGAATTTGACATATTGTCATGCTAAAGGAGGACCCATATGAGTGAGAGTTCTCGTAGGAGAATGTCTCCTGTAAATACATTCCACTATTATTGAGGAAGTTTACCTTGTAATGACAAATAATACACCATGTACTCATCATCATCTTGCAACAGTTAATGAAGCAACCTCGCCACTCTTGATACCTGGCCTTGAGACGTAACCCACACTCGGTGAACTCCATTATCAACATGTGTGTGTTCTTTGATTTGATGGATGTCATTATGTTTCCTCCTCTTCAAAATATGCACATCTGGTTTTTCATATGCTTTCACATGCATTTCTGCTAACATCATAGATGTAAAACATCTCGATTAATTCCAGTAGCTGAGAGAATCCATATAATTGGCATCGGTGTGAGATTTGTGCCATCATTAACCATGATAACGTTTTCCTTCTCAATATAATATAAGCAAAATAAAATCATGATTTTTTTAGATGAATATAAATAGTAAAAATGGAACAATTCTCGTAGAGAAATTCGCATTAACTTTTCGTTATTATTCAAAAGGATTTCAACAAAGATCATATATTCAAATGATGAAGATAGAAACATAAAAAATAATATGAATCTTGGATAGTTATTTATGGATATTTTTTCAAGATAACAAGTCCCACATACGAATCATTCAATTTGCCAAAAAAAAGAACAATTTGCAAGCCTCTAAACTTATTCCAATAACAATATTAAAAAAATGGGATGTATTCACTCTTGTGAGATAGGATGGGTATCCCATGGAATTGGACTAATAGTGAAATGTTTGATGTAGAAAAACATGAAGGTTGATCAGTGTGAGGTTTTCGCACTCATACATATGGAAAATAAATTGTAAAGTATCACATAAAATTATGAATGGCTCTTACTTATGAATTTTGGAGGGAGAAAATGTTATATGTTTTGAACCCCCTATTTCTCGAAAAGATCAATTTATCCTATTTTCAATCAAATCTAGGATTATATCAATGCTATAACTAACCCAACTGTTTTAGTCCCATGATGACATAGAGATTGCACATACTACTTTATTTACCTAAGTTTTAATATAATCGTACAAAGGGGCCACCATATATCCTCTACTTAACCTTCAACAAGAGCAATCCAACTTAAATTTCACATAGGATGACAACATGGTCTCTACAGAATGAGTTATGTCCAGATTATCACCAACAAAACTTGTTCAACATTTCTTTATGTTCACATTAGAAAAGTAGGTAAGACTATCAAACTATGCACCCAAAGTAACTTTACTCCCAACTAAACTAGCTTGGTATTACTCCTCTATAATTAACTTATCACCTTGAATAAAATATGGGCCCTATTTTTTCTGATTTCAATGATTTTGAAAAACACCCAAGATTTCTTATGCTCAAGACCATCACAAGCTACAATAAGTTTTTGTATTTTTTTAATCACAATGCCCCAATCTCTTTTCTATCTCAATGAGCATAATATATGAAGGGAAATTATTGTTTTATCTTAGGTGAGGCACTATGATTCTCATATTTTTTATATAAATATCAACATAATTTCCACAAAATTCCTCATCTTTCTTAAGTTCGTATATTAAACTCTCTTTGATCACCATAATTCCTATGGCAAGGGCATACACATCATTCATAACTTCCCAAAAGTATAAAAACAAAGTCATTATATCTTCTACATTCCTTAAGACAATATTCCTTACACCAAAAAATAATTCTTGAGTGGATGTCACTCTATTTATCCTCATTTTATGGTATTCTTGAATTTCTTTAAGAATCTATGTACTGAGAGGTGTAGGAGGGAAAGGTTCAGTTTTTTATACTCTTTCAAGATTGGAAAATTATATTCCTTAACTTTTATAGTTCTTCTTGTCAATCTACTACATGTTCTAACATTTTAATTATGTCCATATGAATTTCTACATAAATAGAGGTCTTAATACCCTTAGCATCAAAACATACCTCATGCTTATTGATTATTTTCTCCCCCTTGATCCTCACTCAAAACATTTATAATTTTCTAGTCCTTTTCTCATAATTGGAATGACACAGGGTGAGAGAAGCATCCTCAAAAGTGGGCATGTCTTCCTGCACCATTTCAATCCCTCTTTACTTGGGCTCTAACCCTGGAAATATGTTCATCCATATCATCAAAAACTTCAATGTTGTCAACATGCTCTACTAGTTTTGTGGAATTTCATTGTAGACAAAAAATATTTTTCATTATCATTTTCCTTTTTGGAGGAACATGGGTTGAATATTCTTTCACTCTCATACTTTTCTTAGATTGTTTCTACCATCTCCATTTCCAACTGCTTCACTAGTCTTATTTTTAATTCTACATAGATGAAGAAAAAGTAACTTTAAGTTGAGATTGAAACACCTCTAAGGGAACTTTCCATAACACCTACTTTAGAACTGCAACTTGGTTTCCCTCTTTGATGGTGTTAGCCAATAAAAACCTTATAATTTTCAATTTCTTCAAATATTATTTCCCATCTCTTCCTAACATTGATGTCTATTTTTGTGATAACAATTGTGTAGGGACCTTTCAAGGAGGCTGAGGCTCTTCACCTCAAAAATGCGATCACATTCTTGTGATGTTGCTCTGTGACCCACATTCTCTTCAATACTTATGTCTTCATTATCTCCTCTTCTGTGGTCGAGGACTACAAACTCAAAGAAGTGTTTAATTTAGCCAAAAGATAGAAAATATTATTTAAATAAATGGTTTAGATCATATCTAGGGATAACCATGGCCTCTCTTGGTTTGAAAGAATCCAAGATTCAAACTTTTATGTATCAATTGCATAATATCCTTCATGAAAGCTCCAATTAATTGGAAGGGAATAGACAAGAACCATTTATTCTTCTCATGTTGAAGAAAATTACCTCAATTTGTATATTGTCTCGCAACTTCCTCCAAGAAGAAATGGTCATAAAAAACTTTTGAAAGTAAAAGGGATTTCCCTTAAAACTACACATCCTAAGATATGTATAAATATATTTATTAAATTTTTTTTCATTCCCTTTAAGAAAAATATTGCTTTAGAGGTTAGATAATCAAGTTCTCTTTCCAAAATCATTTGTTTTACTTTCATCACAAATAAATCTTGAATTTATTAAAGTGATACTCCAACCAGTTGATCGTTGATCAACTTAGTATTTGTGTTTTGAGCTAAAAGCATTTTAGAAAGGATGGGTATCTTGTATACCTAACACAACCAACAACAATAATACTTATCAATGTATTACACTTGTTGTAGTTATTAGTCTTGGGTCCCATAGGCTATTAATGACTTGATATGTTAATACATGTTTTTTTTTTAATAATGATGCTCATTTTTAGTATGTAAGCATTGGATATACAATTATAATTGGATTAAAGATAACTCTAGGGTCAAATCTTATTTAAAGAGGAGGGAATTTTGTGTACATATAAACAAAATATTTTGTAAACAAGGTATTTTGTTTGTAATCTTACTCACTAAGTTCAAATTACTCATATTAATACAATATTGTTAAGTTAGAGGATAGTTGTTAGTTATATGCATTGATGACTCACCACTTTTTTTGGTGAGGTGTTTGAGAGTTGTAATAAAAAGTATCCCCCCACCCTCACTTGTAATCAATCCATTATATTATCAATTGTTATTATGTTATGAGTGCATTTTCATGGAGACACTGTCCTCCAAAATTGAGGAATTGTAGGTGTATTCCATCCTGTTTGCTCGCCAACAAATCCCCTTCATTGTTTTATCAAAATGATGGCCCCCCCACAATAAATTTTGAAAAATTCCCCTCTTTATGGGCACTCGATTGATTGATGGTTTCCCCTATATTCATCGTTTGGATTTTAATACTTCTTTACCCTTTAGGGCTTAGCGAGCTTGCTTGGTATTGAGTGAGTTTGCACATTGGTTTTGGTTGTTTTACTACCTTCGCGTTCTGCGAGTTTTATAATGGATGCACTTTTGGCGCATAATGTTTATGACTTGAATTATTCATGGCTCTTTGCTTCCACGTGTTCTTTCTTCGGATTGCTTTAGCCTTGGCTTAGCTTTGACTTCATGCATCATTTCCATAACCTAAAACAAACATATAACATAAGTTGTTAATCAATTGCATATTTGTACATACTTATAAATAAATGTAACATTAATAATTATATACAAATAATTCTAGATTATATTTAGCTTAAAAATATACCTATTATAAAACTAACACACATATATATATATATATGTAATAACTATGTATATTACACCTTGAATCATATATGTAATAACAAAAAAATTAAATAAATGTTATATATACTATAAACGCATGACATCGAATGAATTTGCATATACGTACTATTATAATCAAAGGTACACATTATTTACATGTTGCATTTTATGAAAAGGCGGTTGCATTGATCATCGACCGAGTCTTTCCGAAAGCCAATTTTTCCATTCATGGCCATAGATATCGTTGAATACATGCATGGCATTGCGTATTTTGATTTCCATGGTATACATCTCAGCAAGGGGAATTTATGCTATCCCCATACTGCCACGTCTCCATTTCTTTTAGGATCGAGGCGATAGCCCATAAAATATGAAATGGATTCATTTTTTATCGATTGAAATGAGAAATAAAAGAACAATGGTTTTCCTGTGCTATTTTCGTTAAGTTGTGTCACCACAAAGGAGTAGTTATGATTGTAATGGATTCATCTTTTATCGATTGAAATGAGAAATAAAAGAAAAATCATTAAGTTGTGTCACCACAAAGGAGTAGTTATGATTATAATCGCAAAAAAAAAAAGAGATAACAACTCCCAGATCGCTTCCATATCAGCGAAATTATGTGATTGGGGTTCTGTTGGATTCATCAATTTGCCAATGATCAATTTGAAATTTATTTTGCACTAATCTGATTCACTGAAGAACGTAGTTTTCATTGTAATTAGATAAGTGAGTCTAATTGTTTGATTATTTGGGAATTTACCTCGTCTCCACGTGGAATCCAGCGTGAAAAACAATTTATTCACTAAACCTCAAGGCGATTCAAATTGTTTTACTGTTATTATTGTTTCTGACCTAGTTTAAATTTAGGTTAACTATAGAATCTAAAATTTTGTAGTCACTCTTTTATTTTTGGATGTTTACTTGCCAGGGTTTGTTGTAAGCTATGGAGATTTGGATTTGCAGCTTGCACGGATTAGAGCGGTAGGGTGACAAGGGCGATCTAAATCTTTTGAACTAGATCCTTAGCATTTGAATTTGTCAACCGTTTGACCAATTGTCATTTTGGGAAATAATGTGTCAATTCCTAGATTCTTTGAGGGGAGTCTCGGTCAAGTGGAGAGTGATTTACATCCTCTTTGCATTCTTGATGATTGGCCTCAAAGCTTTGTATGAACTATTTCTGCGCAGTAATAAAGTTATTTTTAGTTTTACTTATTATTAAAATTATTTTGTGATGGTCATGATCTCTATGTGATACATGCACAAAAACTTAAATGATTTTAATGTAGAATTAATTCTATGTTTTTATTATTTATTTATGCACATAACTTGAATCGGTTTTAGATCATTTTGGTCTTGTAGGATAAGGTTTTCACTTTTGTTTGCTTAGATCATTTTGCTGGTGTAAGATAAGGTTTTCACTTTTGTTTGTTTGTGATTTAGTAGTTGTTCGTTTATGGTTATTGGATTACACTTAGATTTGTTTTGGTTTTAGAGTTTCTTCATGTTTAGGTTTTAGTTGCTTTTAGAGACTAAGCTGAGCGTAATCATTCCTTTACATTATTTCCAGTTATGTAAGTTCTGGGCATTCTTTATTTTGTATATGTGTATAGTAAGCATTGTACACTGTACTAGTTAGTTCAACTTGTGGCTTTAGTTTCATGTACATAAGATAGTTTAGGATCCCCTCGACTCTTTTCTTCATAGGAGGGATAGATCCAAAGGCCAATAGAACTCTAAAACCCATTGAGAGTGACTATTTCAATGACTTGGGTTGCTTAAAGAGCCTTGGTCCGGGTCACATCCCCTTGTTGACAAAGGTCAAAAGCCCGCATCAACGCATTCCTTGGTGTGCAAGTGACCTTAACCCTTCTTCTCTTATTAGTTCTTTATCATTGATTATTTTTGCAGTGGTTCCATTTCAGATATTGCGGAGTTTCATTTTTTTATACAGTGATAGCCAAAGTGCCATTCATCTTGCAAAGAACTCAACATTTCATTCCAGGACTAAATACATACAGCGCAAGTACCATTTCATACGGTCAGTGCTGGAAGATGGACAATTGAAGTTGGAAAAGATCCACACTAGCCAGAATCCTGCAGATCTGCTAACAAAAGTTGTAATCAGGGAGGAACTAAGAATATGCTCAGTTTCAATTGGTCTTCAAGTATGATGATGAAGATGAGAAACAACCAGGTCCAAAGTGGAGTAATTATCCATCAAATGGAGTAGCGGTGGAGTTTCTACAATCAATCTCCAAGTGGGAGATTATTGGGTGTGGAGCCTGATTATCTTGTTTATTTTATATCACAACGTTGGACCCATGTACCTTAATGGGGCGGCAACGCCGCCCGTAATTAAACGTTGCCTGGGGGGTCTAGGGGGGGCGGCTGCAACTTTATGGAGCCCCCCTTGGTTGGGGGTTTTGGGGGCAACACCCCTGAAGCTAAAAACATATGTAAAATTGCCTTGTAAAAGTATAGTAATTTCTAGTCAATCTGTGCTGTTCATTAGGCGGATGATTTGACGGTAGAAGTTATGTTTAGTTTAGGGTTTTTTGCCCTATAAGGCAACCCCTCGCTTGTATGAGGGTATTGTATTGCGTTTGTGTATTTTATGTGTATTCTCAGAGCAAGAAACCGAAAGGGAGACTGTGAGAGAGAACATAGGATATTACAACAGATTTGCTGTAGGTTGTGTCTCTTCATTTTGCTAGATAATAGAAAGGAAGGACTAGCTGTTTGGGGTGGACGTAGCCAAAATTGGGTGAACCACGTATATCCATGTCTCTCTGGTTTTATGTGTTTTGTGTGCTTGTGTTTTCCGCATATTTTATGTGTTGAATTGCTCTGTAATATATAATTTTCTAACAGGTTGGCTACACAAGGATTTAGGTAATGAAAACCACAAGAATTTTGTAGACTCAACTAAAGAGAATGAATATATTAAAGTACCACACAACAATGGTATAGAATAGGAAGGAATGCAACAAATAGTGGGCAACAACAATACAATTATTTAGCAGTATGAATAAGATCTCATGTAACACAATATCGTTAAGATGAAGGATGAAGTCAAAGTGGAAAAATTTAAAGAAGACAATAATGTTTTTGTTGTGAGAAAACAAGGAAGAAGATATCTAAATGTCTTAAGTGTCTGTGGAGATATGTGTGTTGAAGAGGAAGAATATAAGAATACTGAGATTCTTATACAAGGAAAGGTCCAGTTACAAATAGGAAACATTTGTAAAGAGAGGGATGAACTAGATGTTGAAATTGGGAAATTGAGAGAATTAATGATGAAATACATGCATGGGAAGAGGTACATTGATGTGGAAATGAAAGTCCAAAGCAAGAGGCAATTGACTATACAAGAGGTTATCAACCAAGAAAGAGGACAAAAATAGTATAAAATTGGAAATTTGGAAGGATGAAGAAGAAAACAGTAGAGCACATGACAAGGAGAAGGACCAACTACAACATAAAGCTTGGGATCAAGGAAGATTCACTTCATCAACAAATGGTCAAGAGACAATGAATACTTTTCACCTTGGGAGTCAGATGTCGGTGGACAGCCCGAGCACAATATATCAAGACTTTGGACAAGATCTTACCATTGTGATGGGATAACCACAAGCTAATGCTGGGAGGAATTTTTAGATGTTTTGTAAAAAATAGTAAATATTTACATTAAGGAGTAAGTTTTGTTTTTAGAATAATATGGAGAAGTTATTTTATAATGTAAATGTAGTTTTCAGTTTCCATTGTTTTGTGGAGAAGGGGACATGATTCACACTTTGTGACTCTTGGCTGTCATAGTTTGTTTCTTTTGGGAAAAAATAAGAAAATCCTAAGGGGAAGGAGAAGATCCTGATTGATGAGAAGAGAGAGGGGGATAAGAGAGGAAATCTTTGTTTCTATGTGAAACTACAGTCTTAAGTTTGTAGACCCGCCTATACTTTCCAATCTATGTGAACTAGAAGGTATTTCTCTATGTGAGTGGTGTAAATGATTAGAAATTTTGGACTGTAAGTTGTGTGCTTGCTAAATGGTTGAGATTGAATCAAATTCCTATGATTAAAAAATTTGATTTATGCTTGTGAACTCATGGTTTATATTCCTGTTCATTTCTTCATTTGAATACTGCTCATTTTGAGAACCTGCAGCTTGTTGAACCGATTTACATTAAAAAAATTTAAACCTTGTGGCTCCAATCATTGTGATAATATATTTTTCTTTTGGGATTACTATTGTATCAATGTTAAATTTTATAGAGGGAATGTGTTGTTGTGTTAGGAATAGCGGTTCCATGGTATTTACAATGGTTTGAGTGTTGTTACAAAGAAAAAGTACCTTAAAAAAAAAAAAAAAAAAAAAAAAAAAACCCTAGGTGAAGAAAGGTAGGTAAATTGTATATTGTGTTAAGGGGCCAGTCAGGGACATGAAAGTCATTCTAGAAGGAGTGAAGTTGTTTCATCTTCCCCGAAATGACAATACATAATTTTAACAGGCGCCATGGAATAATTTTGTAGTAACGAAACAATAAGTTGGAAGACAAGGTCTATGAAATCATTTCGTAGCAGCAAAAAAATAAATTGGAAAACATGCGCTATGAAATCATTTTGTAGCAACGAAACAGTAAATTGGAAAATAGGCAATAATAAATCATTTCATAGAGAGCGCACAAAAAAATTTCAAGACTACGTGTTCGGTTTTGAAATCCCCTTTTGGCCTTCCTGTTGCACCATTTGTTAAGATTAAACATATGAAATTATATTTATGGAATGAGATGAGAAAAAGAGTGGAAGGTGAGGAAAAAATGATCTCATGGAACTTATCATAATAAATTCATTTTCTTATATTGAATGCATATGTTAAATGTTTCATGAAATATTGTTGAATTGGATGTAAAAATGGAGCTATGTGGGAGGCAGATTGGTGATATTGGTGCTAGTGTGTTGGGGCCCTTGTTTTGAAATCAAACAATTTTGAGTTGCAGATAGTATGTGATGGTAAGCAACCACGGTAGGCAGAGAGCTGTCAGGGTTGCGAAGGAGTGAAGAATAGGTGGCACGGTTTTTGCGGGAGCAAGCACAGATGGTAGAAGAACGTGGCAGGAGACAAGCAGTAGAACTCCCGATGAACAGAGAGAAGCAGAAGATAGCCGAGAGAGAAGAAAGGAAGAACTGTCAGTAGAACAAATAGGCAGTTGACCAGCGAAGAAAGGAGGTTGGCATAGGAGGAATCAGGGAACAGGAGCCGTAGGAGAGCTCTGTTCATGTTGTTCCGTTCTCTATCTCTCTGTATCTCTGTGTTCTAATCTACTGGATAGGACCTCTTTGTAATCTGTTCGATTAAAGCTCATGTTGAGGAGCATTGTAATAGTCTGTTGCTGATAAGTGAATTATAATCTGATCAGAGTTTGCTGTTCACAATATATGTTGTAGTCCAGACTGATTAGTGCAGTAGTATTTTAAAATTTTATTGGTTGTCTGTCTGAATGTGCTTCTAAGAGATATCACCCATGTAATGTTGCGTTTGCTTAAGCTCTGAGATAGTTCTGGTTCATACATATCTAATATGCTAGACTGATATCAATATACTCCCAATATTAGTAAGGTCACGACATGCCTCGGGTGAGACTCTTTGCTCCTCAGAGCAGGGTGAAAATGCCAGTGTGGTGCTAGACTACAACGGAAATCCTTGTTAGCCTCTAATCTGAACCTGGGTCTTGCCTAAGAGACCTTTTTCCTTGCCAAAAAATGGTTCCATTGCCGGGACTTGATATTTCATTTGGGAGCTAGATCATGGTATCTCGAATATTTGAAAGAGAAATACGAAGCTGGTGGGATAACCACCTAGACTAGTTCATCACTCAGCAAGCCGAGCTAAGACAACAAAGGGAGAAAATGGTCGAAGATCTGGTTCTATTTTTTGAATCCGCGAGCGAAGTTTACGAGATATTTTGGGGAAATTTCCCAGAAGAACTCTATAACTGGTTGCGAAGGCTCGAGAACAAAGTAACCAAAAGAAAGTCACGGAAAGTTAGTCACGGGTGGGTGCACGGAGATCTGGTGGCCCTTCATTGGTTAAATACTGAGTTGACCCGAGCTGTAGATTTCTGGGTGGAATCTACCTTGGACGGATACATAGTGGAGTTTGCAGCAGAGTGCTACCAGTCCTTTTCGAGGGCAAAGGATATATTCAGATCTAGGTTACGGGGGAAGCTACTAAAGGAGATTCCATTGTGGATTAAAGACTTGATGGTAGATGAAGGATCAATGGTGTTCCAAAAATCTGAGATGGAAGCATAAAACTTCGGTGTTGGGGGAAGGGACTGAGGGAGAGATGCTACAAGAAAAGTGAAAAAGGGGAGTAGGGGTATGGATGTCGAGACCTCTAATATGCTAAGGGAGCGATGAGCACATCGGAGGGCGCAGATCGCTGAGAAGTGGCGAGAAAGGGTGATAAAGGAGTTAAAGAGACAGGAAAGTAGTTGAAAGGACAAAGAGGAGGCACCTCAGATGACGAAGGAAGCGGAAAGTTAGGTGGGTCCCCAAGATATAGGAGGAACCGTTAAAGAAGTTCGGCAGGTGTATAGGAACCTAGCCCAGATGGAGAAAGGAAAGAAGTCTGACGGAGAAGATGCAGACGCGCGACCCGAGGAGATGTTCGATCTGGCTTTGCACATTGCAATGGAGCAATTGTTCCAAGAAAGGCCGGCTTTCATATCTCAAGGTTCTCCTATTCCCAAAAGTTCAAGTAGCTCTAGTCCCAACCTTCCCCTGGTGCTTTATCAACCACTAAGTGAAATTTTTATTAAGTTGTGTGAATTAAGCAAGTTGCATAGTATTTAGTCTCCAGTAGTAATACACATTGGTAATAGAATTTCTAGTGGTACCATTTCACAACTAGGAACCAACGACATCATTTTAGTAACGCCTACTCAAGTGAACATGGCGGGATCACTTACTCAATACCCAGAGTTCTCTGGGAGGGGTAATGACGATGTAGAACAACACTGGTACCTCTGCGAGGCCATATGGAGGGCACGACAGACACCAGATGCAGGGAAGTTAATATAATTTCAAACCACTCTTAGGGAGAGAGCTCTACGCTGGTTTATAAAGTGGTTTGAAGCTCATTAGAATCCAGCGATGGCATATGTGAAGAGGAACTTCGTTAAGGAGTTCAAACTGCCCCAGACAAACTTGCAGGGTCTGTCAGAAATGTGGGAAATCAAGTAGTGGGAAGGAGAGACTGCTTGGGATATGATGCAGAGATTCAAAGACACGATTGGTAAACTCATCTATCCAATCGATCCGAACCATCAGAGGGATTGGTTCATCAAAGCTCTGCTACCCTTGACAAGAACTCCATTAACTCAATAGAGGATCGAGATGTTGCAGGACGCACTGGAGCAAGCAATGAAGATAGAAGCCATGGTGGGTTATCCGCAAGAGTTTAAGGGAGGAACATCAACATAAGACCCCTCTATAATGGGGTTGCAACATCGAATAGCGAGCTTGACAGAGAAACTCAAGGAAATTCAACCAATGCAGCCAGCAAGACCGAATGTATGGTGCACACACTATCTAATGGAAGGACATGTGATAACTGAATGTCCTCGGTTGCGAGGTTAGAATGGGGGGACATCGGCTGCAGGGGCACAGGGGGCTCCACCAATGGGAGGAGTTGCACAAATAAACACCCAGGGAATATATCCACCACAACAACAATACACGGGGTTCCCTGCGCAACAAAGTCCAAACATTACTGAGTATTGTGAAATATGTAAGAACATGGGTCATCCACCTCGCCTATGCCCTATTTTACAAAAATATTCCACCGTTCTGAATCACACATACTGTGAGTTCTGTGCCTCAACAACACACAACATAGGGCAATGTAGAGCTCTGGATGCATTGGTAGAACGATTGGACTGGCCTTCATACCGAGTGAATGAACTCCCCGAGGAAGAGGAGGAGGCATGAGAGGAGGCTGAGCAGGGGGTAGAGGTCCAGTAAGATGTTACAACTGCTACCAAGAAGGACACGTAGCTATGGAATGTCCACTTCCTAGAAGACCCTGGTGTTCCTAGTGCCGGGTTAACACACACACAATAGAAGATTGCCCTTAGCTCATTAAAATATGGGAGGAAAGAACTAGATAGAGGGGAAAAAATCTAGTAAATGCAAAACCTAGGATAATAGAGACTCAGACAATGCAGAATGTGGCCATAGTGACACAAGGAGGAAAAAGAATGGGGGAAGATGCACATACAGTGGACCTGATAAAATTGATCAGGCCAACATCCCCAAAACCACTGATCAAACCAGAAAGACAAAAGCAATTTTTTCAAGAAGCAGTAGAAAAATTTTCCCAACTGGGGGGAAACAAAGGTATTGAGTTACAACAAACCCAGGAAAACAACGAAAACCAAGCCAATTCAAGTACTATAATTCAAGAATGGTTCCATCTATTCCTAAAGATTGTCAACAACACACCAATGTTGGAGCAACTAAAGCATAACCTGGAAGGAGTGGTGCAGAAGAACACAGGATCAAGGGAATCGCTCAACGCAACCCAGAAATATGTATAGAGAGTGAAAAGAAATAAAAGAAGGATATGAAAAAAGTTGCGAGTAAACACCCAGGTTGCGGGTTTCCAAATTAAAGACACCATGCTTGATTTGGGATCCGATGTCAATATTTTACCAAGGAAAACCTGGGAAGCATTAGGAAGGCCAAGATTAAAATACTCACCAATCCAACTTCGGATGGAAAACCAGTACTGCATTGTGCCCATAGGCAGACTGGAGGAAGTTGAAGTTGATATTGTAGGATTAAAGACATATACGGACTTTGAGGTCATCGACATCATGGGGGATAAAGATCCTTATCTTGCATTGTTGGGAATTGACTGGGCCTTTGAAAATTATGCAATAATAGATCTAAAAAAAGAATTGATGATATTTGAGGATGGGGAGATCAGATTCACTCAGCCACTCAACCCGTATCAAGGTCCAAGATACACAGAGACTGTAGATAACAGAGAAGATGCTCAACTTATGGACCATCTTTATCAAATGACCGCAGGAAGAAGGGAGTATTACATCAACCCAACAACAGGCGTCTCTGTAAGATGGAGAAGCATCCAAAGCTCAAAATTAGGCTCAGAAATAGCTTGGGATGATTGGCAGCAAGGAGGGTATGAGACCAATACAAAGATATGCGCCAATGTCGGAAGAATCAATTGGATCGGGACTGAGGTAAGGGATTACCCAACTTTATCCAATATGAACGATGTAAACATTTTCATAACATAAATATAAGATAAGGTACTAGAAGGACATAGGGTACCACTAATGGACATGGCGTTACAGTCCACATCAGCAAGATGGTGGAGTAACCACCGCAACTCACTGTCGCAATGGGGAAGAGTTGCGGCAACATTGAAAGTGAGATTTAAGGAAGAGGAAGGACCTCGGGTTAGAGAGAAATGCCAAGGGGACTCAGACCCCAGAAACCATATGAAGGAATGTGAGGATCAATGGAGAACTGCAGGATATCCATAAGAGCTATGGGTACATAGATTTATCCATTCTCTGGACTTGATTCCATAGGCCTGGTACCTGACGAAAGAAAAGAAAAGAGGGACCAACACATGGCGGGAAGTTGCGGATAACTTTACACAATGTTTCTTGTTCGAAGGAAAAACAAAACCGATCACACAAGTTTTGCAGGCTATAAAGAAGGTACTGTTCTTCCCAGAAATTCAAAAGGAGGATGAGCAGCCACTTCTAAACCTAGGTGTCATACAAAAGGTAACATGTCAAAAGATAAATAGCGAAATGGATGTTGATAATCTAGAAGATCTCAGGCATCCATATTTTGAAGAGACGGAAGGGGAGAGGGATATCAAAGAAGAACCAATGATAGGAGGGATCCACTTGTTACCATTAAGAACCAAGAAACTAAATATTGGCACAGAAGATAAGCCTAGACTAGCGACAATTGGAGATTATTGGGATGAACAAACAACTAAGGAGATATACAGTCTGCTGCATGAATATGAGGACTTTTTCCCTTCATCGGTAGCAGATCTAATGGGAATAAAAGGGGATATGGGGGAGATGCGGATAATATTGAAGCCCGACGCAAGGCCTGTGGAACATATACCATATCGTCTGAATCCAAGGGTGAAGGAAAAAGTTAAGGCAAAGATCGGCAAGATGTTAAAGGCAGGATTAATATTCCCAGTAGAGGATGTAGAGTGGGTAAGTCCTATAGTTATACAGAATAAAAAGGAGAAGTCTGAGATTCGAGTCTGTGTCGATTACAGGAGCTTAAACAATGCCTGTATACATGACCCATTTCCCACTCTATTTAGTGATGAAGTCATAGACAATGTTGCAGGAAATGAGGTGTATTCGTTCACCGATGGATTCTCAGGATACCATAAAGTAAGGATAGCAGAAGAAGATAAGAAAAAGACAACATTCACCACCGAATGGGGCTCTTTCGCATATAATGTGATGCCATTTGGATTGAAAAATGCACCTGGAGTATTTTCTCGCATCATGATAGCCGCTTTCCGGGAGTACATCCACAAGTTCTTAGAGGTCTACATGGATGACTGGACAATCTATAGCTTATTAAAAGACCATGCAATGCTATTAAGGAAAATGTTTGATAGGTGTAGGCAACTTCAGATCTCTTTGAACCTAAAGAAGTGTATCTTTGCAGTATCGTTTGGAACACTGGTAGGACACATAGTATGTACCCAAGGAGTTTGCGTGGACCCACCTAAAGTAGCAGTGATGGTCAAAATGGAGGCACTAGAAACGGTAAAACAACTGAAATCACTGCTGGGCCACACAAGTTATTGCCGACGATTTATCCGCAACTATGCGAAGACAACAACCCCTTTAGAGAAACTGTTGCGAAAGTCTGAGTAGTTTCACTGGACAAAGAGTTGCAGAATAGCCCTAAATACCCTGAAAGAAAAACTAGCAAGTGCGCCAATATTAGTTCACCAAAATTGGGACATACAACTTCATGTGCACATCGATGCTTCTGACATTGCACTTGGAGCAGTCTTGGCTCAACCAGGGGACACTTCAGTTGACCACCTAGTATATTTTGCAAGTCAGAAATTGTCCACAGCAGAATGGAACTACACCACAACAGAGCGGGAGACATTGGCAATGGTGTATTCCCTTCAGAAGTTCCACCACTACCTGTTGGGAGGTACGTTTAAATTTTTCACAGACTACTCAAATTTGAAATATTTGGTAAACAAACTGGTCTTAGAAGGAAGAATCTGCAGATGGCTTCTACTCTTCCAGGAGTTCACCTTTGAGGTGATAGTAAAGCCCGGAAGATTGAACGTAGGGCCTGATCACCTGTCTCGACTAGAGAATGGAGAAAATGGAGGATCTCTAGATGATCAGTTACCATACGCTGATATTTTCAGAGTAGAAGCCATCCCAGAATATTTGGCCGAAATAACAACCTACCTCGCGACAGGGCAGTGTCCACAGGAATATATATCATTCCAAAAAAGAAACCTGGTAGTTCGAGCTACACAATATCAACTCATAGTGGGACACCTATATAAGATGGGAATGGACCATATTCTTCAGAGATGTGTCATGGACCATGAAAGGGAAGTGGTACTATGGGAATGCCACATTGGGGTTGCGGGAGGACACGTGGGAGCAAAACCAACGACAAGAAAGGTACTACAAGCAGGGTTGTGGTGGCCAACAGTACATATGGACAAAAAAGAATTTGTTAAGAAATGTGATATATGTTAGCGGACGGGACGACCATCCCACAAAGATGAACTTCCACTTCATCCGATGAAAGTACTGCAGCCGTTTGAAAAATGGGTAGTCGATTTTGTAGGACCAATTACACCAGCTGCAAGACACTTGCATGCGAGGTACATAATAACGACGGAAGACTATTTGACGAGGTGGGTAGAATAATTGCGAGTAAAAAATTGCACAACAGAGACTGCTGCCAGGTTCATATTTGAAAACATAATCAGCCGATTTGGTTGTCCAAGAAGCTTGACCAACGACCAAGGTACACACTTTATAAATGACACCATTAAATCCCTGCTAGAAAGCTTCATGATACAACATCATAAAAGCAGTCCGTATCACCCGCAAGCCAACGGTACGATAGAAGCATTCAACAAAATACTGGAGAAGGGCCTAACAAAAATATGCAATGTGCAACGGGATGACTGGGATGAGTGGATACCAGCAAGTTTATGGGCATACCGGACAATGGTAAAGCGACTGAACAACCAAACACCATTCCAACTAGTATACGGGAGAGAAGCAGTAGTCCCAACTGAATTCGTCATACCCAGCCTCCTAGTCGCAACGTCACTCCAACTATTAGAAGAGGACTCACTAAAGGAATGATTGTAGGAATTACAAGGCCTCGAGGAAGACCGATTTTTGGCAGAATTTCACCAAACGGTACAGAAGGATAGAAAAAAAGCTTGGCATAACTAACACATCAAGCGCAAGACTTTTCAGGTCGGGGGAAAAGTTCTACTCTACGACAGTAAGTACTAGAAGTTCCCAGGGAAACTGCAGATGCATTAGCTAGGGCCATTTTACGTGATATAAATCAAATATTCAGGAGCAGTTCGGCTAGAACAATTGGATGACCAAGTTCTACAGGGATGGGTGGATGGTGCACGCCTGAAGCCCTATCAGGAGTAAGTTACTCATTTCCAATTCCAATAACTCTCGCAATCGAGAGGAGTCAACAGGGTAGAATAGCATCAATAACTCTCTTGCATCCGAGAAGAGCATAGATAAGATTTCCACTTTAGCAAAAACATAAAAATAAGTACAGTTGTGTTGCAAAGACCGCAATGCAACCAATTATGGTCGGGGAAGGGTAGTGTCCAATATGTCATCCACGCCAGATAGAAAATCGTGTCGAACATCAGCTCATCATCATTACGCATAGTACTCGTGTCAGTCTGTAAGATTACCAAGATTTGGAAATAATTTCCATAATTAGCATCACCCATACCGTAATAAATTTTCCATAATAAGGCATAACCACCAACCGTCGCGTCTGCCCCAAATCTCGAAGCCACAGTCAGCATTGTCAAAACCCACCTCAGTCGGTAACTAATGACAAGATTGTAGCCATGGACGAGGCCAAAGGGAAATTGATTAGTTATGGGGTCTCATCAACCTCACCTGTGCCGGTTAATTACATAACCCACATGCAAAGAAGCACGAGAATGCCAGAAAAATCCAAGTTAGAACCAGCAACATCCAAGGGAGCAAGAGAAGCAGAACCAGAAGAAGAGCAGAGAAGGCACACATAAGAAATAATTCAAGAGAAAAGAGGAGTTTTTCTATAGGTGTATCAGAGAAGAGCCAGAATGACAAGAGCAACATTAGTAGTTGTGGAGCAAGAGCTCGATAACGGAGTTCAAAAGATGGAATCGCTAGTGGGGAAATACGACATTGCATCATTGATTGACATCGACCTCATGGACTCTTTTGAGTTTCCAACAATGAAAAGACAAGTATATATGAAGAATTATACCACAGAAGTAGGGTAGCAAGCAACAAGAGTCGTACCAGAGTTCTGGGGCATTCAACAGTCTACCATACTAAACTTAAGAAATCTCCCAGTGTTCGATGTTACAGGCACTTCAATGTAGTGCACCAAGTTCTTGTTGATCAGAATTCATAATGGTTCGCTATGGCTAGGGAAAGAAATCCCAATTCATGTGGAGGACATCCACAAGTTAACTGGACTGTCACAGGAAGGGAGGGATGTCTCAGCAGCATTGCAGACTATATCCAAGAGGTCAAAGAAGACTGGAGATAATGACTACTACACAAAGTACGACACCAAGAGCGGGGGGGGGGGGGGAAGGAGCCAAAATCGACTTTATCAACAAGAGAGAGGTCAAGTTTTCTTGTTACTTAATTGCAAGTAAAACGATGAGGCACTATACAAAAGGAGAATGCACGCTGGATATGATTTCGGCTGTGGAGCATTGTGTCCAGGGGCACAATTGAATTGGTGCTCATTTTTGTTGAACGAGTTGTTCGAATCTTGCGAGGAAAACTACAAGAGGAAACCAAATTCATCTACGGATATCTAATTATGGCATTGGCAATATGGAAATGGACGTTTCCAGGTATTCCAGTACCTATGGAGATAGCAACAGGACAACCATTGGCAATGAAGTTTGTGCCTTGGAAGGTATTCGGGGATCCTAGCACGAAGGAGATAAATGCAGAAGCTTTCAAAGTATGGTATAACCAAATGGTTGATGTCATGATGAGTCAACAAATAATCCCACGAAGTCTACTGGATGGTTATAGCTCACAGATATGGTTTGAAGTTACCCACAAGCAAACCTTTATCAGGCCAACATGCGTACCAGAATCAAATTTCAAAATGAAGCCATTAAAGTTCCAGATTGATGAAACAACCTTCCACACAGAAGTCTGTTCATGGCTAGGAGTAGCAATGGAGGTTAGAAGCGAAGTCTACACTTATATCTTCAATGGGATGTTGCCAAACCCACTGTCGGGAGATACTTCAGAGCAGACGGTGACTAGGATGGCGCAGTTGCAGCTATCCCCGATCATTGAGAAGTTGAACACAAAGGTACAAACTTTTAATAAAGTAGTTTAAGTGTTAACAAGTGATTCCATTGCATTTCCTACATTTTCAGAGTTTCAGGCATCCCACTCCAAACCATCTTCCGCCACGACCTCCCTAATAGCACCAATACCCAACATTCTATTTAGCTCACCGCCCCTAGCGACTTCAGTGCTGGTTGATCTCATAGGGGATGATCAGCCGCAAACTTTGAGTATAGGAGTACTGATTAGGGAAGAGCCTGTAGTGGAGCCCCAGGTGACCAGGGGGCTACCACGCATCAACCCCCTTGATTTATTAAATATTCACATATCTCGACCTCACATCCACCAAACATCGGCCCTCGCCTCATCCACCGTTTAGGAACCACCCATTACCATGCCCTCCACTTCATCAGCCACCGTATCAAACCCAATCGTCAGAGGAAGACCAAATGAGGACCCCGAGGTGGAAGTTAACTCGGGTACAACAGAAGTACCCCTAGTTGGCCAAAACCTAGTTCAACATGCTACGTTCACAGAGCTTTTAAATTAGATAGAACATCCTATGGAAGAAATAGGTGCTTCGCTCCCCGAGAAAATTCCACTACAGCAGGCTAATCTGACAGCCCCAGAAACACCACCTGATCTAAACATGATCGACTCTAGTAACCAACTTCTACATCAAACACCACCACAGTCACCGCAGGCACAATCAGCAAAATCTATCGCGAACGGAAAGTCACTTCAAGCACGATGGCCAGATTAGGGAACCTTTGGTGCTGAGAGCATGGAGACATGGGGAACAACCCAACTATACCATTTAATTCAGAGAGCAGCACAGTAAGCAGAAGGGCTTCACTCAGAGCTCCAGCAAATATGCGAGCAACAACAATTACAAATCGGCACGCTTACTAAAGAGCGTGAACAGCTGAGGACAGAAAATGGTAATCTACAAGAACAACTGGAGACAATGAAAATAATATTCTGAGACATTTGGCCCACAGTAACGGCCAACAAAAACCAAATACCAGAAGGGATAAAGGAGAATGATATAGTCGAACGCTCGGTCCACATCAGGGTGGCATGTTCAAACCTCCATAAGGAAAATGAGGAGCTCAGAGCAGCATTGGCAGCCCGGCCCACGCTACCAGACCCAACGGTTGAATACACAGAGAAGATATCTGAGAGACAGAGCCAGGTGAAAAAAATGCAGGAAGTTCTGAGTACTTCAGTGAAAGAGGCGTATGACCTACTGAAGGGTCTACAGGAATGTTCGACCTCGCTCACACTGAAGTCTCAACCGGTTTCATTACAGCTACAACAAGTATTAAGGGAGATCTAGGAGGCCACGGACCCTACTGGACTCGACCAACTATATGCTCAAGCGGACGCTCTGGAGGTCCAGATACAACAGATTGAGGAAAGATCAAATGCAACAAAGCAAGCCCTCCGGGAACTGAGATAGCCGATAAAAACCAGTGCCCAAACAATGCAACGACTGGTCTTCGAGGGTGATACAAAAATCCATAACGTTTTTGGTAGCCTATCAGTTGTTTTAGGGGAGGAAGTGGTCGCGCAAGTCACAACACAAACTGACTCGCTCATGCAAGGATGACATCACGCCATGACAACCTTTCAAGAACTCAAGGCATTAGCTCTAAAAAATGTCCCAGAATTGGGGCCCTTGTTTGGACAGTCGGGAGAAAGGGAACAAGCAGAGAATAACATAGGGCCGAGCATACCAATGGAAATAGAGACAGTGAAAATCGATTGACTCAGGGCGAGTCAATAGGATGTGGTCGGGGCCCTTGTTTTGAAATCAAATAGTTTTGAGTTGCGGATAGTACGTGGCGGGACGCAACCATGGTAGGCAGAGAGTTTTCAAGGTTGCGAAGGAGTGAAGAACAGGTGGCACAGCTGCTGCGGGAGCAAGCAAAGATGGTAGAAGAACGTGGCAGGAGACAAGCAGTAGAACTCCCGATGAACATAGAGAAGCAGAAGATAACCGAGCAAGAAGAAAGGAAGAAGTATTAGTTGTGCTAGCAACAGAAAAAATAGGCAGCCGGCCAACGAAGAAAGGAGGTTGGCACAGGAGGAATCAAGGAACATGAGCCATAGGAGAGCTCTGTTCATGTTGTTCCATTCTCTATCTCTCTGTATCTCTGTGTTCTAATCTACTGGATAGGACCTCTTTGTAATCTGTTTGGTTAAAGCTCATGTTGAGGAGCATTGTAATAGTCTGTTGCCGATAAGTGAATTATAATCTGATCAGAGTTTTCTATTCACAATATATGTTGTAGTCCAGACTGATTAGTGCGGTAGTATTTTAAAATTTTATTGATTGTCTGTTTGAATGTGCTTCTAAGGGATATCACCCATGTAATGTTTCATTTTCTTAAGCTCTGAGATAGTTTTGGTTCATACATATCTAAGCTGCTAGACTGATATCATTCTACTCCCAATCTTATTAAGGTCACGACACGCCTCGAGTGAGACTCTCTGCTCCTCGGAGCAGGGTGAAAATGTCGGCGTGGTGATAGAATACAGGAGAAATCCTTGTTGGCCTCTAATCCGAACCTGGGTCTTGCCTAAGAGACATTTTTCCTCGCCAACATAGTGTGAGTTCCGTGACGTCAAGTGGTATCAGAGCCAAACAATTCAACATCAAGTAAAGTTCAGAGTTCACAGCAGAAGCATGAAGCATAATAAAAATTAGAAATACGATTGAGGTAACTTATTTTGTAGATATTATTTGCTTTGAAAACATATATGAAAATAAGTGTTTTGAGTGTAAAGCAAATTGAGGACTGCAACATTAAAGGTAGAGTCATTAAAAGAAGCTAGAATATTAACATGTGTTTAAATAAGATTTGGATGATGAGTTGATAACTGTAGCTAAGAACAAAGAGAATTCTTGATGATGATGGAAAATAACCTTGTAGCAGATACGGAGGACAAGCAAAGTTATAAGTAGATAAGCCAAAAATACAGTAAAAAATGATTTTTATTCTTTTCACTCCAAAATTCATATATCTTATTTTATCATTTTAAATGTTATTTTATTATTTTTTCCTTAGGAGGTTACTTTTAGGCGGAAATTTCCTGTAATGCTGAATGGATCTTCCTATGATTGACCCATATTTATTAATAAATAACACACTAGCCACCTAAAATAGCTTAAGTAAGGAGGTACTAAGTTATGAGAAGTATTAATGAGATTTTCCCAATGGTTTCCCATGTAAATTCCTTTCACCAAGAGGCTTCTAAGTGTTTTCCCTTTGTAAATGGAGATGACTTCACATTTGGGCAGGGGATGCCACAGGGCCATCAAGAACATCTTTATTTAAATCTTCATAATACATAGCCTAGAAGACGTAGTAAAACCATAACAACTAGTTTACAGAGCCAAGGAAATGAAATTACAAAAGAGATGATGACATTGAATCCCATAGTGAAGTTGTCATTAGAAATTGCACAATTTTAATTAACATTTGCACTAATAGGCATCCCCCCTATTGAAAATTCACACATTAATATATATTCTAATTACAAATCTCAATCCTATGGTTAAGAATGAAAGACTTGGTATATTCTCGTCGTCTCCTCTAAATAAACAGATGGATTTTTCAATAACAATTTCCTTGCATCTCTAAATCCATGTTTTAATTTTCACATCTAACATGATTACAAATTTACCATGGGACTTGTTGATGACCACGTATCAAGATTAATGAGAATGGAATTATAATATAACTATAAAATATTTAAATTTATGGAACATGACTTGTGTCTTGGCTTATGAAACATTCTTGAAGGATTTGATGTTGGGAAACCCATGAAGTTGGGTTACACTTTTGTTAGAATCGGGGGCGGAATTTTTTTTTTTCTCAACAATTCGGCCGAACTTTTATAAAATTTAGACCAAACTGTTAGAGAGTTCGACCAAACTTTTGAAATTAGTTCGGCCGAACTCATTCTTCCGTTTACATGGACAGCTTACTAACGGTGTGGAAAAACAGATTTTTGGCCGGAGATTGGAAAACCGGAAACATAAATTCTGCCGAACTATTAGTTCAGTCGAACTCCTAAAATAGTCCGGCCGAAATTTAGTTTATAAATACACGAGCCTAGAGGCATTAACGGGTTTCGGGATTATTATCGTTTGCGTCTGTTGTGATCTTATTTCTGCATCTGCTATGTGTTTTGGGCCTGCATCTGTGTCTGCATCTACGTCTTGCTGTTTGGCCTCGATTCTTACTGTTTGGATTTGCAGGTTGGCTCCGAATTTGAAATTTTCAAGCCCGCATCTATGTCTGCATCTATGTCTTGCTGTTCAGCCTCGACTCTTACTGTTCGGCCTTGGCTCTTGTTGTTCGAATTTGCAGGTTGGCTCCGAATTGTGAATTTTGTTTGAGGTTTAAAATCAAAATGTAACAACGTAATTGAGTTTGTGAGCTTTCATAAGTGTATTTTTCCAAGGCCCATGTTAATATGTTATTTTCAATTTCCCAAGCCATTTTTTGAAAAATCAACTCCTTTTTCCAAATTTGCATTCTTCCTTACTAAAAAAAACTCTAGTTCTAGAGGTCGTTGAATGAAACATTTTTTAGGAAATGGAATCATAGGAAATGGATACCCCTACATAAAAATTGGTGTTAATATTCTAATGCAATTGATGGTTCACCAATGTGAGTCCCAATTAGAGTTTTATGGTGTGTTGCAACTCACTTCCTCAAGCGATCTAGCGACACATTTTGAATTTGTTACAATAATGTGAAATATAATAGAGTAGCATAATTGAGTTTCATAAGAACTCATAATTGTAATTAGGCTGAACCTATCTCTATAATTTTAGTACAAAATTCTGTGTTGGTAATGCGAAACCTCATCTGGGTATACATATTACTTTTCCACAGTAAATGGGATGCCTACCCTATTCTCGCTTACCTTTGTGTTGCCCCTTCCCCTAAAAATTTTATTCTCCTCTTGTCGGGCAGGCGGACGGATACATGCCCCCGCATTTCCCTACAAAGATATAAAGAGAGAGGATACCAATACCTTTCCACTTATTATAATAGTACATAATTCTTGATTTGGAGGTGTATTTAGCATTTTATTTCATTGTAAACAATATTCTGTACAAATATTTTTCTTTTTTGAAAACACATTGAATAAATTTGGCATAAACTTTTGTTTTTCAGAACGCCGTGTGTGTGAGGAAAAGAATGGGGGCATGTATCGGAACTGAAAATTTTGTTTGTTTCTCGACTGACTGAGGAAATTGCCATCATCTGGGGACTTAGTGACTCAGTGAATGAGATAACACCGAAATCTTCTCTTATCCAAGCTCCTTTCTGTGGTGGTAATGACACATAAATAGCACCAATATTGTGGCTTTAATTAACTGCAATTACACTTAATAACATCAAAACTGTATAACTCCAAAACTATCCTTTGAAGAAATACAAACTTCATTTGAATTGCATCTTTGTATTTAGCCTGAAATTTAGTCATTCTGTAATTGTACCGAAGCCTAAAGTCACCCATCTAAACCTGTAATTAGGATGAACCTCTCTCTATAATTTTAGTACAAAATTATATGTTGGTAATGTGAAAACCTCAGCTGGGTATACATATTATTTTTCCACAGTAAATGAGCCAACATGACTTAGTGACTCAGTGAATGAGAAAATGAAATGTATTCAATAGAAGAAACAATAGCTATAATTAAAAAATTTAGTTCAACTCCAACTTATTTTTCATCCAGTAAACATACATCAGCAGCAATTCAAAGATCTTATACAAACAGTAGACATAAATGTTAACTTATTTTTCGTCTAGTAAACATACATCAACAACAATTCAAAGATCTTGTACAAATAGTAGACATAAATGTTAATCAACACTGAATGCTAGTATGCATAAATACTATGAATCCAAATATTAGTCCACTTAAAATTTGTAGTGAATCGGAAGATACATACTATACAACCTTCCTAAATCGAAGGTCTCACTCTTTCATCATTAGTATAACCATTTGTCGATTGTCTAGCCTTTTATTGTTTCCTAATTTTTTTTTTTTTGTTTTGATAATAATTATAGAGTTTTGTTAGGAAACAATAATTATAAATTCTTTTTGACAAATATATTAATAATTTTTTCACAAAGGAAAAATTCTTAATCTTTCATTAAGTTAGAAAAATTACATGTTACATTTTACAAATATGTGATCCAGTAGATGCATATATAAAGTTGACTGCATATATCATCAGTGATGTACAAAAATTTTCAGAAGAGTTCCAGTATACAAAGTAAGTTCGGTGCATAACTTACTAGTAATGGAAACCCATAATCAAAATAAAGACCGTTTTTTACAATGGTTGTGGAATATCTGCTGGAGTACATGTATCAAAAATATAGATATAGTTAATATTCAAAATGTATAATCAAAATTGCAGTTATGTGCCAACTACATGCGGCTCTCGTATTGTCTCGATGAAGGGTTGATGGAAGTAACTGTACACCTGTGCAACAATGTGTTCTTTAATGTGCCAATCTCCCCAATTTAGCTCCACAGCTTCCTTGGAAATTTTGTCTGCCACTTTGTTCTGATTCCTGTAAATATGAGTGACAGAAATGGAATCAAATAATGATTTGAGATGATGAACCTCCCTTAGTAAAGCAGATAGTGTGTGCGAGTGACACTGTGCAAGTGAGTTGAACCAGTTTATCACAATAAGGGAGTCGCCAAAAATATGAAGGGTGTTGCAGTTTTTTTCCCGGGCAAAAATCATTAGAAGTCTTAAACACTAAAGTTCGGCGAAATTATTTGTGCCCTGGCCCAAACCCATTTTGAGGTGATAATGATGGAGCTCATTGATGTAGAGTATAGCCCCCCCCCCGCATCTCTGTTGGTTAGCCATGCCATCAAAATAGGCCCAAGGCCGAGTGCGATCAATAATTTCCGGAGTGTCAATACGCACAGGTTGATGGTTGTCATCATCAGGGATCAATCTATAGTAGGCCACTGTCAGCAAACAAATATGGTCAGCGCTCACCGATTTGTTTTCAAATATGTGTAGGTTCCTATGTATCCATAATTCCCAAGCGAATATCAAAGGAAGGTTACACAATTTTGTGACTGTAGCATTCGACCGCCACCAAGTAGTCCAGGCATCCACGATTGTAGGTCCATGCCAGAGTTGTGAGCATCCCAACTCATGTGTGACAAACATCCAGATGCTTTGAATATTAGGGCAATGCAGGAAAAGGTGCAATGCATCCTTCGTATGAGATAGACAGTAACAACACATGGAGGGTCCATGATAAGCACGTCTATGTAAATATTCAACAATAGGGATGCAATCCTGAAGTATACACCATAAAATTAATCGGAATTTATGGGGAGCCTTAAGTTTCTAGATTGCCTACCACCACCAGAGCTTTTCTTGTGGTTCCTTGTGAAAGCAGAGAGTCAAATAGCCAAATTTAGGAGTATAACTGCCCTTTGGTGAGAGAGCCCAGATCAGTTGATCCTCCTGATCTGACAGTCGAATATGTGATGCATGTAAAGCTCTGATATACAGAGCCCAGTAACGCCAACCATCCTATGGAATGGCCAAATCAGAAGCCGATAATCAGTGCTGTGATTTCCAATCCGTCTGGACCGGGTCAAAAATCTGTGCAAGAAATCGAATCCCCCTGAAAGCCAAATGCTCAGTGATCCAGTCAGGTAACTTGTAATGTTCACCGCTGCCAGCCCACGAGTCCGAGCCCACCCAAACATAGTCACCTGTACCAACTTTCCAAGAGAGGCCCTTTTGAATGAGAGGAGCAGACTTTGTGATAGCTTTCCAAATAATAGAGGCTCCGGGGGTAGGCAATATTCTGCCTCTAATCTATTAAAGTGTGTTCCTGTGAGTAATGTATTTTGAAATGATAACCTCTTTCCAAAGGATGTGGCCAGAGACAAGGTGCCAACATAATTTTTCCACCAGGGCGGTTGAAAAGAGGTGTAAATCCTTGATGCCCCAACCACCCCACTGTTTGGGTCTTCTGATTTTATCCCAGGAAATCCAAGCAAAAGTGCTATCTTTTTGCTTGTTTCTCCACAAGAAATGTCTGCAGATTTTTTTGATGCACTCAGTGACTCCAATTGGAATCCAAGCCAAAGACATCAGGTAGACGGGAATAGCCTCGAGAACTAATTTAGTTAAAACAAGTCGATCAGCCCTAGAAAGCCAGCGGTGATACTAAGCATTGATCCTTCGTTCCACTTTTGCAATGAGCCAGTTCCAGTCTTTGATCTGATAGTCATTTGGTTTTAGATGGAAACCCAAATATTTTAGGCCATCAGCAATATTGTGGAGAGTGAAAGAAAATAATGCCAAAGCATTATCCCATTCCTGAGCTGTGCAGCGGGTCATGATGATGGTGGACTTGTGGTTATTTGGTGCCATCCTCGTTGGTTTGCAAAATTTTTGGAAAATAATCCCAAATTGAGTGGAATCTTGACAAGAACCATCAAGAAATATGAGAACATCATCCACAAATAGAAGATGTGTGAGGTGCATAATCTCATTGATATTGAGACCACAGAGAGCCCCATCTGCTTTAGCTCGCTTGATAAGCACAGGGAGGTATTTCATAACAAGGATAAATAGCAAAGGGGAGAGGGGACATCCCTGCCGCAATCCCCTACCCGCATGAAAGAAGTTCTAAGCTGTGCCATTTATGAGAATACTGAAAGAATCATGGCAGATACACCCCATAATCCAGTTGATAAATGAAAGGGGGGAACCACTTTGAATGAGTATGAAGTGGAGATAGCTCCAATTAACCTGATCAAAAGCTTTTGCCAGGTCAATTTTAAGAATGGTAGCCTTGATATTTTTAGATTTGATAGAGCGAAGGGCTTCTTGTGTTGTGCCAATGGCTTCATGAATCTGCCTGTGATGGAAGAAAGCAAATTTCTCTTTTGCGATGTGAGATGATAGGATGGGTTTGATGCAATTAGCAATGATTTTTGAGATGATTTTGTAAATGCAATTGTAGAGGGATATGGGCCAGTAGTCCTTAAAGGAGTTAGGGTGATCAGTCTTGGGTATGAGGGCAATAAATTTTGAATTGAAACCATCATAAATTTTCCCCTGAGTGCGACAATATTCAATTGCAAGTAGGAGGTCATTTCCCATTAGCTCAAAAAAGTGAATGAAGAATTCAATGGGCCAACCGTCTGGTCCAGGGCTTTTATATTTTTTGAACCATTTAAGAACTCCTTCAATCTCACCCTTTGTGACCGGAGCAGTGAGATCCTTCGCCATATCTTGGTCCACAAACCTGGGGAAAGCTCTGGTAATGTGCATAATCTCCAGCAACTTACATTATAAAGGGGCTCGGTATAAATTGGAGAAATACTGAATGCCCATATCCAGGAGCTTTGAATGAGTGTGAGCCACCATACCGTGCTGATCAGTAAGTTCCCAAATCGTGTTGCTGATCCTATGGCCATTTGCATGTTGTTGGAAAAATCTAGTATTTTCATCCCCAGCTTGTAGCCAGATTGCTCTACTTTTGAGTCTCCAATCTGCTTATTTTTTTCACAGGAGCTTGGTTCTAGTAGCTTCAAGGGTAATCAGATGCTCTTTTGAAGCACTAGATTGGAAGCCCCTCATTTCAGAGTCATTGAGTTGGGTGAGCTCAAATTCAATCCTTTGCAATTCCTCTTGCTCCTTTCGAATTTTATCCCAAATCCATTTGATTGTCAAACCCTTTATGTGAGTAAGATTGTCATTTATCACTCTAGCTAGCTCACGATCAGGTAATTGATGGAAATGCTGCCAAGCCCGAGCCACTAAGTTGTGGTAGTCAAGATCGAGAAGCCATCTAGAATTGAATTTAAAATGTGTCCGGGCATGCAGAGGACCAATCTCGAATTCAAGGAAGATAGGTGAGTGATCCGAGATGCCGGCATGTCCCACCCATTGCCTAGCTTTGTTCATGATCTGAAGTAAAGGATGCTTTATGAGGAACCGATTAAGTCTTCGAGCCAAAGCAGCCTCTCCAGTTCTACTGTTCCTCTAGGTGGGCTGAAGCTTAGTCATATGAATGTCAATAAGGTCGACTGATTCCAGACCAGTGATGATATGATCCGCCAGAGGATCTGGGACAGCATGAATACCCCAGGATTCAGAGATGCCCAATGAAAAATTTAGGTCACCACCAATTATGGTGTGCGGGTGTTGTAGAAGAGAGAAGGTGAATAGAGAGTTCCAGAAAACCTCCCTATTAGTGCACGGCCCGTAGATGTTTATCAGGGTGAAAGCGAGTTCGATGTTACCAAAATTTATGTCCATACCAAGAACCCCATCCCTACTCCAACAATTGTTCATATAGGTAGTCTTATTATTTATGCCAATAGCACATCCACCGGATTGGCCCCAGGCATCCACGGTGATGAAAGCCCAGTAAGGTAGGAGTGAGTTTAGAGTGGAACAAATAGAAAGCCTGTTAGCCAGAGTCTCCTGAAGAAATAAAACATCCAAGCATTGTTGAGCAAGAATATTTTTCAAATCCAATCTCTTAACGGGGTCAAATATATTAATAATGAAGACTGAACCTAGCTACATTCTTCAACATCTAAGAGACACAATTGTATTGTGATATTTTCCCTTCTTTCCAACTTAGTCCATCCTTCTAGAAAAATCCCTTTTAATGAAGTAGATATATCCATAGTGATCCACTGATATTTTTTCACCAACAACTATTCCATTTTGGACTTATATATCTCAAAACTATGCTCATTGAATTTATGCATCTATATCTTTAAACTACTCAAATATTTTATTTCACCATAGGAATCAATTCGATATATCTCCCATTTTTATGGGGTCTATCACATTTCGAGAAAAATACATTAGCCATAAAAGTTTCCCATTGAAACCAAAAATAATTTGATAGAAAACATAGGTTTTAACCTTATATAGTTAATTGTTTCAAATAGATTATTAATAAAATGAAAAATATTCAATGTAAAACACATGCATTAACATATAATTTCCTCGAGAAACCCAAAATGAGAAGATTATTTTTTTAATTAGTATATTAATTTTTAGATCATCACACACACACACACACACACACACACACATATGTATGCATGTATATATGTATATATGTATATATCCCACAAAAATTATAAAATACCAATCCATTACCTTGGATCAGATAAAAATTTAGTTCTTTAACTGAAACTGTAGAACCATGGGGTAAACTACCATGCGCTAGAAAATTTTTAAAAGAAAAAACCATGTGATGAAAACCATCATAAAGGGAGAATTTTTTTCTTTCCCAAAAACGTTTTTTTGGGGCACTACCCCTGAACATCTGTGTGTGGGGGAATTTTCATCTCTACAAAACCCTAAAGTGGGGGTCCTTTCCTCCCATTTTATTCCCACCATTATGCTTAGAAAAATATATAGTGCATGGGGGTATTCACATAAAGAATATAACCCATACCAAACATCCAATAATTCTCCTTAATGTGACTATCAATGTTGCAATGGTTAGAATTATTTTTACTACCCTTGCATGGATGTGTAGTGGCTATTTTATTCTTATCCTTCCCCCATTTCCAGTTCTTATTCCCCTCCTTCAAAGCTTCTTGCTGCTATTTTTTCTTCAAACTACTTAAGTACCCTTTATTTTGGCCTATGGTTTCTAGATAATGTGCGTATACACATGGCTCATACATGATCCTTAGCTTTGAAAGAATCACTTGTTTTTGTATATGGTTATATAGACCCCACATATACTTAAGGAGTACACTCTTATACACCCTTATGTATACGTAAAGTAGTGTGAGTGATTCCATAGGTCCTCTACACACTTCATAGGGTATAATTGGGATAGGTAGTGTTAACTTCTACAAGTTCTATAGGCAGAGTCTGTAAAGGGCTAGGTAGCCTCTGGATCTCATCTTTTATGAAAGGTGACATATCTAGTAAATTCCCCTACAGTCAATCTCTGGAATAGATCTAAATAGAAGTTCTTCTTTTTAATATCCATAAACCACAACCACTTTAAGGCAAATCGTGTACATGTGTCATTTCTCCCATAAACTCTTAAGGAAAACTTTAAAGCATGTGTCATTGGATTTCTCCCATTAACTTTAAAGAATGTGTCATTTCTCAAGGCTTTCTCCCATTAATTCAAGGCAAAATTTGAGGCCTAAAAACTGAAAGTAGCTTAATTTCCATAGGATAGCATCCCCCAAACTCAAATGGAGTAAAATGTAAAATGTTAAAAGTGGAGTGTTTTATGATGTAATGGATCTTAATAATCTAGATTGACATGGCTGTATTGAACTTCCATAGGATAGTATCCCCCAAACTCAAGGTGAGTAAAATGTAAAATGTTAAAAGTGGAGTGTTTTATGATGTAATGGATCTTAATAATCTAGATTGACATGGTTGTATTTTATTAATGTACCTAAATTTACACCTTCCATGTTGCTTTATTCTCTTAAAATATTAAAAGTGGAGTGTTTTAGGATGTAATGGATATAAATAATCTAGATTGTGTTAAATATGATGTAATAGATCTTAATAATCTAGATTGACATGGCTGTATTTTATTAATGTACCTAAATTTACACCCTCCATGTTGCTTTATTCTTGTAAAATGTTAAAAGTGGAGTGTATTAATGTACCTAAATTAACACCTTCCATGTTGCTTTATTCTTTTAAAATGTTAAAGGTCGAGTGCTTTATGATGTAATGGATATTAATAATCTAGATTGACATGGATACAATGATATGATGATAGTGTAGGTTGATGTTGAAGTTGTAAAATTCTTGTACATATCAAATATTATAAAGTCTATCTGTTGAGTGTTAACTTCTACAAGGTTATATAGGCAGAGTCTGTAAAGGGCCAGGTAGTGTTAACTTCTATAAGTTCTAAAGGTAGAGTCTATAAAGGGCCAGGTAGCCTCTGGATCTCATCATTTTTGAAAGGTGACATATCTAGTAAATTCCCCTACAGTCAATCTCTGGAATAGATCTAAATAAAAGTTCTTCGTTTTAATATCCATAAACCACAACCACTTCAAGGAAAACTGTGTACATGTGTCATTTCTCCCATAAATTCTTAGGCAAAGCTTTTAAAGCATGTGTCATGTTGGATTTCTCCCATTAACTTTAAAGCATGTTTTTAGTAAGTGCATAAAATAAATTTGCAAATCATGTAAATGTCATTTCTCCCACAAACTAAAGGCTTTCTCTCATTAATTCAAGGCAAAATTTAAGGCCTAAAAATTGAACCTAAAGTGGCTGAACTCTCATAGGATTTTTAACTTCCATAGGATTTTATTTTGTTTGTTGAGTGTTAACTTCTACAAGTTCTACAGGCAGAGTCTATAAAGGGCCAGGTAGCCTCTGGATCTTATCTTTTTTCAAAGGTGACATATCCAGTAAATGCCCCTATAGTCAATCTCTGGAACACAAATATAAGTTCTTCATTTTAATATCCATAAACCACTACCACTCTAAGGAAAACCTTGTACATGTGTCATTTCTATTTCATTTCTCCCACAAAATCATAAATGTGTGACTTTTGACATAAATTCATCAACCACCACAGCTAGTTGTTTTTTTTTTCTTTCTAAATTTGACTAAATCTATTAATGTAACAAAAGTATTACAGTGAGGCAAACAACTAGTTGTTTTAGTAAGTGCATAAAATAATTTTACAAACCATGGAAATATCATTTCTCCCACAAAATAAAGGCTTTCTCCCATTAATTCAAGGCAAGGTTTCATGCCTAAAAACCTAACCTAAAGTGGTTGAACTCTCATAGGATAGTATCCCCCAAACTCAAGGCTTTCCCCCATTAATTCAAGGAAAAATTTAAGGCCTAAAAAATGAACCTAAAGTGGCTGAACCTCCATAGTATTTTAGTTTGTTGGTTGAGTCTTAACTTCTACAAGTTCTAAAACAGTCTGTAAAGGGCTAGGTAGACTCTGGATCTCATCATTTCTTAAGGCATGTAAAGGGCCAGGTAGCCTCTGGATCTCATCCTTTCTAAAGGCATGTTATTTCTAGATGTGATTTCTGCCATAATTTTGAAGGCAAAATTTCATGCAAACCATGAATGAACCATGTATATGTGTCATAAATCTCCCTTAAACTCTAGGCAATGCAATCTTTAATGCATCTCATTTCTAGATGTGAATTCTACCATAAAATTTAAGTCAAAATTTACGATAAAACATGCACATTTCATTTATCTCGTGCAAATGTGTCATTTCTCCCATACATTTGCAATAAATGTCAATTTAATATATTTTTATTGATTTTTTTTTTTTAATTTTTTTCTTTTTTCAGGGATAAAAAAATCCACTAAATATGGTTTAAAAATGGACATCATGCATAGATGTTTCTTGCTATCCCAATCCAGGGAAAACAATGATTACATATGTGCTTTCCAATATTGTGACTAGCAAAGTCGTCCAAAGGAAAATGAATATACTGGGAAGAATAACAAACAACGAGGCATATTATATTGCATTGATAGAAGACTTGGGAACAACTATGGAGTATGGATCAAATGGAATTGTATTTTTCACCAATTCTGAGCTTGTGTGAAACCAAATGAATGATGTGTACCAACTTAAGAAGGAGAGGCTAAAAGAACTGCATGGAATAGCAAACAGTATTGTTAGCAAATTTCAAATTTTTAGTATAAGACATTGTACACATGTGAATAAGATGTTTGCTGATCTATTGCATAGGGAAATGCCAATTCAGGATTCATCTATCAAAGATGAATTAATAGATGAATTAGAATTATGCAGGGCAATGCCAATGCAAGATTCATCTCTCAAAGATGAATTAGTTTTGAGACTCTCTTCTGCAAAAATTCAAGATTCATCTCTCAAAGATGAATTAGTGTTGAGACGCTCTCCTTCAAAATTTATTGATGGAAATTGTAACATATCTTGAATATGTGTGTGTTTTGTACTTATAAATGTGTCTTTTTTAATGACCATGTGTTTTTTTCAATTATATACCAAGTCTGCTCCCAAGACACCATGTAAAGCGCAACTTGGTGAACTTCACATTTGCAACAAGTGGTGAATTTCACATTTTTATAAAATTAAAATGCGAGGACTTCAACATATTTTTGTTTAAATGGAGTTTCACGCTTATTTTTAAATGACCATGTGTTTTTTTCAATTTTATACCAAGTGTGCTCCCACCATGTAAAGCACAATTTGGTGAACTTAACATTTTTGTAAATTTTTTTGCTTAAATTGAGTTTCACACATCAATTAGTGCTTTGAAAGTTGTGTTTTACATAATTTGTGTACACTAAACTACATTAATTTTTTGAAATTTATTTTGAATTTATTTTAAAAAGTAATTAAAAAAATAAAATTGTAAATGTCCATTGTAGATATATATATCATGGAGGATGAACAACGAAGATCAACAAAATTCCATATCTCTACGAGAGAGGGGGATCAGGGATCGAGGGATGTTCATGGTATTTAAATATAATCTTAAATCTCCATACATATACATATATGTGTGTACATATGGAATTGATTTTTTATCAATTTCGTGAGTTAAATTAGTTGTTAATAAGTTTCATTTTTTATTTTTTAGGAGCTAAGAGGAGAAGGGTGTCTACTCCATCAATGGACCATGCCCATGGTTCATGCAATCGTGGTATGGTTCATGCGATTTAATCAATGGATATTTACATGTATTTATGTATGAACGTATTTTTGAATTGATTTTAAATTCGTATTTTTTTATGAAGTTTCTCTTTCATCTCGTGAGGTTGGTAGTGGTTCAGATTCCCTTAGAGGGCCATCAATAAGTGCTGGCAGATTGCATGAAGGTGGTGATATGTATTCCCCCAGAGGCCAATCAACGGATGGTCGTGTTGGTTCTCAAACAATTGGTGGTTGTGTTGGTTCTCAGCAGGGTTGTTTTGGTTCTCAACAGTCTCAGGGTGGGCAAGATGCTAGCCAACCACATCGAGGTGGCCATCAATTTGAATATTTTTTTCATTCAATTTGTACAAATTTGTTTACATGTGCTTTTTTAATATACAAAATTTTATATATTGATGCAGAAGCTGAAAATTTTGTTCCAAATTTTGCTAAAAAAAGACGTAGGGCAGAACGCGTCATTCAAGAAGAAGGTTGTCCACCAACCACGACTTATCTGGCCGAAATTTTCGATATACCTTGGAAAACAAACATGCAGCAATGCACCTTATAAAGGTGTCAACATATTCATGTAAAATTGAAGAGAGATCTCGTGGCTTTGACTCTACCTGCTGAGAGTCGATAAAGCTTGGAAATAGTTACACACTCTTTAGGCGAACTAGTATATGTGTACTGAAATCTTGGGCCAACCATTGATACTTTTGTAGAAGTCATGAGAAAAATAAAGGAAACAATGATGGGTCCTGATAAATGGGAGGTTTTTAAACAAAGAGTTACAACAGAAATGGCCAAGTCTATGTTTAATTTCAAATAAGGGCCGAAAATAAAGATGTTGAAGGTGAAATATTTCAATCTTCCTCATATAGCTCACTATTTGTATGATAGAAACCTTGCAGCCTATGGAAGACTCCCATGGAATGACGAGGTTCCGCTTTATTTTGCAAAATTATTTTATGCATAATTATTTTTTCAAATGAAACCCAATTACAATGACCTTCCCTCTGAATTTTTTGGTCCTGGGAAAGGTCGATTGTGTGACGGTAGGGGTGCTAGGCGTGATGTTGAGTTGCCTCGCCCTGAGCCACCATTGGTTAGTCGACCTTTTCGTGTCGAAACTTTGTGGTCAGAGATGGAAGCCACTTCTCAAATTAGTCGAGAAGCAAGGGATGCCATCATTGACAATGTTCATAGTGTATTGGGTGGAGTCGATGTTTGTTTGAATCGACAAAGAGCACGTGATAATGCATGTGTTAAATTTGTATATTATATAGATGAAGAGATTAACAACATGAGTGTTGAAGATCTCAAAACATATGCAACGAATTTTCACAATGGTTGGTAGGACCTAATTGTTCATGAGGAAGAGGGCATGGGAACGATATGTGTTGTTGGTTAGGGTTCAATTATTTTAACACATGTACAATTTGTAATAAATACATATATACATACATTTATTTGTATGCATTAATGTAACAAAAATGTATCATTATATGTTAACACCATTTGCAGTTGTCACGCTTGATAAATGAAGAAAATGTTAATATCATGGTCAAAGCCTTCAGTTCAAACAATCAAGATGGGTCTCACCATAAATCATACAATCAAGATGGTTCTCACCATCAAGATATGTTAGCAAATTTCAGTGTTTTTTAAGTGAACATGATGATGTACAATTATTTTATTATCTATTATTATATATATCGAAACATGATGAGATATTTTTAAAATAAATAGTTGTGCACATACGTACATGTACATATACATAATAAAATGTTTTAACAGATTCCGATTCTGTCCGATGTTTTTGGGATGGCGGTACCTTCTTCTTCCTTGGGAGATGTACCTTCTACTTCCTTAGGATATGTGCCAAATCCACAATCACAAGTATGGACAAATTTTTACTTTTAAAGTTTATGTTTTTAAGTTATATATTCCTCCTCAAAAAGTTCCATTAAAAAATGAGATATATCTAGATCTTGAGTTATTTTAAATTTTTTGAATTTTAGGTTTTTTGGAGATTTTCTTTTTGAGCCACTCTTAGGAGATGTGCCAAATCCACCAGCACAAGTATTCAATTTTTCACTTAAATATAAATATGTTTTTAAGTTATAAGTTATAAATTGAAATTTAAAATTTTTATTATAAATTGAGATCTAGAGATTTTGAGTTATTTAAATTTTTTGAATGTTAGGTTTTTGGAGATTTTCTTTTGGAGTCTCTCTTAGGAGATGTGCCAAATCCAACCAAATCCACCAGCAAAAATATTCAATATTTTACTTAAATATATGGTTTTAAGTTATAATTTATAAATTGAAGTTTAAAAGTTTTATTATAAATTGAGATCTTGATCTTGAGATATTTTATTCTTTTAAATTTTTTGAATTTTAGGTTCCTATAGAGGATTTATTTTCTCCACAGACTTTAGCGATGGAGATAGGAACATCCACACCATTTCAACCATTTGAACAAGTTGTCTAACTTTTTTTTTTTAATATTGTTTAAAATAAGTTTATATATGCATTTTCATATTAATTTTTTTAATATATATATATAGTTTACTGTTGAAGATGTTCCTGTGGGGGAAGTTTTAGTGGACAAGAAAAAAATGGAGAGGTAACCTCATGAGGTATTGCAATATTTTTTTTTACATTTTGTTTTTTACATGAAGTTCTATATATTCTAACTCAATTTTAAAACATCGAATTTTAATGTTTCTTCACATTGTGTATAGGTTCCCCATGCTTCGCAAGATAGCTCAAGGATTGTGACTTTGCTGGGAGAGACACTACATCCATATGTATTTAATGGATGATGCACATGTACACATGAAAAATTATATTTTCAATAGATTTAGTCTTAAATTTACTTTTTTATATATAGTCTTATCTAGATGCAGTCATATATAACTTGATACTTGATACTTGTGAGATCTATAAATTTTGGACATATTTTATGTGAACTACATTTGGTACATGTGAATGTGATATATAATGTTTTTAAAACTTAAGTTTTGGATGGTTGAACTACATTTAACATGTGAAGTAATGTTACAGTGTTATATATAATTTGTTTTGTTTTTAAAACTCAAGTTTTGGATGGTTGAACTACATTTGCCATGTGATGCAAAGTAATGTTGTGTTATAATTTGTTTTGTTTTTAAAGTGTTTGGTTGAACTACATTTGGCATGTGAAGTAATGTTACATGATACTTGATACTTGTGATCTATAATGTTTTGTTTTTAAAACTCAAGTTTTGGATGGTTGAACTACATTTGGCATGTGAAGTAATGTTGTGCTATAATTTGTTTTGTTTTTAAAACTTAAGTTTTGGATGGTTGAACTATATTTGGCATGTGAATTAATGTTGTGATCTATATTAATGTTTTGTTTTTAAAACTTAAGTTTTGGATGGTTGAACTACATTTGGCATGTGATATAATGTTTTGTTTTTATTTGATAGTTGAACTACAATTGGCATGTGAAGTAATGTTGTGACATAATGTTTTTGTTTTTAAAACTCAAGTTTTGGATGGTTGAACTACATTTGGCATGTGAAGTAATGTTGTGTTATAATTTGTTTTGTTTTTAAAACTTAAGTTTTGGATGGTTGACTACATTTGGCATGTGAAGTAATGTTGTGATCTATATTAATGTTTTGTTTTTAAAACTTAAGTTTTGGATGGTTGAACTACACTTGGCATGTGATATAATGTTTTATTTTTATTGGATAGTTGAAATACAAATGGCATGTGAAGTAATGTTGTGATATAATGTTTTTGTTTTTAAAACTCAAGTTTTGGATGGTTGAACTACATTTGGCATGTGAAGTAATGTTGTGTTATAATTTTTTTTGTTTTTAAAACTTAAGTTTTGGATGGTTGAACTACATTTGGCATGCGAAGTAATGTTGTGATCTATATTAACGTTTTGTTTTTAAAACTTAAGTTTTGGATGGTTGAACTACATTTGGCATGTGATATAATGTTTTGTTTTTATTGGATAGTTGAACTACAATTGGCCATGTGAAGTAATGTTGTGATATAATGTTTTTGTTTTTAAAACTCAAGTTTTCAATGGTTGAACTATATTTGGCATGTGAAGTATTGTTGTGTTATAATTTGTCTTGTTTTTAAAACTTGAGTTTTGGATGGTTGAACTACATTTGGCATGTGAAGTAATGTTGTGATCTATAATGGTTTGTTAAATTAAAACTTAAGTTTTGGATGGTTGATCTACATTTGGCATGTGATATAATGTTTTGTTTTTATTGGATAGTTGAACTACAATTGGCATGGCATGTGAAGTAATGTTGTGATATAATGTTTTTGTTTTTAAAACTCAAGCTTTGGACGGTTGAACTACATTTGGCATGTGATTATGATATTATGTTTTGTTTTTAAAATTCAAGTTGTCGTTTTCCAAACCAAAAAAAATTCACATGAATAGATGTACATGTAGAAATGATTTTACACATGTTTGAATATATATGTTAAAACGATTGAAGTACAATATATATATATATATATATATATATATATATATATATATATATATATATATAATCATAAGATTCTAGGTCTTGTTAGATGTGTCAAACAATCATTAAAAAAAAATAAAAAAATGCATTCTATAATGTATATATATATCCAGTACATGCAAAAATTTTCATCAATGCATGTATAGAAAAGCTACATTTTGTTAATTCCATTCTAGAACATATATATTTAGTACGTGAAATTTTTTTCATCAATGCACATAGTAAAACTACATGAATAGTTAATTGCATTCTAGAACATATATATATCGAATACCAGCAACATTTTTCATCAATGCACATAGAAAAACTACTTTCAGTTAATTTCATTCTAGAACATATATATTCAGTACATGAAACATTTTTCATCAATGCACATAGTCAAACTACATGAACAATTAATTGCATTATAGAACATATATATATCCAATACGTGCAACATTTTTCATCAATGCACATAGAAAAGCTACTTTCAGTTAATTTCCTAGAACATGTATATATCCAGTACATGCAACATTTTTCATCAATGCACATAGAAAAACTACTTTCAGTTAATTGAATTCTAGAAAATATATATCCAGTACTTGCAACATTTTTCATTAATGCACATAGAAAAGCTACTTTCAGTTTTAATTTCATTCTAGAACACACACACACACACACACACACACATATATATCCAATACTTCTAGAACATATATATCCAGTGCTTGCAACATTTCTCATCAATGCACATAGAAAAGCTACTTTCAGTGAATTGCATTCTAGAACATATATATATCCAATACATGCAACATTTTTCATCAATGCATGTATAGAAAAGCTAATTTCAACTGATATTAGTGTGTATGTACCAAAACAATGTACATGTGCAAACACTTGCACAGATATCATAACAAGGCAGCTCAATTTTTAGTTGAGTTCTGGAAGTTATAAAACATGAATCCAAAGAGATGAAATTGTTGGGCAGTTCAATAAAAAAAATTCCAGTGGAATGCCATCTTCAATGATCAGTTCATGATTGGATTTTGACATTTTCCATTTTTTAATTTTCATTTTTTTCTTTAATTGAACCTCTATCAACTTTACGCGTACTGCACACACCAAGTGACTATATTAACAACTTATGACATCAGGTTCATAGTCTTCAAAGTAAGAAAAATCCCCGCTTTGATTAGTTTTTTTGAAAAAATAACCTTTCAGTATAATAGATCCTCTGTCATAACTCGTGATCGTTATAGTTTTCTAATAATTTAATATTTTGTTCAGTGCAACGCATCAAATAATACTTCACATTTTCATTGTTTTCAGTAGGTACAATTACAACAAAAACATATCCTGCACAATAAAAAAAACTTAACAATCTTATGTATTTAAATTTAGATCATAATTAACATGAAAAAATAATTTTAAAATATTTTTAGTATCTATTTCTAGATCTCTATCATTTGAAAGAAATTCAAATGTGACCTTCTCTAACAAAATTAGAAACTCGATCACCATCAGATGATATTGTAGTCTCCTCTAATTGCATTTCTTCAAACATTGCAATGGATATTTTCCCTTTTGTATTTCGCTCTGTATGTTTCCAATATATTACATACATTTTGTTTTCACAAACGTCATTATTTTCTGTGTTGTCTATGCAAACATGACAAAAAAAAGAATTTTCTTTTATCCAATGCAAACACATTTGTGGACAACTTTGTTTTAATTGAATGTAATTTTTGAGTCCCTTTTATTGTTTCAACGTCATTTCCAATTGATCTATCTACATCTTCGATCCCAATATGCCAAAAAAACCTATATATGGAAAATTCAAAGAAGAATGTAAATATGATATCAAAATACCATCAAAGATAATCATTGTGATAAATGTACATTATTTAAAATTGGATATCCAATAAAAATTAAAGTGAATGTACCTTCGCACTTCCCTTGATCGGTTAGTCTCATGACTTATATCAATGATGCACCATTGAACAACTTCTTTAGCGTCCAAAAGTCGGTTTGCAGAGGGGTTCATTTGATATCTTAGAAGTGCTCATTTTATGCATGCCCCTGCACCGTCATGTTCTCATTTTCCATGGTCAGTCTCAAATAAATTCCAACAATGTTTAATGCAAGTTTTATTATGAAGATAACACAACCAAAATAATGATCGTGAATATTTGAATTGACCTGTGCATCCATATGATCATATCCAATGTTCATTGAATTTTATTCCATGACTTTTCAAGGAGTCATAAATCTTTCCAAAACAATGTTTTACAAAATATGTATCATGTGTATGATCGTCACTGATATAAAAGTGATATTATTTAATAACATGCTGATTTTCTTTGGTGCTTTCTATTTGATCAAAGTTTTGTTCAGCATGTCTATATAGAATATGGACGAGCATGGAGACTTGGTCAGAATGATAGTGTTCACTCTGAATTTCTTTTTGTGGAACAAATGTGTAGTTTTCTGCAAAATCAATTATTGACAAAATGGTCCCTAGAGGAAAAAATTCACGGGATTTTTTGAATTTCAAGTCTTTCCATCGAGCTTTATGGGAATTCTTGGTGTATTTATAAATTTCTGCCTCAAACTTTCTCAAAAAATCTATCACAAAAATTTCTTCTTCTTGTATTTCAATTCTTTTAGCACTATTTGAACCTTGAATCGACGTATGGATATATTAATATCTCTTCCATTTCACTTTCATGTTGGACAATGATTGATCATTTATATCAGTACGATATTTGTTTTGAAATTTATTCAAATTTCCACAATCATCACATTTTTTACCACCAACACATTTCTTTTCACAAAATAATTCATCGCTTTCTCTTTCACATAGAATTTGAGATATGAAATCACAGATAGTGGAAGGAAGAGGTGAATCTTTCCAAAATTTTCTACCAAAATTAAGAAATGTGTCATAATATAACTGAAATTCCACATGGCAACGACAACAACAAGTGTCGCATACAGTGATAGGTTTTACATACCATGGTTTTTGTTGAACAAAAGCACTGATTGAGACATGAATTTCACGATTCTCTTCTTTTAACTTGTTGAACAACTCTATCTGAGTGGTTTCCAAGAAATGTTTTTCATGTTCTTTGTACTGATTTCGTGCTATTCTTCTTCACATCACATCCCTTGCATTTGGCGAAACACGTGAATTTTTCTTCCAATATTCATATATTGTTTTTTTAACATTTTCTCCAAGTCTATATTTGCTAGAAAATTATATATTACAGAGAAATGCAACACATAAAATATGCGGAAAACACAAGTACACAAAACACATAAAACCAGAGAGACACAGATATATGTGGTTCACCCAGTTTGGGCTACGTCCACCCTGAACAATGAGTCCTTTCTTTCTATTATCCAACAAAATGAAGAGACACGACCTACATCAGATCCACTATAATATCCTTTGTTCTCTCTCATAGTCTCCCTATTTGTTTCTCGCTCTGAGAATACACATACAATACACAGTCGCAATACAATACCCTCATACAAAGTGAGGGGTTGCCTTCTAGGGCAAAAAACCCTAAAATAAACATAACTTCTACCGTCAGATCATCCGCCTAATGAATGGCTTAGATTGACTAGAAATTACTATAACCTTACAAGAAAATTTTACATCTGTTTTTAACTTCGAGGCGCTACCCCTGAAACCCCCTGCCAGGGGGGGGGTCCATAAAGTTGCAGTCACACCCCCTGGACCCCCAAGAATATTTTAATTACGAGCGGCGTTGTCACCCCATTAAGGTACATGGGTCAAATGCTGTGACACAAATCAAACAAGATAATCAGGCTCCACACCCAACAATATTTTTATGGTTGCCTACAAATAGCTCTCCAACAACTGAGTTCATCATTTACATCTATTTGCAACCGAAATTTCCGATGTTTGTGCAAAATTTTCCATGAGGTTCCTAATGCTCGTGCCATAGATTTTACCAAGCGATTCTTTTTAGTACTTGATGAAACCACTGCCATATGTATTGCTCTACGTACAACTGAAATTTTTTCTATCTAGATCTTCTAATTGAATTTATATCACTATTTATATTTTGTATCACATTTTCCTTCATTTTTTTTTCATCTTTTGTTGATTTTCCAATACCCAATAAAGTCATAGCTTGTTTTAATTTCCTTAATGATAGGAGACCTTTCAACATTTGGGCTTGAACTGTCACATTTTACTTTATGAAGTACGTATAAAAAATGTGTTTAACACGATATCGTATAACATGGTTAGCTATTTTATCTCCATATGTGTGAGTATCAACATTTTCTAACATCTCATCATGGACATTGATTTCATTTGTACATATTCAAATGAATAGTACATAATAAGTTTACATATTCAATAAATAACTAAATTAATAAATATGTATAATTTCAATAATACGTGCATGTGTTCAACACACACACACACACACCTTGTGATTCAATTTCTTCACTTGATTTTATTTCAACATTTTCACCATCTTCAATAATTGGTTCAATATCTCTTTCACTTTCTCTTTCAAAATTTTTTATCTCATCATCAATGTCTTGAGGAATACCTCTCTCTGTTTACATTGCAAAATATTTTTCAAATTAGTTCATCAAATAAAAATTAAGCTTGAACACATTTTACACTAGGAAAATTTTAAATATCAAATTCATAACATTTACATTTACATACCTGCTTCAACTTCTAGTTGAGGTTGATTTTCCCTTTCAATATTTGAGAGTGCTTCTCTCTCTCTTTTGCGAGATTCTCTCCCCTGTTCTCTACGTTCCTCAGGGTTTCTTGTTCGATGATATTTTCTTGCGCAATTCCTTTGATTTCCCATGATAATAGAGTATGAAGTTCAAAAAATTTCCTTCAAAAATTTAGACAAAAACTCAATTAAAAAAAAACATCACAAAAGATTTAATTTAAAAAAAACTCATTTTAAATTTTTTATAAAAAACACATACTTCAATCCAAAACACTTACTTTAAACAATCCGAGAAAAAAATGTCTTATAAAAATGAAACGAAGCTCAAAATATCTCCTTCCAAGTCCTGCAAAAAAATTTCATTTAAAAAGTTAGACAAAAACTGATTTTAAAAAATCATTATAAAAGATTTACTTCAACCCAAAACACATACTCTAAAAAAATGTCACTTGAAAATTAATTCCAACTTAAAAAATGCCACTTTAAAAAGTACTTTAAAAAATGCTCTAAAAAAATATCAGTTTAAAAAATACCTCCAAAAAATGTCCTTTAAATATTAAGCCTAAAAAGAGTCATTTCGAAATTAAGTCAAAAAAATGTCTTTTGGAAATTAAGCCCAAAAAGCTCTCAAAACAAAATACATCCAAAAAAATGTACTTTGAAAATTAAGCCCAAAACCTCTAAAAACAATGAAAATTAAGCTCAAAACTTCTAAAAACAAAATGCCTTAAAACAAAAAAATGTTTTTTGGAAATTAAGTCCAAAAACCTCTAAAAAAAAAGTACATCCAAAAAAATGTCATTTGAAAATTAAGCCCAAAACTTCTAAAAACAAAATACTTTAAAAAAAATCAATGAAAATTAAACCCAAAACATCTAAAATCAAAATACCTTAAAAAAAAAAACAGTGAAAATTAAGCCCAAAACCTCTAAAAATTAAATACCTTAAAAAAAAATGAAGCCTAAAAAACATCCAAAAAATGTATCACATACCTCCAAGAAATGTCCTTTGAATGTACCTCCAAGAAAAGTCCTTAAACCCAAAACAATCATTTGCAAAAATTTCCTTTGAATGTACCTCCAAGTAAATTCCTTAAACCCAAAACAATCCTTTGCAAAAATGTCCTTTGAATGTACCTCCAAGAAAAGTCCTTAAACCCAAAACAATCCTTTGCAAAATCAGACCTTTGGAAAATCAGATCAAATGAAAAAATGTGCAAAATTATGCGAAAATAATGAATGCTTTTACGTCAACTTATATTGCCGCGAAATGATTTTTTTGGAGGGGCTTCGTTGTATTTTCCGGCCGACGGAAAGTCAAGTAAATGTTTGATCAAAATTTTATAATAAAATCAGCCGAACTTTTGTGTCGTTAGACTTGATAGGCCGTCTGTGCAAAAAATTATTCAGTCGAACTTTTTTACAAGTTCGGCCGAACTAACACGTCTGCAATTATGCAGATCCAAGCTCTGAATAAATATCTACAACTTTGGTCTGGTTAAACTCCATGAAATATTCTGAATTAACTATCGGAACCAAGAAAAACATTTTCAGAATTCAATATACTTTTAGGAAATTAAACTTTTATGGAATTTCATAAATATTTACAAAATTTAATTAATTTCGTAATAAAACGGGTGCAAACAATTTCTGTAGGTCATTATTTCAGTGAAATCAATATTTGTATCTTCCAAAATACACTGTAAAAAAATTGAAAAAATTGTGGTGCATTACATTTGTCCGTAGTCTGTAATGGGTATTTTTTATATTTTTAGTTTATAACTTATATGTTGAGATATTTCGTGCATCGCGAAACATATTCAAAATATGCAGTTTTTGTTAGAAAATTATATATTACAGAGCAATGCAACACATAAAATATGAAGAAAAAACAAGCACACAAAACACATCAAACCACAGAGACACAGATATACATGGTTCACCCAGTTTGGGCTATGTCCACCTCGAACAACCAGTCCTTCCTTTCTATTATCTAGCAAAATGAAGAGACACAACCTACAACAGATCCACTATAATATCCTCTGTTCTCTCTCACAGTCTCCCTATCTATTTCTCGCTTTGAGAATACACACATACGATACACAGCCGCAATAAAATACCCTCATACAAGCGAGGGGTTGTCTTCTAGGGAAAAAAACCCTAAACTAAACATAACTTCTACCGTGAGATCATCCGCCTAATGAACGACCCAGATTGACTAAAAATTACTATACTTTTACAATGCAATTTTACATGTGTTTTTAGCTTCGATGACACTGCCCCCAAAACCCCCCGCCAAGGGGTTTCCATAAACTCGCAGCCGCCCCCCCTGGACCCCCTAGGCAGCGTACAATTACGGGCAGTGTTGCAGCCCCATTAAGGTACATGTGTCCAAAGATGTGATACAAAATAAACAAGATAATTAGGCTCCACACCCAACAATCTCCCACTTGGGGACTGATTGTAGCAACTCCACCACTGCTTCATTTGCTAGAAAATGACTCCACTTTGGACCTCGATGTTTCTCATCTTCATCATCATACTTGAAGACCAATTGAAACTGAGCATATTCTCATATTCTCCCTGGTTACAACTTTTGTTAGCATATCTGCAAGATTCTGCATAGTGTGTATCTTTTCCAGCTTCAACTGTCCATCTTCCAATATTGACCGTATGAAATGGTACTTGAGTTGTATGTGTTTAGTCCTGGAATGAAATGCTGAGTTCTTTGCAAGATGAATGGTACTTTGGCTATCACTGTATAATGTGCCCATATCATGCTTCTTACCCAATTCATCCATAAACCTTTGTAACTAAATCATTTCTTTACTAGCCTATGTAGCAACAACATACTCTGCTTCTGTTGTTGAAAGTGCAACAAAAATTTGAATTTTTGAAACCCAACTGACAACTGTTCCACGTACAGTAAATACATATCTTGTAGTGCTCCTCCTGTTATCTCTGCCCCCGCCATATCTGCATCAACATATCTCTGTAGAGCAATGTTTGAACCACCAAAGCATAATGCTTGATTTATGGTACCTCTGAAATATCTGAGAATCCATTTCACTGCCATCCAATTTCCTTTTCTTGGATTGTTCATGTACCTACTTACAACTCCCACTCCATGTGCAATATCAGGTCTTGTGTAGACCATTGCATACATTAAGCTTCCAACTACTGATGCATATGGAACTTTAGACAAATAGTCCATTTCTTCTTGGGTCTTGGGGCACATCTCCTTACAATGCTTGAAATGGCTAGGAAAAGGTGTACTAACTGGTTTTGCATTCTGCATATTAAATCTTTTCAACACCTTTTGTATGTACTCATTCTGAGACAATGTTAATTTGCAATTTTTCCTGTCTCTAGTTATTCTCATACCAAGGATTTTTTTTGTAGCTCCCAAATCCTTCATTGCAAAGGAATTTGCCAATTTTCTTTTGAGCACATTTATTTCCTGCATGTTAGACCCTACAACAAGCATGTCATCTACATACAATAACAATATAATATAACTGCCATCATTTTGCTTTTTCAGATAAACACAATGATCAAAGTGACATCTAGTATAACCTTGTTCAAACATAAACCTGTCAAATTTTATATACCATTGCCTTGGAGCCCGTTTTAAGCCATACAAGCTCTTCTTTAACCTACACAATAATTTTTCTTTCCCTTTGACCTCATATCCTTCTGGTTTCTCCATATATATCTCTTCCTCCATATCTCCATGGAGAAATGCTGTCTTTACATCTAACTGTTCAAGATGTAAATCTTCCGTTGCTACAAGACTTAAAATAGTTCTGATTGAAGTCATCTTAACAACAGGAGAAAATATTTCATCAAAATCAATACCTTTCTTCTGTGCAAACCCCTTCACCACAACTCTAGCTTTGTACCTTTGTTTTCCTCTATCTTCTTCCTTCAGCCTGTAAACCCAGTTATTCTGCAATATTGTTTTACCTACAGACAACCTGACTAAATTCCAAGTTTGGTTATGCATTAAGGATTCCATCTCTTCTTTCATGGCTAGCTCCCACTTCTTCCTGGTTTCAATCTGCATTGCTTCTTCATAACATTCAGGTTCACCAGAATCAGTCAACAATAAATAATATAATGAAGGAGAGTATCGTTCAGGGGGTCTACTTATCCTCGTAGATCTTCTAACACCACTTTCAGGTGTTTGAGGTGTCTGTTGTTGTTGTGGTTGTTGATTGTTATTATTTTCAGGCACCTTTACTTTTTCTGTGATCTCATTAAGAACTGTGTATTCTTTGTTTTATTTTTCCTGTTTATTTTCCTACAACTAATTCCTATACAAGACCTTTTCATTGAATATTACATCTCTCCTCCTAATGATTTTGTGATTTTCATAATCATATAAGAGATAACCAAAATCATTAACACCATATCCAATAAAGGTACATTTCTTTGATTTTTCCTCAAGCTTTGTTCTATTTTCTTTATTAATATGGACAAAGGCCTCACAACCAAAAGGCTTTAAAAATGAGTACTTTTCATTTTTACCTGTCCATGCTTCCTCTGGAGTACCACCATCCAAGGAACTTGAAGGCCCTCTGTTTATTAGATAAACATCAATATCTACAGCATCTGCCTAAAATTGTAAAGGAAATCCTTCATGAAATCTCATGAACCTTGCACGCTCCATGATTGTTCTGTTCATCCTTTCTGACACACCATTTTCTTGTGGTGTTCTTGGAACTGTCTTTTCTTTGCGAATTCCATGCTCTGAACAGTACCTATCAAACTCTTTGCTGCAATATTCACCTCCATTTTTTGATCTGAGACACTTCAACTTCTTTCCTGTCTCAATATCAACCAAAGCTTTTCATTTCTTGAAAGTATCAAATACATCAGATTTATTCTGAATAAAATAAATCCAAGTTTTTCTAGTTGCAACATCAATAAAAGTAATATAATAATGAGAGCCACCAGAGATGATACCTGAGTAGGTCCCCATACATTTGTATGCACAAGCTCTAATTTTTCGCTCTTCTTTTCTTTCCCAACTCTGAGAAATATGACTCTCTTCTGTTTTCCATAAATACAATTCTTACAGAAATCCAAATCAACATTCTTCAAACCTGACAACAAATTTCTTCAGTGAAGAATCTTCATCCCCTTCTCACTCATGTGTCCGATCCTATGATGCCATAATGATGCATCTGCTCCTTTGGAAGTTAAAGCATTAACAGAGTTAGAGACACCATTGCATAAATACAATGTACCAAACTTTTCACCTTTTGCTATTACCAGGGCTCCTTTGGTGACCTTCCGAGTTTTATCTGTGAAAGTTGTCACACAACCTTCATCGCCTAACTGCCCAGTTGAAATCAGATTTTTCTTCAGATCTGGAACATGCCTTACCTCCTTTAATAGCTATTGGTTTCCATTCTATTGTTTTACAATAACTTTATCCATTCCAACAATTTTACAGGGTTTATCATCACCCAAATGAACTTGTCCAAAATCTCCTTGAACATAGTCATGAAAATATTTCTTATAAGGTGTGGCATGGAATGAGGCCCCTGAATCTACCACCCAGGAATCAGTGACGTTTTTGAAAGAAAGTTTCAAAGCATATTGTAACACATCACCTGTCACATTTTCTTCATGATTATTTTCTTGTTGTGCATCTCCTTCTTTTCCCTTTCGAGATCTACAGTATTTCTTCAGGTGTCCTTTCTTTCCGCATTTCCAGCACACTATCCCCAATCTGGACTTGGATATGCCTTTTCTTAATTTACTGTGATATCCCGAGCTCTTTCCTCTTTCCATTTTTCTTCCCCGGTACTCTGCACTCAAAGCATTACCCGATGTCTCACCGGAGCATTTCCGTCGCATTTCCTCGCTAAGGATAGCACCGACAACATCATCAAACTCTAAAGTACTAGATCCAGAGATAGAGTTACTAATGGCCATAACTAAACCATTTCATCTTTCTGGCAATGAGCACAGAAATAAAATAGCCCTAACTTCATCATCAAAGTTTACCCCTACAGAACTTAACTGACTGGTAACTGTATTAAAATCATTTAAATAGTCTGCAATAGATCCACCTTCCGACATCTTCATATTAAATAAAAGTTTCATAAGAAATACCTTGTTTGAGGCCGAGGGTTTTTCATATAGTTTCACCAATGCCTTAATCAAACCCTCTGTTGTTGTTTCCTTCAAAATATTAAAGGCTACCGACGCCACGAGGCACAACTGTACTATTCCAAGTGCCTTTCTATCAAGAATCTCCCATTATGCATCTTTCATAGTCGTCGACTTCTTTGCTTTTCTGCTCATTAGTAGGTACATATATTTCTGATACAGATAATCTTCCATCTGCATCTTCCACAATGGGAAGCTTTGGCCATTAAATTTCTCGACCCTAAACTTACCATCTTCTGCCATTGCTCCCACTTGAACCAGGAACCCTTCTTTCCTGCGATTTTATCAGCCAAATAGACCTTCGGCTCTAGTACTAGTTGTTAGAAAATTATATATTACAGAGAAATGCAACACATAAAATATGAGAAAAACACAAGCACACAAAACACATAAAACACATAAAACCAGAGAGACACAGATATACATGGTTCACCTATCAATTTATCGCTCTGAGAATACACACATACAATACACAGTCGCAATACAATACCCTCATACAAGCAAGGGGTTGCCTTCTAGGGAAAAAAACCCTAAACTAAACATAACTTCTACCGTTAGGTCATCCGCCTAATGAACGGCCCAGATTGACTAGAAATTACTATACTTTTACAAGGCAATTTTACATCTGTTTTTAGCTTCAAGGGTGCTGCCCCCGAAACCACCCACCAAGGGGGTTCCATAAACTCGCAGCCGCCCCCCTTGGACCCCCTAGGCAGCGTACAATTATGGGCGGCATTGCCGTCCCATTAAGGTATAGGGGTTCAATGCTGTGATACAAAGTAAACAAGATAATCAGGCTCCACACCCAAAAAATTATATATTTTTCTTCCTATAAGCCTAGTTCTTCCAACAACCTCTGAAGCTAAAAATAGAAATAAAATTTCAGCGTTTGAAGCTAAAAATAGATGTAAAATTTCCTTGTAAAAGTATAGTAATTTCTAGTCAGTCTGGGCCGTTCATTAGGCGGATGATCTGACAGTAGAAGTTATGTTTATTTTAGGGTTTTTTGCCCTAGAAGGAAACCCCTCACTTTTTATGAGGGTATTGTATTACGGCTTGTATTGTATGTGTATTCTCAGAGCGAGAAATAGATAGGGAGACTATGAGAGAGAACATAGGATATTATAGCGGGTTTGCTGTAGGTTGTGTCTCTTCATTTTGCGGGATAATAGAAAGGAAGGACTGGCTGTTTGGGGTGGACGTAGCCCAAACTGGGTGAACCACGTAAATCTGTGTCTCTCTTTTTTTATGTGTTTTGTGTGCTTATGTTTTCCACATATTTTATGTGTTGCATTACTCTGTAATATATAATTTTCTAACATAATTTGTGACTGCCAAAGTGAAATACATCTTGCCAAAAATCCTCTCTTTTACTACAACATAAAGCACATTGATGCTAGATATCATTAGATTCACTAAGTGTTGGATGATGTGCTACTATAATTGGAGAAAACAAAAACGGAAGAAAATCCAACCATCATTTTAATAAAGATCTGGCCAAGGGATAAACAAGAGCTTTGAAAAACCTTGGTTGGTGTCATACAAAGGTGATGATAGATTTTTGGGACTAGATCGATAACAAAAATATTCATATAAGCTTATATTTGGCATCAACAGGGAGATTCTTGTGTGTAAGTCCAAATATATAAAATAATTTATTATTATTTTTATTTTTCTCGAATGTAATGAAGACTTCTCTTTGAATGCAACATACATGTCTTCTCAAATATAAAAAAGGCTTCTTCTTGAATGTAACATATAATTCTCCTCAAATGTAACATATAATTCTCCTTGAATGCAACGAAGGACTCTTGTAGACTATAAAAAAAGAATTATTCTATAAGTAAGGTTTAATTCACCCATTGTTTGTGAAGTGATTAGGAGTTGGGCTCACAAGCAAAAAATTATGTAACTTCTACTAGTAATAAAAGACCTACTGATCTTTCCCCATGGTTTTTCCCAGTACATCGTTGGGTTTTCCACATAAAATATGTGTTGCTTTTTTCTTGACTGTATGTGTTATTTTATTTATGAATATTGTATTAACAAGATCTATGTAAGTTATTATTGATCTCAGATCTATTGTTGTTAATTTGTCAATTACTATTTAAAATATAACAATAGGATGTTGAGGAGGGCCTCTTGCTTGACATGATTTATTATTCACACTTCCACTATGTTCCCTGGTTGACACCTATCTATATTCCCAAACCCAGCTCCCATCTACCCCTTTCCAGTTAACCCTATTCCTTAATGAATATTTTATTCACTAGGTTCATATATTCATTTCTCTCACCACAACTTCGAAACTTCTCATCCATGTTACAAGGTCAACTAAGTTTCAATGACATTGAAAAAATACTTGAAATGGCCAAAAACCATTAAAAATTCAATTAAGAAGAGATTTTTTACAAGAAAATATAGGTTAATGTGAGTAATAACCTTTTTATACCATATTAGATTGTGAAATTGTAAATAAAAATATATCAAGAAACACAAGGATTTTCAATAAATCATTGGACATCCTATTTCAACATCAACAACAAAAGTTTCATAATTGCCTTAATTTTATAAGAATTATTGATGAGAAAATTATTAATAGGAATTTACCGACATGTAGACTTGGAATCCAATTCCATTAGATCCATTGGATTGTAGATCCCGAAAACTTGTAGGTAGCCTGTTTTGGAGAAGCAAATTTCATTTTGGCCAAACACCTATTTAACACACAATTTTTTTTTCTAATAGAGAGTCTAGGTCTTGTTTAGGAAAATTCCTTGCCAACACTAAGTCCTATATTCTTGACCTTGTCAGAAGGAATTTAAACCATTCATAAATACTAGCAAGATTCCATGGTATGTGACTAATTTTAATCCATAATTTTTTTTTTTGTTAGCATTCTACACACTTACTAGCCAACACTAGGCCAAAATTACAACTTTTTCCCAAATTCATATGCAAGATTTCTAGTGATGGTGAACATGTATAACATGATTACAAAATGATGAATATCCTTCTTATGCATTTAAATTTTATATTATTTGTTTTTTTTTTCATTTATCGTACCATTCCCATCATGCATGAAAGTGGTTCATTAACATTCGACACACTTACTAGATAACACTAAGGGAAAAATGTTGATTTTTCCAAAAACTTGTATACTAGATTTCACTACAAGGAAAATACCCTCTAGTGAATGTTTTTGAGGAACCCCTTAAAAAAATACACCATACATCCATTTTTGGCGGAGGTTACTAGAGGAGGTTGGCGGGCAGAGGGTTTTGCGAATGTTTTCTGCTCGGGGCGCTTATCATTCAACATCACACCGGTGCGCCTTACAAGAGAAAGCACTGGTGCGCACAAATCATTGGCACACCAGACACTGTGCGCTCCGTACACACCCGACCAACACGTCGTATTATTGTAGAGCACCGGTGCTTTACAACTCTTTCGCGCCGGTGCATCATAAAACACTGTGCCAAAACCGAAACCACACTAGTGCATCGTAAAACAACACACCAAAACACAAACTGATCGGTGCATTCGTAAGAAACATCACCGGTGCATCTATAAACCATGCGCACCAGAGAAGGGTTAAATAAAAAAAAATTACGGCAAAAAAACCAGAATTTTCACTTTTTTTCAGTGCTCTAGGCTCTCAATTACCGGTGCACTCTACAAGAGAAAGCACCGGTGCACACAAAACATTGGCACACCGTACACCATGCACTCCATACACACCAGCCGCGTGCATATTATTATTGTCACGCACCGATGCTTCAGAACTCTTCCGCGCTGGCGCAACATAAAACATCGCGCCAAAACAGAAAACGCCCGGTGCGGTGTTATGAAACCGCACCTGTGCATCATAAAACACCGTGCCAAAACATAAGCGGACTGGTTTGTTCATATGAAACAACACTGGTGCGCCTGTAAAACACGCGCACCGAAAAAGGGTTAAATAAAAAAATTACGGCTAAAAAACCGCATTTGTCACTTTTCTGCTCTCAATTACCAGTGCACTCTATAAGAGAAAGCACTGGTCACAATTTATCCTTCTTTGAGGCGCCCTGACATCGGTGCTCCCATTGCACCCATTGCACGCACTATTGCTGTGCATTGGCCACCAATCTCTAGCTTGCATTTTGCAAAACGGTGGGAAAATTTTCTTTTGCAAATTCTATAGCGAATATGCCTCCTCGACGGCGAATTGTACTGGTATTTTTCTAGTTTTTCTATAATTAAGCTTTCTAGCGGATTAGAATTTGAAATAACCTTAAAATTAACCATTAATTTTTATTTTTTTTTATTTTTTTTTGTCGCGCAGTGCGCTTAAGCGGTTCGTCTCGCACCGGTAAGCGCTGCTGCCTGTATAATTTACAAGCCGCACTGCAACCGGTGCTAAAGGTATCTGCACCGTGTCTGGGGTGGTACCGAAAGGCGCCCCACATTATTTTAAAATTTAAAAAAATTTGTGGTGCGGTCATTTAGTGGGGCGCACCATTGACCATGGGAATAGAAACACGGTACATTGACGGATATATCCGCCCCGGTATCTGTCAGTGCACCGCATTCGACATTCTGACAGGGTCAACGGTGCAGCCAGGTAAAAGACCACACCGTTGACCATGTAATTTGTCAGGAAGTTAGTGCGCTGACACGACTATACGCACAAGGGCGTATAGTTTAGTCAGCGCACCACTCTTCTGACACCATATATAGTCAACGGGGCTTGAAAATTTTTTAGGTGCACCGCATACAATGTGTTTTATGTAATTTGGAGCACTGCCTTTGGTGCTCTACAAACAAAAGCCGCACTGCAATCAGTGCATAACTATTTTTGTGGCCCACTGATTGGTCTGTTATTTTTTTTTTTCAAAAAAAATTATATATGTATATTCCTAAATAAATGTCTTATTTAATAATTTTTTTTTATTTAATATGTCAATGATTTAGAGAGAAGAGGAGGAACAATAACAACAACATGTAGAGAAATATGACATGCTTTGCTAGTTGAGGCATGAGAGAGGGAAAGAGATGCATACCCTCGCCTTATTGCAGCAGATACCCAGAGGCTCCTAAGGCAGGTAGGCTTCCTCAAGTTCTATGAGGAGGCTACTTCCCTAAAGGCTCATAGTGTCTTTTTGATACATCTTATCTGCAGGTGGAATGCCCACCAACAGGCTTTCCAGGTTGGTCCTGACCAGTGGTACACACCCACTGAGGAGGATATTTATTTCATTACAGGGCTATCAAGGAGAGGGGTGGATTTTCCCTCATTCCTAGAGGTTCCAGCTGGTTGTGTAGCAGGGAGTCAGTTAGTTTACTCCCAAAGATACATTGGAGAAAATGTACTGTCTCCTTCAGAGTTTCAGGTCCTTGGAGGTCAGCTACGAATTGGTGCATTTGGTAGACAGGACATGTAATGCATCTCACTTATCTTTTCTACCATTTCACACAACACCAATGACGGGCAACACATTATTTGACTAATTCTATATTATGTTGATTATTTAGTACAAGAGCCATGACTTTATCAGGTGGTCAGCCATTTTTTTGTGGCAGTTTTGTATGGCCTTAGATAGATGTCGTGCTCATGCATAAGGGAGGGTCAAATTCCCTTTTGCTTCAGATATTTTTTTGTTTATTTTTTGAGAGGTTTCCAGAGATGAGACCTGCTTTTGTTTGGCAGCCTCGTAGGCCGATGTTGGAGGCCCGGATGCACATGTGGGGGCAAATGATGCCCAAGAGGGGAGAGACTATGTTTCCAGCCAAGATATTGCATGATGCACTCGACCTACTAGCCAATGTTGACGAGCTGCATCCCTTCATTATGGTCTCCTGTCCTTATGCTAGATTGGATTGGCGAGGGTGTGCCAACATACTCTTCACATATGATGAGCCGCCAGATGATAGAGGTAATATTACTGTTTTATTTATATTTATTCTAACATGTTCTTTAACTTTTTTTTATTAAATTGTGTAATGAAATTGTATACTTGTTTGTAGACATTGGCTCTTTTGATGGCGAGGAGATGCCAGAACCACCACATGATCTAGGTGTGGATCCTAATGACGATCAGGACATGGCAGATGCTGAGGATCATGATCAGGAGGCGAGTGTAGAGAAACATGCTCCTTCTTGTGTGTCGGAACTGCCTTTTGCTAGGCGCGATCGACCTGATACTAGATACAGGATGGAGTTGGGCGACCAACTCAGTGCATTGATTGTTGAGGCAGGCATCAGGCCCACTCATTACAGATACATACATGCCGATGATAGGCTAGTACGGATGTGGAGAGGCATGCTGCGTGACATGTACAGACTGATGCAACATGTCATAGGAGCTATGACAGCTATTGCACAACTGAGGAGGAATGTTGCACGTTATAGACATGCTCGAGCCGTAGCATGTGATGGACAGTCCGTGAGTAGAAACACATCTCATAATCGTTCACCTCGCGCTGCACCTGATGAGAATGAGGCTCCACTAGCATCTTGCAGTCATCACGGAGATGAGGCTGGACCATCGGCCACGTCTAGTTAGCAGCCTGTATCATCCATTAGTACTAGTCATGATCATGAGCAGGCTGGACCATCGAGTATCGAGGCTACACCATTAACTGAGCATGCCTCCACTAGTACTGCTTATGTTGATGTTCTACTACCACCAGCTGATCGATCCATCAGTACTAGTCATGATCATGAGCAGGCTTGGCCATCGACCGTCGAGGCTGCACCATTGACTGAGCAAGCCTCCACTAGTACTGCTATTGATGTTGTACTACCACCAGCTGATCCATGACATTTATATTACAGCTGTATATTTTTAACATTATTCAGTTATATATATATATATATATGTGGTTTATGTATTTTATGTTCATGTTGTAGTTGTACTTAATTTACATGTTGGTGATTATCATGATGTGTATATTGTTAGGTCATGTTAGATATGTTCATTTAATGTTTAGCTTGCAGATAGATGTGTATGTGATAGCATGAGTTATTTGACATGAGATGTATATTTGATGTTTGTGTTGTGATGATGTTAATATATAATGTTAATTTGATGTTTGAATATGTTTTTTAGTCGAATATGATGTTTGTACGATGGTTATCATGATCCTGATATTTATTAATTAATTTAATATTAAATGACCATGATATTTATTAAATATTATGTCATGATTGTAATTGAAATTGAAATGTTAATTGTATGTAAAATTGTATTTGTATATGTAATTGTAATTTTAACTGTAATTGTATGTAAAATATTTAATGTAAAATTTTAATTGTAATTGTAATATTTAATCTATTGTGAAATGATTGTAATTATAATTGTATATATGACAAATTGTAAAATTGTAATTGTAATTCAAATTGTATGTAAAATTATAAAATTGTAATTGTATTTGTAATTGTAATTCTATGTAAAATATTTGTAAAATTGTAATTGTAATTGTAAATGTAATTCTAATTCTAATTTTAATTGTATGTAAAATATTTGTAAAATTTTAATTGTATTACTGTGAAATGATTGTAATTGTAAAATTTTAATTGTAAATGTAATTGTATGTAAAATTAAAATTGTAATTGCAATTCTAATGGTAATTGGATGTGAAATTGTAATTATAACTGTAATTGTATGTAAAAAATTTAAAGTAAAATTTTAATTGTAATTGTAATATTTAATTTATTGTGAAATGATTGTAATTGTAATTGTATATATGACAAATTGTAAAATTGTAATTGTAATTCTAATTGTATGTAAAATTCTAAAATTTTAATTGTATTTGTAATTGTAATTTTAATTGTAATTGTATGTAAAATATTTGTAAAATTGTAATTGTAATTGTAAATGTAATTCTAATTTTAATTCTAATTGTATGTAAAATATTTGTAAAATTTTAATTGTATTACTGTGAAATGATTGTAATTGTAAAATTTTAATTGTAAATTAAATTGTATGTAAAATTAAAATTGTAATTGTAATTCTAATCATAATTGTATGTGAAATTGTAAAATTGTAATTGTAATTGTATGTAAAATATTTGTAAAATTTTAATTGTATTAATGCGAAAAATTTAATTGTATTAATGTGAAATGATTTTATTAAAATTATTAGGAATTTGATTTCTGTGATCCATAAATTATGTATCAAATCTTTTGGTGAAAATCACAATGGAGAAATTTGTGTCGACGCGTTTCGAACCAGCCAGTGTGGTTCATCATCAGGACAAGATACGAAATCTGATCTAGGGGTCAACTCAAATAGATAAAGAAGCTCCAAATCGCTGTTGTACAATAACGACTAGTTTGACCAAAAAAATAAAAATAAAAATAAAAAATAAAAATAAAACTATAAATAAAATAAAATAAAATATACAAAACTAAAAACTAAAAATAAAAAATAAACAATAAACAATAAAAATAACGACTAGTTTGACCAAAAAAATAAAAATAAAAATAAATCAATAAAAATAAGTAATAAAATAAAAATAAATTTTTAAAAAATAATAAGAAATCAATAAATACATCGATATAAAAATGAATATTAAAGTAAAAAATGTTAAAAATAAAAATAAAGAATAAAAATTTTAGGAGAAAATAAATAAATAAATAAATAATAAAAATATATAAAATAAAAAATAAATAAAAATAATAAAATAAAATAAAATATACATTACTTGAACACAATTCAATATAAAATTTGAAACTAAATTCCTTTATTCTTATTTATTTTTATTTATTTATTTATAAATTAATTAATTAATTAATTATTATTATTTTTTTAAGGCAATTAATTAATAAAAATTAGATTAAAAATAAATAATAAACATAACTCTGCTAATAAATAAATAAAAATTAATTACATAACAAAGAATAATAGAAAGGAGAAAAGCAAAACAGGATAAGAGGGGAGAAAATGACGAACCTCAGACAAACAGAAGGGAAAAAACTCAAAAAGCTACGGATGAAGGGCAAGGATCCAACACCTGCTCACACTCCACCCATCATCTCTGTTAAGGTTAACAAGCCTCTTTTCAATCTCAAGGGCCTCCCTAAACTTTCGGTGGTGAAAATGGTCCACCTTCGCAATGACCTCAGCATCTTCAATGCAAATGTGATGCTTTGTCTTTTCAGCATGCAAATAAATTCATGTACTTTAGAATTATCATTATTTTATTATGATCTTATATTAAAAAAAAAACTTTATATAGTCCAGTGCGCTTATCATCATAACACACACCGGTGTGTCTTATTACTTAGATACACAGGTGCTTCACAACTCTTCCACACCGGTGCGTCATAAAACAGGGTTATTCTGTAAAGTACAGTATTGGAGCAGCGGAGGGTTCAAATCGCGTGCAAGAATTTTTCTGAGGAGATGAGGGTTTGAAAAGACGAGAGTTCGAATTTCGGCTGAGAATTTTACAGCAGAGAAAATGAGGGATTCAAACAGAAAGACAGGCAAAGACGCTTTCAGGGATGCAGACGGCTACAGAGCTCGACAGAGTACAAAAGGAGTACATGTTGAGACCGACAGAGAGCATTCGATTGAAGCCGGTGATAGGGTTAAGTGGTCCCATGATGGAGAAATGGAGAGAAGAGTTGATGGCAGAGAAAGATCAATCGAGGTAGTTGATAAAGCCAAGAGGCACCATGAAGGGAAGGATTCTCATTCCCTTAAGGACAACAGAGAAAGATCAATTGACGTTGTTGGTCAGGCTGGTAGGTCCCATGAAGGGAAAGATTCTCCAGAATGCATTTAAAAGAAGATGGGAGTATTTCCCGAGCTTCGGTTGGCTTACATAAACTTTTACCGGCAAAGCTGACGTCACATAAAATCACATTTTCGGCTTTCAATTGAACCTGAATGGCATCTCTAACTTGTCTGAGCTGTGGTCCTGTGAATGAAACCAGTAAAAAGCCTGCTTGTATTATAAATGGAAATCCAATGACCATTTCTATGGGAAGAAAAGCATAGATACCTGCACCTACCATATTTCCACTTGCAAATCGGTTTCCCATTGGAAAAACTAATGTAATAGCCTATTTTGCAATGTCTTTCTTCTTCTCAAACCTATACTCATTTTCTATGGGAAACCATTGCCTCCACATGTAATAACTACATCGTCTAGTAAAAAATCGGTCTTCTTTTGCTAACAAATGTAGAATGAAGGACTCATTGTCATTGCTCCCAGAACATTACCCTTCTGCAGATTATATGTACTGATTGTTGGCAGGCCATTCGTCTATCTGCAAATTATATTCTAAAACATATTGGTTGCAAATAGTTAAGTTCCAATTATAACAGGTTCACATGCCACAATTTCCCACTTGGGCCCTGTAATATTGCATCTTCACTCATCCCACATTGCATTCTCTCCACATAATCAGTGGGGACCTCCTGCAATAAAAAAATGCATTGGAAGAATAGTTATTTCCATCAAGAATTTATCCAATTCCAATTCTAAATTTTAATTCTAATTCTAATTCTCAAGAATAAACAAAATTATAATTCTCAATTTCTATGGTTGGAGTTCACTAATTTTGGTGTACACAAAAAGTAATTTCGGTGCCTTAACCGAAAATTGGTGCTACTGTACATATAACCACATCGGTGCTGGTGTTACAACAAAACGCACCGGTGAAGAATAAACACAGATAAAAAAAGCACAACTCTATTTTCTTTAAGTGAAAAAAAGGCAACAAATTGAAAATGGGCGGAATATTTTTTTTGAAAATCTAATTTCATAAAATAATTCTTTAAATACTAAACACTTTTCATTATTTCACTATTTTTGCTAAAATTTTCAACCAGATATTTGCAGGAGACATACTTGGAGCAAGAGAGCATAAGGGCACTCTGGAGCAGCGAAATACGTTCGAATAGAAGTATTCAGACAATTAGAAACCAAACCTCTGGTGATTCAAACCTTGTATCATAGAATTTCAAAACATTTCGTGATTAAATTTGATTATTTTTTTTTACTTTTTTTCTGCAGTTTTATCCATTTTTACCCTAAACCCTTCATTTTTTTGTTTTTTCCCTTTCTTGTCCCTGTTTATGTGATTTTAGAATTAGGGCTTTTCATTTTAGATTGACATCCAACCCACGAGATGACTTGTATAGTCGGATCCCAATCCATTTGTCCATTGCGTGAATTTTTGGGAAAAAATGGATTTTTTTATTTATTATCGGTGTGCCCTGCGTAACCTAGCCACTGGTGCGTTGTATTATAAAGCGCACCACGCAAGTACTGTGTAATAAAAAAATTGAAAACAATTTTTTTTAAAATCAGTGCGCCATAACTGAAATAGGGCACCAGTTCCTCATGTTACAAGGATAGCACTGTACGATATATTACATTGTTTCTGTGGTGCGTTTATAATACCTCGCGCACCGTATGGTCTATTATATTGTTTTGAGATGAATTGGTAATACCCCTACGCACCGGCCATGGTGCGTACATCAAGAAAGGCACACTGGTGTCTTGAGATTTATTTTTTACCAGAAAAGTAGACAATTTATTTATAAATATATTAATGAATGATATGGTACATGTTTCAAATTGATAAAGAAATGACTGAAAAGAGATCAAGTAACAAAAATACTGATAACACATCAAGAAAAGAAAAAAAAGCAATTTCTTTGTAAATTCTTTCTAAAAAATATTATTTTTGAACTATATGTAAGTTTAACTAATATGTATTGTTTACTGTGTATCATGCAGAGCCACAAAATGACGAAGCTCGATAAGATTATTTCTGATCTAGGACCAGAAGAGCGTAAAATCTTGATGGAAAAATTGCAAAAGGATGAATCAGGTGACTGAAAAAATATTATCGATCCAATATGAGTTTCTTTTTTTAATTATCATTAATAATATATTTAAAATTTTTAGATAACATGTGTCAAATAGTCTATTAATTCACATCTGTTTAATGTTCTACAGGGACCAACAACTCAGAAAAGGAATGTTTTTCTAAGAAAATAAAAAAAATAGAACATGCAAATGAAAATGAATTGCTCCTTAGCTCATCTAGAGTGGTGCTGAAAGTTAACAAAAGGGGGAAAAAAATTTACAAAAGTTTGAGGGATCTAGTGGAACGAATGTATAGACGTTCTTTCCACTTGCAATAAAAAAATTAATCCATTTATTCCAAGAACCAAATTTTATCTAAACTACATGAAGAGTTTCCAGAGAATTGGTTAATGCGACATGTCAGACTTTTAATAGCAAAAACGTACAAAAAAAAAAGAAGGAATGAAAAAGTAATATTCCTTTAAATGTTTGTCTAAAATTATTTATAAATATCACTTTTGTTATATTTACTTTTCATATATCAATATAAAAATTAAATATTTTATTGTCATGTTACATTTCAGGAAGATTATGAAAATCTCAAAATATGAACGAGCTGATATCTGAAATATGCCAGTAGGAATGTCCAAAAAGGTGTACAAGGAGATGGTCAAAGAAATGGACAAAATTGCATCGCAGGAGGAGCCATCTCAACAACAACGTGCTTCAAATGTAATATGTAATCATTGAATTTTTCGATCATTAGGTGCAATAAATAAACAATTTAGCATTAAATATCAATTCTCAATAATTTTCTTGCAGAAAAGAAAAGAAAATGGAACCCATTCAGCACATAAAACAGGACGACAAGGAAGAAAAGGGTTGATATCTAAGTTTGTGAGTAATTGTTACTCCCTTATAACAACTTAAATAGATTTCATTTTTGTATTTTTTAAGTTGTTTTACAAAAATCATCATTGAATTTCTTCAAACAGGTGCTAACATACAAAGAAGAACCATTAGACGAATTGATTGAAATTGGGTTAAATATGGGTTGTGAGTATATGTTGGCATATCATAAATTAATTGTGGAATTTGTAAGCATCTATCGATCATGTTTTATTTAGCTTTGTCTATAATTAATAGAACAAAAACATCTTTTATATTAAATATATGATTTGTTATCAGGTATAAAACTTGCAGGAAACAAAGTATGGAACTGCGCCAACATATGAAATTTTGAAAGATGGCATGGTACATGGTTTTGAAAGAATGTGTATGGTTTATAAGTCAATTGTTGCTATGGTACGCCATTTTTATTTTCGATTTACATTGATGTATATTATTTAATATTACAATTTTCATTATTATCATCAATGTATATACACTCATTTCAGTTTATTTTTATGTTTGTAGATGGAAGGTGAAGAAGAAGAAAACAATCAATGCTATGAAAAAAACATTCTTGAAAATAACGCAAGTCATGGAAGGACAACAGTTCAAACGAAATGGACATAGTGTCCCAATTGAAAGAAAAAGGGATACCAATAACTGTCCCATTTTGTATGATAAAGATTTTCTTATTCATATATATTATATATCATAAAATATGTTTTAATTTATTTTATTGCGTCCTCCATTGTTTCTATTACGTTCTCCATTTTCGTTCACAAATGCACTATTAAAAATTTAATTCATATGAATATTGTTATAAGATATATATGTGTCGACTTTTGATGAATAATGAATTTTAAAAAACCACAATAATTATGATATGATATAACAAACTAATCCAAACATCACATTCAAATGCATTAATAAAAATTTAATTAATATGATATTGTTATAAGATGTGTTGAATTTTTATGAATAATGAATTTGAAACAATCACAATAATTGCACTGTCACAGGTCGATGTTTCTAAAAAATACAAAATGAAAACCGGTGCGTGTCAATAACTGTACACTAATGCGTTTGTATTAAGAAGCGCGTCGGTGCGTTTCTACGACCTATGAGCACCAAAAAAGCACCAAAACAAATTAAAAATATCGGTGCGTTTGTGCAGTACGACGCACCAGTGCGTTTATGTGTCTATACGCACCAGTGCCGTTGTACGATCTATGGGCACCACACGAATACCGATACCAATTATAAATCTCGGTGCGTTTGTGTGATACTGCGCACTGGGGCGTTTATGTGTCTATAAGCGCCGGTGCATTTGTACGACCTATGGGCACCACACGAATACCGATACCAATTATAAATCTCGGTGGCTTTTTGTGATACTGCGCACCGGTGCGTTTCTATACGTCTACGCACTGATGCGTTTCTATACGTCTACGCATCAGTGCATTGATACGACCTATGGGCACTGCACAAATCCCAAGAATAATTAGAACGGTCCCATGCGTTGTATCACCAACACTACGCCCAATGCAGTTTTATACCTTAACGTTCCGGTGCATTCTCTTTCGACCGCCCTGGGGCGCCTTCTACATGTACGCTCCGGTGCATTAAATCCAAAGTAGCGCACTGATGAAAAAAGACATTCGTAATAACCTCCGGCTGCCCATTTTTTTTTATTTGTGTTGAATTTATGTTAAAAGCTCCGCCAAAACATTCGTAACCATAAACGGATGCTGTAACACTAAAAAATTCCTTTATAACCTCCACTAAAGGGTCTTTTCCTTGTAGTGTTTCTAGTGATCATGAGTGTATAACATGATTATAAAAGGATTAATATCCTTCTTTTGCATGTATATTTGATAATTTATTCACTTTTATCTCTTAGTGTTCCATTCCCATCACAATTAAAGTAGTATTTTTGGTGCCAAAATTATAAATTATGGGACATGACTATGTTGGTTGTCTTATATTTTTGTGTTATTAGAAAAAAATTAATGTTAGTGAAATTCACTTTATATCCATGCTTTAATCTATTTACATCATTTTTATGTGTATATTAAGCTCACTCTTCTCATTAAGTGACTACTTGATCCTATGTGCAATCTCTTGTAATTGATATATGACCCTACCTAGATTTAGTCCTTAACACAACCTATGTCTATGAAGCATGATACCTACACACATGACAAAAAAGGTCATCAAATCTTAAAATGATATAATTAATATATCGCTCATAAATGTGCACGAGTCAACATGCCATCATAAGCAAAGTTACACTAATGCAAAATGTGATAGACATTTAAGTGTGCTTCAAACTTTCACAAAAAAATCACCAACAAGGAAGCAAGGTTTTATTCCATGCAAACAATCAAATGCAAGGCATGAATTAAAGCTAGAAGCTTGCATGTAATTACAAATTGATAAGATACCGATCACTACTTATTCATAAGTAAGATAACTCAAGGAGATCATTAAGTAAAGATAAATCAAAGAAAGAATTTTGAAGATAAGGATTAATGCAAAACTTAAAAATAAAAGGGGTCCCCAGGTGATAAATCAAAGAAAGCATTTTGAAGATAAGGATTAATGTAAAACTTAAAAATATAAAGGGTCCCCAAGTTTTTTTTGACTTGGGGTGGGTTGAGGCCTCAATGTTTTCTAGACATGTTTCTCATGGGAGAACATGGTTTCTATTAAATTTTAGTGTCTATACCTATTATTTTGTAAAATGAATATTTTTTGCTAAATATTTATGCTTAAAATTTCTCAAGGGATTGATTCTTTCATGATTGAGGGCATACTTTCTCTTTTGGTTAAGAGTAGCTTTCATATCATTGTCTTCATATTCAAGAAAAATACTAATGGATTTTGCATTTTCAAATGGTAAAATTAAGGAAATGCGTTAGAACAACCTATTTATTAATTAGTGGATGTTCAAGATTTAATTAATGGGAAGCTCTATTTGGTAAAATATATTTTATATACATTAAATACAAGATCAACTAGCATGTCAATTATTGAACCATCATAAGAGCACTTGTAATATCACCCACTCTCTTCTTGGTTGGAACTCCCTTTTATAGACATAAGGTTTGAGTTGGTAGCCTTTTCAACGAATAGGTAGAGTAATTTACATGGTGGTTCAAACTTAGAAGGTTCGTGGCTCCTTCTGAACCCTTTGAGATTTTTAAATTAAATTCCATATAATGTGTTACTAAAGGAAGATGCTTTATTGTTCATAGTCATAATTAAGTCCTAAGGTTGGTTAATTTGATTATAATTATTCCTCGTCCTATTATTATCAAATCAAATTATTGTTTAGTGTAGTATTTAGAGTTATAGAACATGATAGACTATAAAATTGTTGATAACTTTTTATATCAAAGGAAAATGACCAACATTGAGAGAAAATATTGTGTAGAACAAGACATACTCCTCATTTTTATAGAGGCGGTACTCTCTTCATATATGTAAAAATATTCTAGATGGATGCAATCAGTTAATGCTAAATAAAAAAACCAAACTAATCTTCCGATAAAAATCTCACTTAGAATATTTTCTTGTTAAGCATACCATCTTACTCAAGGAAAGAAAATGGAATAAATATAATTCCAAAATATTTTATCTACAAGGTTTGCTATTTATAGATATTTTGGCTCCCTCTTAAATAATGTGAATTTGAAATCAGTTCTGACTTTGCACGATGAAAGGAAAATTAAATGAATAGGTCATAAGAAAGCTTTAAAGGATTGCTTCCTTAACATTGAAAGAGTTTGTAAAGAATTATGTGCTAAAGAATCCATTGATATATCAACTACACATATTCATAAAACACGATGACACTTGAATAGTTATTTGTGGGATAAATGAATAGTAATATTCCAAATGTTACAAGTTCAACAATGTTTGAAACAACCTCAACAAAATCTCAATGATAATTAGATAAAATGAAATAAAATTGCATCTATTTTTTACAAGCACAACTTTTTCTCCTTTGGACCTTGAATATCATGGGAAATGCTTGAAATAATACAAAAACTTATAAATCCTCCTATTACAAAGCATACATGGAAAACTTAATGGAAAGGAATAAACAAAATTAAATAGGAGGGAAAAATTCAAGTAGGTGACTTCACAAATTTTGGAAAGGAAAAAGTTGCCTATGGGAAACTCTTTGTTTTTGTTTTTTTTTAAATATTTCTGAATGCATTTCATATCTTCTTTATAATATTTTATTAATCCTTTTGTAAATACTTTATAGTTAAGGATTTTCCCCTTTATGCAATGAATTAAAATCCCTTTAATAAATATGAACTTTGATATTCTTCCCCCCCAACTGGGGCTCACTTTACACATTAATAAATTCCTTTTAATAAACCAAAATTTAAAGATAATTAATACCATTCCAAAGATAAAAATGCCTATATTTTAATTTTTTGGGCAAGATAATTATCATCTCAACCATCTAAATTATTTTCAGATTATTCTCCATGTCTTTAGCTTTCCAACAATCTCTCATTTTCTCAATTTGGACATAAGGAGATCAAGATATGGCCTTCAGAAGATGAGGACTTAACAACCATTGATCTATTCTCCACGTAAATATTTTCCCTTGATTTGCAAATATTTTGTATTTATGATAAATGCATTGTGGGAGCCTACTCATGTTATGCTTACAACGAAACAACTTCCCAATATTGTTTGTACTTGAAATAGAGAGAGTCATGGAACCATGTGTATCTTGCACATAATGTATTTTTTTGTTTTTGTTGCCACCTCAGTTCCCAATCATCATGCTAAGTAACAACCCACTAATTTTTTTCCAACCCATGCCTTCCAAGTGTCACTCAGAGATAGGTCCATAGTGTAGTTTTTGGTCATCACCTCATTTCTCAATCATCATGCTAAGTCATTTCCCTATAATATGTTTCCAACCCATGCCTTCCAAGTGTCACTCAGAGATAGGTACCCTTCACACTACTATGTGCCAATGGGAGGTGTGCCAAGAAAAACAATTAGGATTGCAAATGAGGTGAGGAGAGGTGTGAGAAAATAAAGTGATGTAGTGAGGTGAGGAGAGGTATGAGGAGGAAAAGTGATGTAGTGAGGTTAGGAGAGGTCCCCCCATTCATGAAAAATGAATAAGTATGTAAAATGGAAAATGAAAAAGTAAGAAAAATGGTAAAATGTCTAAGTATGGTCAATCATGAAAGGGAAATTTCAGTGACGTGGGGTGAAATTTTGTGTATAAAATCTGTGTAGATTCAAACTGATATTTGTAATATGCTAAAACAAAATACTTGAATCTGCTCTACAAATTGTGGAAACCAATTACGATCACATAATCACACAAACAAGAAAGAGAAAGAATTTCAATCACACAACACAAATTTATCTGGGGAAAGCCTCAGCTTAAAACCCCCTATCTCTATATTTAATAATTCAAAGAATATGAGAACAATACAATGCTTCTCTCAAGATTGAGAGGTCTCTGGACTATCTCTTTCTATCTCACTGATTCTTAGGCAAACTTGGTTCAATACTTAACCAATTTATTGGCTTCAGGATTCACTATTTCCTTGCACAATTTCTTGGGTAATTAGGCCCCTATTAACAAGGAAATTCCTCAATAATGATTGTGAAATACATCAAGGCTCTTCCTCTAACTCCATGCACCACCTGTACAATTTTCTAATTATACAACTGATAGTACACTTCCCTTTAAATCCAATCTCAACTAGGTCTTCCTCAGAACTGACACACATGAGTTATTTTTGAGTGAATTATCAGTTATCTGATTGATCACTGCACGTGAATTAAATCTAATTTAATTCACTTGACCTCTCACTAGTTCTTCCATTAGTTAGAACTAGTTAACTGATTTTAACTCAAATAAATTATGTTAATTAATTACAACTCAAAATAAACTATAACTAGGCCCCCTAAAAGTTAGGGAACACTCTACATGCCTCTAGTTTGACCCTCAACTCAAATTAACTGAACTAACTAAGTCTTCGTGACCTAGTTAACTCATACAAGCTATAATGTGATGTTGAATTACAATTTACTTCTAATTTAATTAAGGGAAAATTAAATTAGAAGCCTCTTCTTGTTGCCATTTCCAACACTCCCTCTCAACAAGAAAGTGATTTTCTTCTACACCGATTCTACCTATTTGGAACTCGAATTTAACTCTTGAAAGTGCCTTTGTCAAGATGTATACATCCTGCTCCTCTGTAGGAATGTACTCTAATTACACAATCCTCCTATACACACAATATTTGAGATGGTGATGCCAGATATCAATATGATTGGACCGATCATGAAAAACTAGATCAACCGAGAGTTTGATGCAACTATGGTTATCACAATAAATCACTGTCAAATCCATCTGCTGACCAAACAACCCAAAAAGAATCTTCCTCATCCAGATAGCCTCACAAGTTTCTTGAATAGCAACCATGTACTCTGCTTATGCTGAACTGAGTGCAACTGATCTCTGCTTCATGCTATACTAGGAAACTGCTGCTGACCCAATATTGAAGATGCCCCCTGATGTACTCTTCCTGTCAGATGGACTCCCTTCCCAATCTGCATCTGTGAAGCCTTGAAGCTTCACTCCCTTTTTTTGACTGTACCATAGCCCAAACTGAGTGGTTCCTATGAGGCATCTCAACACATGTTTGGCTGCCTTCCAATAGAGCTTGGTTAGCTTAACCATAGCTTGACTAAGTTGGTTAATCGTATAGCACATTTCTAGTCGTGTGTTCACCAAGTACATGAGTGAACCCACAAGTTGCATGTAGATGGTAGCTTCTACCACTTCGCCTGAAGTAGCATTTTCCTTCATCCAATACCCTACTAGAGGAGTCCATATGGGTTTTCTGCTCTCCATGTGAAACTTCTTTATAATATCGTTGGCATACTTTCCCTGAGATACAAACAGTTCCCCATCTCTTTTCCAAATTTCCAAACCAAGGAAATAATGCAAGAGCCCCATATCTTGCATCTCAAATTCTCTTGCAAGATCCTCTTTGCAAGATTTTATCAGCTGCTCATCACCTATCATAAGAAAATCATCGACATATAATACTATAATCAATCATTTTCCTTCAACCACAATATGTAAAGGTTTGGATCTGCTTCACTTTTAGTGAATCCAAACCCAGTGAAGTAGCTATCGATCCTAGTGTACCAAGCATGAGGTGATTGTTTTAACCCATACAATGCTCTCTTGAGTCTGCAGACATGAAAATCTATGTCGAAGGTCTAAAATCCTTCCAAATAATATATGTACACCTCTTCCTCAATCACTCCATTGAGGAAGGCTATCTTTACATCCATCTGATGTATCTTCCATCCCATCTGTGCTGAAAGTGTAAGGATAGATCTAATTAACAAGTACCTTGCAGCTGGAGAAAAGGTCTCCTCATAATGAATTTTCTCCACCGGAGAGAACCCTTTGGCCACAAATTTGGCTTTGTGTTTCTCTCCACTCCCATTTTCTTCCCGCTTCACCTTGTAGATCCACATCGATCCTACAACTAACTTGCCCTCTGGTCTTGGGACAACCTCCCATGCACTGTTTCCGATGATGGAGTCACACTCCTCTACCATGGCATCAACCCATTGCTTCCTTGAATGAGGATGGATCAGTCTCTACACTCTCGCTTATAAGAGCCATGTATCCAGTGTACCACTCTGAGGACTTCATTTTCGTTTTCTATGATGTGGGTGCTCCCACATTCTCTCTAGCATCAAGAATCAACCTGTCAGCCTCTTTGGTGTGCTTCCTTCCATCTCTAAATGTATCTGCATGAGTGGGTGCTTTGGCTCTCTGTTCCTATGCTTCTAACTGCTCCACATCTTGAGGTTCTTTTTTTGGAGCTAAGAGCTGCTCAACTTCATGCAACTGAAGCTCCCTCTCAAGGGAAATTCACATGGCCTTCTCTTAATCGAATTTCACATCTATCCTGACAAATTCCATCCTGTGAGATGGCATGTACACCCAATATTCGTGATGTTGGAAATATTGTCATTGATGGAAAAGGAGCACAAAGGAGCAGCACCATGACAAGGGTGCAGATCAGATTCAGATGAAATTGTTGTAGAGAAAGTGAAACTGTTTCACCTCTCCGAAATCCATTTTGTTTATACATTCTGTGTATAATTTTGAGTATATTTACTTATGTGTAAAGATTCAGAGGAATTTAGAGAATTCTGGTTCGTTTGCTTGAGATCGAGCAGTGTTCATTTATTTATGGTTATTGAGTCACACAACAGAAAGGAGGGTTTTATCCCTTTGAAAATTCAGTGATTTATGGTTTTCTGTGTAGCATCGAGAGTTATTAACCTCTGTAATAAGGGTTCAGAAGGAAATTAGAACTCTAGTTCTTTGGTAAAGAGCGCAACGATAATCAGTCTCTGTTTATTGAGTTATGCAATGAAAAGGAGGTTTTCATGAGAAATTGAAGTTAAACAAATAAATGGTGAAAATCCGCGTTTGAACGCGATTTAAAACAAAGTTTGCAAGTTAAGCAGTTTTCAAGAAAACCGGACACTGTTGTCACACAGTTTTTGAGTTATGGGGGGTTTTTCCCATTTCGAACGCGATCGAATGATATTGCAACACGTCACGAGCGCAATACAACCCATTTCGCATCGCTTTTGGGTGATAAAGTTCTGGGGTTGATTGAACACGATTGCCGTCCGATTAGTTCTGTGGAAGATCCAACGGAGTTCGCGTTGAAAGTTGTGTGGGAGTTAAAATAAGGTATGGACCCGAAGTTTTATGCAGCAAAGTTTTATTAAGGTTTGGAATCCGGTTATATGAGGTTGAATGAATTTAAACATTATTGAAAGCACAGTATAATATTACATTGCCGGGGGTTTTAAATATTAATTTCCGAAGGTTTTAACATTATTTTTGACGGTCATTACATATTATAATGTGCATTGTAATATTTCCGAAGGTCTAAGGATTCCAAAGGTTTAACATTGTTTCAAGGGTTAACATTGTTTTAACATTCATAAACAGCCCGATAGTTAAAAATGGGGCGCCTCAGCAGTTGACCCGCCCATCAGGCGTTGACCGCAGATTGACAGTTGTCATTCACTGCAGTAGCACAAGCCAGATGATGATTTCGTACCAAGGAGTGCCTCCGCAGTACCGTGAATTGGGACCCGCTTTCCTAAAGCCCAGAAGTATGGTTTATTTGGGCTTTAAACCATAGAATTGAAAATCATAAGCGGAGATGATATTATGCTAAGCGCTTGAAGTGTTAATCGGAAGTGCCAGCAGCAATGAGGACCGTAGATCTAGATAGATCAATGGTGAGGATCGCATTGGCAGAAATCAGATCATAAATTAGGGCAGGAAATGTCGCACAAACACAATGGTCACAGAAAATGCGAAGTGCAATATGATGACGTGGCAAGTGACGTGGCAGCTGACATGGACCTGACCCCACAAATCTCAAATAAATAAAGATGACGTGGCAGTGACGTGGTGATGACATGGCAAGGTGATGTGGCACGATGACATGGAGATGATGTGGACCTGGCTCACATATTGAAAATCACAAGATCGGAGGGGTGAAGATCGTAAGAGAAAAGTTGCAATGCGATGCGAGCGATGGATGTGATGCGATGGACAGTGGTGATGCGATGCAATACGAAGATGCAATGCGATGCGATCGCATATCGCATATCGCACATGATATGGGTTCGCATGGTATGAAAAAATGATATTGCGATGTGATGCGAAGTAGCGATAAAGTCAAGTGGGACCAGATCGCATATCGCTCATCGCAAGCTCAGGATAAAGCGTGATAAAGGAGCCGGATGCAATGCAGCTCAGAACCATTATTTAAAGAGATTTCAAGTCCGGGTGTAAGTGATTTTCCTTTGTAAATCACATCGAAAAGAAAAGGAGCCATATAGCAAAGAATATTTTAATCAGCGAAGTGCGATAAAGAGAGTGGATGCGATAAAGAACAAAGCCGAAGCCTAAAGCATTTCAAGTCCGGCAGTATGTGGATTTTTTTTGTAAATCATTTTGGAGAGCAAAAGGAGGTTTATAACGTAAAACAAAAAGGAAAGTGTGAATGTGGGTAGAAAGGCTCGGGTAAGGACCCGACACAGAGAAAAAGGTAGAACCGAGTGTTTAGAATAGTGGTGAAGGCTGAATGCTGTGGGCACGAGAAAAAGAGGCAGAGTCGGGAAAAGTAGAATATAGTGGCATTGTTAAAAATAAACAGCTGCGTCAAGTTAGGCCAAAATGACAATTATGCAGAATTGTGTTGAATATAATAGCAGGAACTGAAACAACTCTGACAGCAGCAGAAAAGACGAATGCACAACGAGCAAAGAGATGAAATGACTTAGTGAAATATTTTTGATGTAACTGTAACTGTAAATGTATTAATTATTTTTATTGTATGTGATGCAAAGGCAAGTCTTCGTAGGCAAAGCAAAACTCCACTGTAATACACAAATATATATACATTCTGTTATATCATTCTGAATGTGCTGGTCAAGAAAATGAGAAGGGGGAAGGAAAAGAGTCATACCTGTTCATTTCGAATTCCCTGTGGAATGAAAACAATTATGAGGTGATCCCTATAAATAATGTTACCAGCACATGCATAAAGAGGTTGATAGAATGAAGAAATGAGTGAGACAGTGTTAGAATAAAAATGAGTAGAGAGAGGAGTTGTGAAGATCCAGAGATGATATAAAGCAAATTTGAAGGATGGAAGGACAACAGTAAAGAAGGAGAAAAACAGAGCTGATATCCAAGTAAATCAGCATATGATTTTATTGTACAGTGAGTAAGTTGGTGCTTCCATGTCAATTTGTAGCTTGATAGAAGTCCAGTTGTAGCTGGCTGAGGTAGGAGCCTCCTGTAGGTTGTAGCTTGCAGAAAATAGATGGGAGTTGGAGCTTCCTTGCAAGTTGTAGCTTGTAGAATTGAGGTAGTAGCATCCTGTAGGTTGAAGCCTATAGAAAATCAGTGGTGAGAGGGAGTTGGAGCTTGCCTTTGCATCACAATAATAATAAGATGTGGTTTTATCCCTTATGGGTTTCCACTTATATCTGTTTTCTATGTGCATGATGTTTATGTGTTGATATGGTGTATCTAATCTGCTTAATACCTGCTGCTCACTTATTAAAATTTTTGTTCCATTGAATATTAAGTTGATCACAAAATGAAGATGTAAATAAGTGTAAAAGAAAGTGTTACAAGACCATGACTGCATTAAACTAATTCACCCCCCCCCCCTCTCAGTTTAACCAAGGGTTCAAAAATTGGTATAAGAGCGGGTTCCTTCTGTATCAGTTTAACAACTGGAAGGAGATCCTAGGTCCCCAATATGGCTAGTCTAGAAGGATGCTCAACAAATAAAGCCCCTTTGTTTACTGGCACAGATTATGCCTTCTGGAAAATAAGAATGAGGAGATACATAATGTCTCTAGGAATAGAATTTTGGGTTGCTGTGGAATTGGGATATGCCCCAAAGGAGTCTGACTCAGAGAAAGATGCCAAACTAGATTTTGTAGCTAATGAAAAAGCCATGAATGCTCTCTTAAGTGGTTTGTGTGAGGCAGAATTTATTAAAGTAATGCACAACAAGACTGCCAAAGAAATATGGGATACATTAGAAAGTATCCATGAGGGAGATAAAAAGATGAAGGCTGCCAAGCTGCAAGTCTATAGAGCTCAATTTGAAAATATAAAAATGAATGAAGAAGAAGATGTTTCCAGCTTATTCTTAAGGGTTTCAGAAATTGTAAATAACATGAAAGCTCTAGGAGAAACCATTAGAGAATGTGTACTTGTACAAAATAAATTGAGATCTTTACCATCCAGGTTTAACCCCAAGGTTTCTGCCATAGAAGAAACAATTGATTGTTAAACATTGACCATGAACCAATTACTTGGAAACTTAACAGCCTATGAGATGAGACTGCCACAGAGGAAGTCAAATGTGAGGGAGGAAGCCTTAAAGAAGATACATGCTCCTGCTCTGTTGAAGAAGAGGCCAAATTTGTCAGAAGATTGGATAGAGGCTCAAGCAAGTATAAAGGTAAACTTCCATTTAAATTCTTTAACTGTGGAAGAGTTGGGAACTATGCATATAAGTGTCCTCTTAAGAAAACAAAGAATCAGACTCAAGAGACAGAGAAAACCAAAACAAATAACTGGAAGAAAGGGAAGAGATTCAATAGAAGATTATTTTATGCTCAGCAAGATATCAGTGCATCTGAAAACTCAGATGAATCATCAAATGAAGAAGGAACCTCTGAATTTGTGTTGATTGCCAAGGAAGAGTCTGAAGGATTCCTTCTAGAAGATGAGGTAGATCTTGAGGGGGAGCTAAGAAGTGCCCTGGAGGAAATACACAGACTTAAACTCAAGTGTAGAAAACAGAAATACATTCTCCTCAAATATGTAAAAGAAGTACCAAATTCAGAAGACCTCATTAAATTGAAAGTAGAACTTGAATAAGCTAAGAAGGTGGAAGACATTCTGTTAAAGCAAATTAAAGATAAACATTAGGAGCAAGAGAAATTGGAAGAAGAAGTGGTATGGCTGAGAAAGAAACTAGGAAACACCCAAAGGGAATTGTCAATGAAAACTCCTCGAATGACAAGCACTGAACAATTGGACATGATTCTAAATGCTCAAAGGTATCTCCTCATAAAGGCTGGGATAGGATATGAAGGAGAAACTAGTAAGTCCAAGGTAGAATATAACAAGAATATCATTTTTGTAAAAGCTGTAAAGGATAATGAAACAACTCAAAAAGGAACCATTGAAGCAGAATCCAACAAGAACTTGAAGTGTGATGAAACAAACAGAAACAAGCGGCATCATCAAGAGACAAAGAATGAAATGAAGAAACAGTCAGCTGAAAAAGGCTCTTACAATCCTGAATATGGATTTAATAAATTCGGAAGCTGTCAAAAGAGATTATTTCCTCCTATGAGAAATATCACTTGTTTTATCTACCACAAACTGGGACATATTGCTGCATACTGTCAGAAAAATATGATCAATTTCAACCAGCAAAAGATGTAAAAATTGAAAAGACTACCTCAAGCAAACAAATGGAGAGGACAACCCTTCATCAGGTACACTAATCGTTTCCATGGGTATTGCTTTTGTTGTAAGGGGTTCAGCCATAAATCCATGGAGTGCAGAACATATGGAAAAATAATGATGTTCAAAACCCCAAGAATATTTATGAACAATGGAGAGTTCACTCGTACACATAATGCATTTAAAAATATAATCAAATGCTTTGTATGCCATAAAAACGGACACATGTCTTCCAAATGTCCTCTCAAAGACTGTGGTCCATCATCTCAGAAAAGGTGCCAAAAAAATAGCTGCCTGCAGTGGAAAAAGAAGTTGAATAAGTGTGACTTGGCTCTAATAGCCCAAGATCAGAATCAAGTTTGTAACCTTTGATGAAAATAAATATGGAAATGTAACATTCGGCAATGATAAAGCAGGGAAAATCAAAGGAAAGGGCTCAGTCAGTCAGAATAATGGAAAAGGAAAGGCTCAAGATGTACTATTTGTGGATGGGCTGAAAGCCAATCTACTAAGTGTTAGTCAAATGTGTGATAAAGGTTGTGAGGTCCTTTTCAGAGCCCAATATTGTGAGGTAAGATCAAGCACCACAAGAAAGACCTTGATCAAAGGTGTTAGAACAGAAATTAATGTATATATAGTGGAAGAAGAGAATGAAGCATGCCACATAAGCAAACTTGATGAATCATGGTTATGGTATAGAAGACTGGGACACCTAAACTTTGAACACATCATTAGTCTGAGCAAGAAGAATGCAGTCAGAGATATGCCAGCAATAAAGAAGCCTTCAAATACCATATGTAAATCTTGCCAATTGAGAAAACAAACTTGCACATATTTCAAGACCAAAGATGAACTATCAACAAGTAGGCCACTTCAGTTTGTACACATGGACCTGTGTGGACCTTCAAGAACTAAAGCACCAAGCGGAGAATCTTAATGCTGATAATAGATGATTTTTCCAGAATGACGTGGGTAGCATTTCTCAAATATAAATCCGAAGCACTTGAGAAATTCAAGATATTCAAGGCATTGGCAGAAAATCAAACATGATGCAAGCTAAAGTGCATCAGATCAGACATAGAAGGTGAATTCATAGACTATGATTTTGCAGACCTATGAAATGAGCATGGGATAAAACAACAATTTACAATTGTAGGTACACCTCAACAGAATGGAGTGGAAGAGAGGCAAAACATGTTAGTACAATAGATTTACAGAGCTATGATGCAAGAAAGTAACATTCCCCAAACCTACTGGGCAGAAGCAGTACACATAGCTATTCACATTCTCAACAAAGCTCATCTAAGACCAAATTGTGATAAGACTCCTTACGAATTATGGCATGGTAAACCATCATCAATCAAGCACTTTAGAGTCTTTGGAAGCAAGTGTTTCATAAAAAATAATGATGAAAAACTAGGGAAGTTTGATGCAAGAGCTGATGAAGGAATATTTTTAGGATATGCATCCAAGAGTAAGGGTTATAGGTGCTACAACAAAAGACTGCACAAAATTATGGAAAGCATTGATGTAAGATTTGATGAAGATCTACCAAACAGAACAAGAAGCACAAGATGTAGCAATCCTCTAGATGACCATGAAGATGAGAACCAAGATAATGATGAACTGAGAAAAACAACAGAAGATACTGAATCAAACTCAAAAGGTCCCTCAAGACACACTCAAAAGAACCATCCAGAAGATCAAATCATTGGGGACAAGAGTGTGGGAGTCCAGACAAGAAGACAACTTGTTGAACAAATAGAAGAAGTATACCTAGCCATGCTATCTCAAATAGAGCCAAAGAAGTTCGAAGAAGCCAGCAAAGACAAAAACTGGGTAAATGCTATGAATGAAGAATTGGACCAAATTGAGAAGAAAAATACCTGGGAATTAATTCCAAGACCCACTGGGAAAAATGTCATTGGCACAAAATGGATATTCAAGAATAAGATGAATGAACAAGGGCAGGTAATCGGAAATAAAGCCAGACTTGTATGCAAGGGATATTGACAAATTGAAGGTCTTGATTATGATGAAACACTTTCCCCTGTAGCCAGAATGGACGAAATCAGAATGTTTTTGGCCTTTGCATGCTATCATGATTTCAAGGTATATCAAATGGATGTGAAGTCTGCCTTCCTGAATGGATATCTAGAGGAAAAGTCTACATGGAACAACCTGAAGGATTCTCATTAACAGATAAAAATGACTATGTGTGCAGATTAAAGAAAGCCTTATGTGGTCTGAAACAAGCTCCTCGTGCATGGTATTTAATGTTGGACAAATACTTGCAAAAACAAGGGTTCAAGAAAGGATGAGTAGACAACAATTTGTACATAAAGGCTAATGGAAATGAAATCTTAATTGTAGTAGTGTATGTAGATGACATCATGTTTGGAAGCAACAAAGATGAGTTAGCAAAAGGATTTGCTGAAGAAATGAAATTAGAGTTTGAAATGTCAATGGTTGGAGAGCTTACCTTCTATTTAGGACTTCAAATTCAACAAAAGAACACAAGAATATTCATTTCAAAAGAAAAATACTAAAGATATATGTTGAAAAGGTTTCAATGGAAGACTGCAAACCTGTGTCAACTCCCATGATCACTGGATGCAAACTATGTGCTAATGATGGATCAACAGATGTAGATCAAAAAATTTATAGATCCATGATAGGAAGTCTGCTATACCTAACTGCTTCTAGACCAGACATTATGCTAGCAGTAGGACTTGTGGCAAGATATTAAGCAGCACCAAAACAAAATCATTTACTTGCAATCAAGAGAATATTTAGATATCTTCAAGGAACTTCACATTATGGCCTATGGTATCCAAAAGGAAAAAGCTTCACATTGACAACATACACAGATGCAGATTGGGCCAGCTGTGTGGATGATAGGAAAATCACAAGTGGAGGTGCATTTTATTTGGGAAAAATTCTAGTGGCATGGCTAAGCAAGAAGCAAACTTCTATCTCTCTATCTACAGTAGAAGCAGAATACATAGCAGCAGCTGCATGTTGCACACAAGTAATGTGGATGAAACAAACTCTCCAAGACATGAAGGTAAGCATTGATGAACCCGTTTCTATCAAATGTGACAATACAAGTGCACTAAGTATATCAAAAAATCTTGTACTTCATTAAAAAACAAAGCACATCCCAATAAAGTACCACTTCCTCAAAGAATAGGTAGCACAAAAATTGGTGAAGTTGGAATACGTACCAACAAAGGAACAAATAGCAGACATATTCACAAAACCTCTTGCTAAAGAACCATTCGAATATCTAAGAGACAAACTAGGGATAGTGTTTGCAGATGTTACTATCTGATATGATTGAAAAAAAAAAAAATTAACAAGTGCTGCATACAAGAAACAGGATTAGTGCAGAAGACAAGTGATAGTCAATATCAGACAAGAAAGCATCACTCCAGGGGGAGAGCAGTCAATAAATTGTAATAAAAGAGCTAGAAAAATGGAGCAGTGCATGGAACACAGGGAAAATTTTAATAACCCCCCTAAATTTATATGTATAATAAATGGGCGAATCCCCATGATACATAGGAAAAATGGAAGGCGATTTTATAAATAATATAATATGTATATATAATTTTTTGGCGAATCTCTCATGAGAATATATTATCTTGTAAAATCATGGCAAATCACTAGTACAAATGGCGAATTACTAGTACGAAATGGTTAATCTTTGTCTAGTGGAGTTTGAGGTGTTGGTTCCAATGAAGATACGGTAGTTGAACCAGGAGTTGAAGGAAGCAAACTACCGATACCAAGCATGGCACATGGTGACTGGTGGGGGAAGTAGTTCTTGTGCAATTTGGAAAACGCATTCTAGTTCTGCTAAGCGTAGTGTTGTTGCTCATGCTACTACTAGCACTGATATTGAGGTTGGAGAGGAGTTTGAGGAAACATGGAAGGTAGGATTGGTGGAGAATTACAAAGAGAACCCCATGATGGGCTCCATTTTTCCCTTTGGTATTTAGGTCTGCAAGATCTTCTGTCCATTGAAAAAACCATTAACTGTTCAACCAAAAATCAACTTGACTGAGTTGATTAGGTACGATTAAACTCATACTAATCTTCAAAACTATGCTTTGCACTATCCCATATTTATCATACTAATTCTACACAACATTGTGCATTTTCACGCAACTCTCATGCATGCACACAAAATTTTCATCAACATCTATAACCCTAACCAAGTGAGAATCGATGAAAAATTTGCACCAAAGTTTGTTATAGTGTTGAAAGTTCATAAGAAATTTAGATCCATGGTACCTTCAATAAATTTTGAGATAACCTCCACAAATTCGACCACAATAGAGCAAACTTGTGATAAATTTTAAACCTACAAAAACTAGGATTCATGTTCCTAGGAATGATCATAAGTAGTTGACATATAGGTAGAGTTTTGAGCCTTGACACATTGATAATGCAATGGCTTAGGTCAAAACTCACACATTGAAAAGTCATCAATGAAGAGAATACAAGATCATTATGAATTACACATACTCCAAACTTCCTACCAAATTCTACTTAGTTGTCCGCAACTCAGCTATGCATAATCTTATAGAAAATGAAAATTCCACAAATCCTTCTTCCCATTGGAAGAGCACCCCTTATATAATAGTAATAGTAGCAATCAATAGATTATTTCATATTGAACTTCATAGCCATAACACTCCTATGTATTGTATGATGTATTCAATTTGCATTATCAAATATAGATAAAATCATACTTTTGATTGATACATGCAAATCATACTTGTGCACAATGTTGAATGCAATGCTAGTTAAGGAATAAAGTCGGTTTGACATGTAATGATCTATAAAATAATTGAGAAACTTAGTAATGCATCACAACTTTCACGTTTGAAAAAATTATAAAGCCTTCATGCAAATCCATTGTTGTTATAGTTCCTTCTCTCAACAATGTTCCACATAAGCATGGAAAATCAAGTAATATTAAAATGCATTTATAATACTTTGAAGCAATTAATGCTTATGGTGTCTTTTAATACCGAGTTACTACTCTGCCCCAGTTGTAATTTATGCAATTAGATTGTACTCAATCCTTACAAAGAAATTGAAGAGAGGATAGTTAGAAACTAGGGCTCAATATATTATAAGCATTCATGCCTTGACCGATGATATAGAATGCATATAAAACAAACGAGATCTGGGTAAAGCACGAATGTGGCAATCCTGTTGAACACAGTAAATGGCATTGATTTTGACATAAAATATTGTCTTTTACTAGTGTTTTATGGTAGATTAGTGCAACTTAAAAGATATAAGATGTTATAACTTTAATATATCTAAATTTTACCTGAAGAGATAGTTAGAAATACACAGATTTTACAAACAATAATCTTGCAAAGAAATCCGAATGTTGAATTAACACACAAGTATGCCTCAAATAAAAGCACCTATAAAACCTTTTTCCTAAAATAAATTCATCAATTTGAAATTTTGAATATTTATCCATGATCTTTAGATTGTAAGAGTATATATAGTTTATATACCAGATTTCTTAAATTAAAGATTAGCTTAGCGTATGAATTACAGTGCATAGATAGAAATAGAGATGGTTTCCAAAAAAAGCACCCAAAAAGGCAACAAAATTCAGAGGAGACACTTATTTCGCTTCTTTGATGTTGGTCTTTGATGACCACTGTCATCATCACTTCCACATTCATCCTCATGCACCTCAAGAGCTGCAGGTACCACTCTGCCCCTGCAAATAGATCAATTAAGTGAAAATTACAATTAAAACATTTTATATTTTTACAAAGAGTTACAACACACATTCACAAGAACGATACCAAGCCTTCTCCATTAAGCATTTCCATGCTAGTGAAAAGTGTCTACATAGGGCATAAAAAATTATTATCAGAAGTAAATCCTATATAAAGATGATAAAAACTGAACCCAACTAAACATTTCCATTTATTGGAACTACCCATCATCAAAAGTAAGTAAAACCAATCTACAAATTTATGATTAACTTATAAGCATGATATGTCACAAAGGAAAATTTTTTTAATAGAAGGTGCCTTGCCACTCGAAGGATCACAAAAATTGAAGTAGAATATGAGACTAAATAATTATTTCAACAATTTGTCATTGACAAAGATTTTATTTAACTTCCACATTATTGTCTAATAAAGTCTATTATTTAACAACATAGTAGTATTAATATGTAAATATCACAGTTTAGAATACTATTCTACTAACATCTAATTCTATTTCGTATTATTATGATACTGTCGAGTCTCAAAGCCAGCCAAAAATTCCAACCCACCTTCTTGTCTAACTTTTAGGGGATGCCAACTTTCATAGGAAAACAGAGTCTTTAAAAACAATATTGAAATATCACTGGAACATCATACAAGAGCCTTGACACTTGTGTGCATAATCAATAACGTTAAAATAAATAATCTTTCCAAGAAAAACCAATTTAGATCCCTTGCATCCCAATCTAATCTTAAAACAATTGCCACAATTTAAAAATATGTGGAGGTTCACTGCTAGTTATAAAACTTGTTTGACTGCAATATTGTTTCCAAATCAAAGTGCCCATCAGAGAACCTCTATCTATATTCCTCTAGTTCCCACAACTTCCTCCACTCCAGATATCCTTCACATATCAATGTGTCAAACTGTGATTTTATTGGCATAGAATTGGGGTTGTTTTGTAGCCAGTTAGCAATAATTGCTACCAAAGCAATACAAGCACTCTCCCGTGCAACAGTTCACTTCGTTGGTCAATTGAAGAAAAAAATAATTCAGTTGATAGCTTCATTTGTCCATCTCTGCTAACCTGTACTTTATGTTCCCAACTACTAATGGTAAATTTGTCATCTCCAAAGTCTACCCAGACATGTTTAGAGCTACACTGGAATCAATCTCATTGACCTGCAACAGATAAACAAATATTGATATCAATATCTACCAGATATTGCAAGAGATAGTTAAACACAAATGAAGCAACAAACAATAGGGTTTTATCAGTTTCTAAATTGATGTTGAAGTAATTTCAATACTTGAAAATAATCCATATCTAGAAGCATTGAACTGTAATCAAAAGTATTCAATCCTAACAAAATATCTCAAACACTCACGAGTCGTGCCAAACTAAGTAACACACATCCAAACTTGTTTGTAGCACCAAATGAAGCACTAAAAAATGACAAAAACAGTACAAACACCCATTAGTATTACACTAGTACTTTTCGTTATGGTATGAATAATGTGACATGGTTATAAGTGAAGAAAACATCAAGAGACGAGTTGTATACCACTAGGTAAAGCCACATGGTGAAGCCTGATTAAAAGGAACCCAAGTCACCAATCATCTCCACTGGATCAAAAATAAACATAAATTCATAAAAACAAACAAAATGTTTGATCTGTTTTTACTTAAAAATGCGAAGATACCAAATTGTAATCACAAGCATTCAGGCCAAACACATTACCATACATGATACAGAATCGCTGATTGTAGCACCAAAATAATGCAATCAAATATGCCAAAAATAGTACAATCATGCACCAATATTGCACCTAAACCGTTACCTTTCCTATATTAAATTATGTATTGTGCAGAGTGATATGGTTAGGAGTAGAAAAAATGATAAGAGACAAGAATCTGTACCATCACTTGGGGGGGGGGTAGCTATGTAGGAAAGCTTGATTGTATGCAATCAAAATCAATATTATCTCCACCCTCTTCTCTGCATACCTTATTCAACAATGGTATATGGAGGAGCTAGTTTAAACCAAGAAGGAAAGAAACCAAAATTTTCTATGTAAATTAATTCAAGAGAAGGAATAAATCAAAATGAAACTTATGAAACATGAACAAAGTATATTAATTTGCATAATTTATGAGAAAAGTGGAGAAAGAAAATGGCTTTTTTCAAATACAAGTGACATGTACCTACTAAATTGTTAAAAGAAAAACTACCTTTTTCAAAATTTTAACATTAGATTTGAAGGAAAATAATAATTATTCCACTAAAACTCAGTCACATGTTTCACCATATGAGAAAGATGTCACACCCTCCAGTCAAATTTATCAACCATGAATGTCCTTCAACCATTTAATGAATTTCTACTTGAATGCGACATTTTTGAGGAATATGTCACAAACATCCTGTAACCATCTTAAACGTGAAGTGTGTAAAAATGTTCTGAAAGCATGAATCTCCTTCAACCATTTATTTAACTGTTAGTGCAATGTCACGTATTCCTCATGAATATGTCCAAATCTACTACAACTACTTAATGCACTGTTCGTGCAATATCACGTTACTCACAATTATGTCACAATCTACATTATAATTAACTTGCAAAAATTTCCAACGAGTAAGATTACTGGCTGCATCATATAATGAATGTGAAAAAATTACTAACAACCAAAGTCTTGATTGAAAATCTTTAATTCCATTCCATTGATTTTATTTTGGTGATCCTACAGAAATCATGTGAACGATAGCAAGGGATACAAATTTAATTCCATTCCATTGATTTTATTTTGGAGATCCTGCAGAAATCATGTGAACAATAGCAAGGGATACTGGGCTGCTTATAACCCTTATTAATTCCTTCTCCAAGCATTATTAATTCCTTCTCTGGTTTAGAAGAAGAAGATAGGATATTTAAGAGTTAGTAAAATGGGCCAAATAAGCAAGGGAACCCACTAAGTGTGCATTAATGTAGGTGGAAGGTTTGGATTGATCATAATTGTTTCTCACATCAGTAAACCTATCCATGTTGTCTTGGCCTCCCACCACAACTCCCACCAAGATGTTGGGATTGGGTGCACTCTTGTACAAAGATTGGAAGCCTTATTTGCAGGGAATGGGTTGAGGATGATTGGCCTTGGAGGGCAGAGAAGAGGCTTTGTGATGAATAAGTTTTGGATAGAGGGAACCATATCCAACCATGTATGAAATGCTCATAGGATTATCTCCCAGTATTTAATCAACCTTCATCAACACAAAATTGATTTAGATCCTGCATACATTAGTAAATTTTTGAAATAATAGGAAAATTAATCATTGGGCTATTATGAATCTATACCTAGCGTTTTGCAAGTGCTCTTATCCTGTGAGGAATGATTGTCAGATAGGGACAATCACTCCTTTGTATTCATTTTAAATGGCACATTTTAAAAAATACAGAGGTTGCATTGCATCCTCCTAATTTTTGCAATATAATTCAAAATACAAGTGTATTTTTTAAAATGTACCATTTAAAATGAATACCTTGGCTATTATAACATCCCTACCCCATGGTTTTGGATTTGCTCAAATTGAAGGCAGATGCATTGGCCTTTGTCATAGATAAGACCAGCAGGCTTTGAGAAATAGACAATTCTTATCAATTCTGTCCAGGAACCAGAGAGACAGGGTAGTCCAATTCGAAGTCCATACACAAATCTTAAACATTGTTTCGTCCAAGAACCATAGAGACATGGTAGACGCGAAGACTGCCCATTTATGTCATTATAGAAAGGACCTATTGGCAACGATCGAATCCCATTAGCGCAGGAATAAAAAGAAGATGATTTACCTACATTTTCATTAGACAAAACCTGCAAATTCTGGCCCGTATAAACGGCCTCGGGACTTACTAACGATGAATTATAAAAGCAGACCCTAAGAAAACCTTGGCAGTCTAGCCTTTGCAACCCCCATAAGGCTCCTGGATTGAAATTGTGTAGAACAAAACCAACCCTAATCCTGCATAAGATGTATTCGTCGCAGATGAATTTGAGACAAGTGTCTGCCCTCTTTTCAGCGATTTCCCAGGCAGGAGTGTGTGCATGGGATAATCCCAACTTTTCTACACGAGATTTGAACCCTCGTACACAAGCAAAGAATTCGCAGAATTATAAATCTGAAAATTGGCGTTCTTCTCTATCAAAATGCCTTTAGACTTATCAATATCGATACTCCAAACCACGGTTCTATCCGAGTCTTCTATGACCAGGTTCCCATGACTCCCCAGCTTAAGAATTGTCTGCCCTCTTTTCAGCGATTACCTAGGCAGGAGTGTGTGCATGGGATAATCCCAACTTTTCTGCACGAGATTTGAACCCTCATACACAAGCAAAGAATTCACAGAATTATAAATCTGAAAATTGGCATTCTTTGCTATTAAAATGCCTTTAGACTTATCAGTATCGATACTCCAAACGATGGTTCTGTCCAAGTCTTCTAGGTCCAGGTTCCCATGACTCCCTAGCTTAAGAATTGTGCCCTCCACCACCATCTTGTTTCTATTTTTTGTTGTAGGAGGAGAGGTGAGATTCAATCCCATTACAAAAGATAATGAATCTGCCAAAATAATTTACAGCCATGAATCTATGATATCCCCATTTCCATTGAGATTGTAAATATTTTCTTAGTGCCTAAGGCCCTTGCTTTCCTCCCCTTGCCATGGTAGATGTCTTCAGAGCCATTCTTACGATTTAAAGCATAAATCATACTAATAATGACCATATTCCCAATTCTAGACCTTGCTCATAGCCATTGGGCTTAAGCACAAGAAAAATTTATTTAGTGCACAAATCCATTAAATTGATTTAATCCAATGGTACAAATACAAGTAAGTTATTTCTAGTTTGTTATGATGGTATTTTGATTCATGATGAAAGCACAATTTTACAAAGTAAGTTGGAATCTGATTAGAAGCTAGAGGGAATTGTTTATGTTTTGATTCCCCCAATACCCAGAACTCTACAATCCCTGATGGATGAAAACATTGAGCCTTTTAATCACTTTATTCTGCTTCTATTGTTGTTGTTAATTCTTCCAAAGAGGCCGAAGATTTTTCAGTAGCTTCCCAAGTTTGAAAAGTTTGCAGAGGATTTTGTTGTTTTGTCTATGGAAATATACACAGAGAAAACATCATACTCTTGGTGCAGGTCTTAATTCTTCCAAAGAGGCCGGGGATTTTTCAGTAGCTTCCCAATATTGAAAAGTTTGGAGAGGAGTTTGTTGTTTTGTCCGTGGAAATATACACAGAGAAAACCTCATACTCTTGGTGCAGGTGTTAATTCTTCCAAAGAGACCGGATATTTTTCAGTAGCTTCCCAAGATTGAAAAGTTTGCAGAGGATTTTGTTATTTTGTCCATGGAAATCGACACAGATAAAACCTCATACTCTTGGTGCAGGGTGTTGCATTGTATCCTCCTAATTTTTGCAATACAATTCAAAATACAAGTGTATTTTTAAAATGTGCCATTTAAAATGAATACCATGGCTGTTATAACATCAGTGCCATTTAAAATTAATACCTTGTTCACCACAAAGACAGATACCAACCTTTGTAAGCTTTGGATTGATGTCCAATACTTGCTTCAGTCCATCATCTGTAATTTTCAGGCACTCCACTAAAGTCAATTTTTATAACTGACCTTGAGACCTTTCAGAATTTTTTAAGAAGGAATCATCAATGAGCCTTTCACTTAGAGGATACTCCACATGTATATTTTTCCATAGACGAGGATCATCTTTCACTGCAGCATGCAGAGACTTGCAAACTTTTTCAATGGATAGAAGATCTTGCAGACCCAAATACCAAAGGGAAAAATGGAGCCCATCATGGGATAGTGAAACAAGTTCTTTTTTTGAACCAGCCTGAAATCTATTTAATAGAACTCTCCCAAATTCAAAGTGGCATTCCATCATAACAGAAACTTCTAAGAAACATGATGAATTTTTATTCACAACATTAAATGGCAAAGTAACTGAACCAGATTTTACTCCACCATTTCCTTCAAATTCATTAATATCTATTTTTTTATATTGTACCGAGTCTCCCAAAACCATCAACAACCAAATTTCAATAGGCACGCCTATTACAGAATTAAGACGACACTCATAACTATTTTCTGGAACAAGCAAAACTACTCTAATTTCTTTAAGTTATTCACTGAGAGGTATGGGTTCAATGAAAAAATGTTTAGGTAATTCCTGACAAGTTTCAAGGGGCATGATATATTTGGATTGTCATCACAAATTTTCTTCTTAACTCGCTCTAAAAAATCAGAATGCTCCAACCCAATTCCTTCATAGGGGACCTCAGCAGTAGAAACTATGGACTTCAGTCTTCAATCTGGTAAATATCTGTGAATGTAAATTTAGTCCTGACACAAACAACCTCAAAATATAACTGAGGGAATTAAATTCAAGTATGTGCAACTCATGTTCTTCACCTAGACCCAAAAATTAATTCCCCATTCGTCTTAATGATTTGTCTAATTGTTGCAGAAAGAATTCTGGTGAATTTATTCCAGAATGATATGTATTTTGGCAGCTTCCAGGTATCAATTTGGCCCACAACTTTGCTAAAATTGGAATTGAATATATATAAAGAGAAGAAAAGGCTATCACAGAGCTAGGACCTTCAATTTTCTTTCAATTTTTCCCAATTCTTCCCTGCCTAGGTAAAACAGATTGCCTAGGTAAAACTATGGAAAAATGGCATGAACATGAATGAAACTAGGTAAGTGTATTACCACATTAGAGGATACTTATGATCTAACCATGCAGCACAAGGTGAAAGTGACCAAGATGTGATTATTTGACCACCTTGATGTTGGTTCATGAAGAAAATTATGCACCACTGAAGCAACCTCCACTGATAATCTAACCTTATGAAGGCTAGAATCATCATTCCAACCAAGGAAACCACATTATTATCAAGGAGAATCACTATTCTGAACATCCAGGAAGATCATCACGTGAAGGACTACTCTCAACCAAAAATAAGTGTGTGTCTATAGTCCTTGAGCATCCTACAAGTTACCCCTGAAATATGCATTTACCAATCATGTCAACATGAGGGGTAACAACAACCACCAATGTGACCAAGTAGACAATGACAAGAACATGGTTGCAGGGGTTCTCGACCTGCAAAGACAAAACCCAGTTCCAACCTTGACAAATTGATGATATTTTTCTTCAAATAGGATAAATTATAGTCTCTCCTGAAATATTTATTGACTGGTAGATCATATGTACCAGTTAGAGCCAAGGAGAAAAACCCAATTCAAATGATCGCATTACTAGTATACCTCCATGTCAAGTAGGAAATCACCATTGCATAGGGAATCCCAACAGCATCTAAATATGAAGGGAGGAGACTTGGAAGTTGAGTTACACACACCAATACCAAACAATTTCAAGAAACAAGCTTGGATATTTAATCTGGGCTCCACAGGTATCCCAATCAACCAGTCCCATGAAAGGAACATTGGTCAGCATACCTTGTGTTGCATGCAAGACACACAACAAACCTTTACCCTTGTCTTCTATCAATGAACTGTGCTACAGCTAATGCACACAACCACCATTAGCAGACCATTAAATGCTTGGAAAAAACTAGTTAATAATTCCAAAGGGTCAAAGATTATGAAAATACAATGCATTGATTTGAATGTAGAAATTAAGTGAACCCAATTTTAAGCTACTGAATGCTATTTACGAGAGTCAAATAAGGAAGTATATAACATAATAAAGGTATGCAAAAATTTCAATATTTGAATCACCTATCTGAATGATGCAAATGACTGACGCACATGGTATATCATCATCATGAAGTGAATATCAAGGGCTATTAGCTGGCTAGTTGTCCAATGTAGGAGAAAATTTCTCTTATAGGGTTACCCATTTTGGTGGGTGACAGGGTCAAATCCCAAACCATGGGATTAGGGGTTACCCCTTATTGGCCAAACCAAAACTATAAAATCATAAATCTCTGAGGATGAGCAAGGGAAGGCTCAAACAACATATGACCCTTTACAAATAATGAAAAATGGGTGAAATGTCAAAAAGAGAAAAGATCCTCAAGCTCAAAAGGCCCAGATGACCCCGGTGGTTGACCCTAGCTTGACTCCAGAGAAGTCTGCTACATTTGTCACAGAAAAAGAGCCTGTTAGTTCCTCTCAACTCACCTCCTAATGAGGAGGTGGGGGCTTGTTGTAACCAACCTACCCAAAACATCTTGGGACAACCTAATAACTTTTTCTTATTCTAAGTTTATTTGAATTCTTTTGGTGACCCAATCGTTGTTTGCATGGTTCACCTTGTTTTTTATTTGATAAGAACTTATTTAACCTTGCTTTGGATTTGATGACAATATAGCTCATGGATCTTGCAGCCTTGATAATCATCCTTTGAAATCATGTGATTTTATTTGTTCTGATCTTTGTTGTGGTGAATTTTTTAAATATTTTGTATAACAAGACATATTTTCAAAAAAAAAAGGGGGAATTCCTATGAAAAGGAAAAGATAAGTTACATGCAAAATAGGGCAATGACAACTAGAGACAAGGCAATGACAGGAAGAAAATATATTAAAAAAGAGCAGAGATATCTCTCCATTGAAAAGTTTGAAAGATTTCAAACTGTAACTGGTATCTCCTTGTTGAAATTTTCAATTATGTTATAACAGTAAGTCTCATCACCATGACAAATATTATCTTTAGATTCACTTTAAAGCCCAAAAATATCTAATCTTAAAAAACATATATGATAACTAATTCAACCAAACCCACTGTTTATAGTTACAAAGATGATTTCCAGCTTTGAAGAATGCTTCCCTCTGACAATCCAACTAGCAAAACAACTGAACCAAAATAAGAGGTCACTATAGGAGCAGGAAGGCACTTTTATAGTTGCTAAATCAAGGCAGATAAGATTTGACATCCATACATAAGAGTTGGTAAACATCTAATATTTATTCTAGATTTACCCAATTAAAGGAAAAACTGTGCATAACAGTCCTTGATCATAATTTCTCCTGCTAAATCAAATTAAGGGAACATAGATATTTTGCTACAGGTTGAGATCAAATTGGAAAGAAAAAGAAATATAATGTCTTGCCTGGAGGAAAGCATGGGTTGCCAGCTCATTTGCGGCCATCACATCAGCTTCTACTCCACCTGTTAGCCGTCCTAGGTAAGACTGTCCATAAAGACTCACTATGTGAATTATACATCAAAATTAGCAAAAAATAGGTGTATGAAAATTCGTGCCCAACATTATAAGTATCCTTCCATCATGATATTACGATATTTGATTTGGAAATTTCATTAGTAGTGTCAAATCTCTTAAATTCCAGTTAGTTTAAATGTATCAAAAAATAAATATGGTGGGATTCATTCCATATTAATAATTACTCTGCTCTACTCCGAAGGCACATAAATAGGTCCAGTTTAAATCAGAATTACGTTTTCCAATTTCATTTCCTTCTCAGAGATTTAATGTAAACACCTAGTACATAATTACAAATTATCCCTAGTATCTACATAGATTAGAAGCATCTTATGATTAACCAATAGTAAAATCACTAATGTTATATTTCACAACTCAATTAGCTATTCCTTTGTAGCCTTTCCCAATCGAATTTTTGTCCCACTCAAGTTACATTTCACAACTCAATTATTTATTCCTTTGTAGCCTTTCCTATCCTCACAGAAGATAATTACTTGTGGTTCTTTGATATGTTTTTATAAACACTAAGTAATGCCATCAAGTCATTCAGTTTTCTCCTTTCTGAAAGTATTTTCAACCTGCAATTGTTTTCCTACTCAACTGAGCCCTAATAAGCTGCCTGTCAATTCCAACTGTCTCATTTCTCTGCCAGACCAATTATATTTAGCCTTAAATTGGTGTACGTTTATCCATATATGGCTCTTGTTGGATCTAGATGAGCTCTCTTTTGCATTATCATACTCCCCCTTGCTAGTTGATTATAATTGATTGAGCTTGGTTTTCATATTTGGAATTCCAATAATCTAACTGTTCTAAAGGATTTTCCCTCTATCTCTGATATTTTAGAACAAGGACTTGAAATTTTTTCCTTCAACAATAATTTTGTTGTTACAAGCTATATTTTTTATAGGTTCTTCTAGAAATGTCCTTACATAGTGACAAGAGTCAAGACTACTACCTTGTCACACAAGTTAAGGCATCATCAATAGCTCATACAATACTCAATAACTTCCACATTCAGTGTGCGTAGTGAATTCACACATCTTCTCATACAACAAAGTTTCAATTCTAGAGATCATTGTCCTTAGGGCTTCATAATAGTTGCCTTCTAATAGTGACTTAATTCTTCAAACATCACTGTACTTGGGCCTTTCAATAGTCCACAAGTGCTCTTTAGCAACCATTCATTAACAAACAAACCAATCTATTAGAGAAACCTACCCTATTTCTCAACTTCCCCTTATCCCTCTTGTTCTTGGTTTTGTGTACTTGCTTTATGTGGAGCGATAAAAAGGTGTCTTTTTAACTCCTAATTACCTTCACATTAATTATCAACCCAGGGACGACTTTTTGTTTCAAGAATGTACTCAGTCTGAGGCGGCTATTTACTCAAGAGTAATGTTTGTGAAGATGTAGTATAGAAATACAAATGCAGAAATAATAAATGCTTGAAAACAAATCTGCTTGAAAAGAAATCTAATTACAAATGACAGAAATGTAAAGACTACACTATAGCAACCTTGCTAGACATCGATTAGGGATGCAGTAGTAATAACTCTTTTCCCTAGAAATCGATGTGAGATGACCAAATCTGGGGACCTGGAATGATTAGCTCTGCCCTCTACAGTTTAGAGATCTCAAAGCAAGTGAAAACAACTCAAAGGAAATGAAATCTAAAACGCAAACTGGAAAGGAACAACAATCTAAAAGAAATGAACAGGAATTGAATAACAGCGTAAAATAAACAGTGAATTCAATTCATAACCAAGCAAACTAGATTTCTACTCTTTAATCCTGTCGACAGCCACGCAACAATCAACTATCGTAATTCATAAACAAAAGGAATAACAACTGGAATTAGATACAGAAAAACAACATTTTATAGCAATTGAATCATGAATCATGCTTCTTGTAAAGAATGGAATAAAAATGACTCTGTATTTGATCCAATTAGCAATAACTCAATTCTTTAATTGTAATAAACGAACTTCACACAACAGAAATAAACTAATAGAAATACAAACAGCAGATCGCTCCACCAGGGCCGGGCCCTCAACCACCGGTGAAGCGTTGCTGTGCTTTACTCCAGCACTTGAGAAATGTAACAACAGTGAAATCTTTTATTAATCAGGCATTAATAATGTTTACAAACAGCTCACACTCTCTTAACAAGAGCCGATGCACAATTCTGCAAATTACAATAAGAAAAGTCTCTCCATCCCCCCCAATACACAATACATGTTCTCCTTTTATAATCAGAAGGTGGAGAAATTAAATAGCAAATAGGATCTCTAATAATAATATTGAATTTCTTCCAACCAATTGATCAACAATAAAATAGATTTACATCCCTCTTTCAACAACAGCAAGTCGAATTTGGCTTTGTAGCTGAGATTTGGAGGACGGCCGCAACAACAGAACTGAGAAAATCGTGCTTAAAGAACTCTGCGAATCTCTCAACACAGGCCGAATTTGGGCAAACCGTTCTTTGTTAAAGTTAATTGGGTCCGTTCTGGACAAACCCATGTTCCGGATTTTCCAGATTCGTCTTCATTTGCTCAGAATCTCAACCGCAAAACTGTCACTCCTTATTCCAGCGCATTTCTGAGTTGGCACTTTTAATGATCAAATCTTCAATCTGGAAATTACCTTGGAGGCTAAAAATGGTGAATAATGTTATAACCAACTTATTAAAACCATCATTGATAAAATAATTCATAATCATCAATTTATTAGAAATAAAGGAAGATAAATAATATTCATCCATAAGAGCATAAATCATTTATAAAATGGATTTAAATAATAAATTATAATAAATGACGTGATGAAGAATGGTAGAAATGGATGGAATAAGCGTTCACAAGTGATAATAATAATGGCATATTAACGGCCCAACATACCCCCACACTCAATATGTTGCATGTCCTCATGCAACGAAAACTGAATATATTGCATGTCCTCATGCAACCCAAAGACAAAAACCCATGTGTTAACCAAGCAATAAAAAATATGTTCATCTCAGCTCATGAAATAGATAGAACAAATGAATTCTTCCTTAATTAATGAATATTCAATTTTAGCAATCTTGATGAAGGCATAACAATTTTTATATTGACATTCAACTATATGTATATATGAAGTTGCAACAAAATATGATATAAGTAACAGCAAACTTCATTAACCATTTTCTCAAAAACTACAAACCAGCTTTTGTCGAAATTTGGCAAGTAAATTTATAATATATGAATGCCTTTATGATCCAAAAATCAGACTGTTTTGATGCATGGATCATGAGATATAAACAAAATGGCTGTAGGTGAGAATGCATGATTTCCGAAATTTTATGAACCAATTTATCTTGAAATTATCTGGGTTTGTATTAATGATACGTCTGTGTTTTCCAGAAATCACAAGAATTGAGTTCATGGTTTTTTTTAAAAATATTATGGAAATCAATTTCTGCATTGTGTAAAAATGAAATTGTATGCCTTAAATGAGAAAGAAAATTGAAAACATCCATCATGCGTAGCAATTCCTCCCCCTCTCTGAAAAATTAGCATGCCCTCATGCGATGCTAGAAAAAAATTGAGGTGGTTGCTACCAGCTGTTGAATTCTATACTTGGTGTAAAACAACATGGAATAATGGAGGTGTTGAGAATGAATAAGAATAACAATGGATGATAAAGAATATGGATGACATAGTCATAAGAAAGAAATGAATAAAAGGAACACTCCCCCATACTCGAAAATGATATGCCTCTGAAAAATAGGGAGTGGTATAGATGTGGACTGAAGGATGATAAATGATGCTCAAAATGGATTTTTATGAAATTCTCCTAAATTCGTAATAAATCAGAAAATTATGCGATTTTACCTCAAGTTTTACCTCCAAAAATGTGGAATGACATATACGGACTAGCAGTTGTTGAAGCTGATGTAGGCAGAGTTGGTGCTGAAAGTGATGCAAAAGGTGGAATCCAGGCAAGCACATCATGTCGGAAGAATTGTGCACGTTCGCGAGTTGCTCGAGCCTCTTCTGTTAGTTGCAATAGTGTGGTCATGCTGTGAATATAATTCTGCCCATACTTGTTGTTTTCCTGCAAACAAAGCACTATTTGGCATACGATGTTCTTGAATCCATAGTGTAAGCAATAGATAAGATGTATGCAAAAATTTCAATCAGAAAAACTTATGTATACATGCAATACTAATATTTTGGCAAATCAACAAGTGATGGCAGAGTACAGTAATCATATCGCATGCAATCCCATAATGCATACATTCCCCCCTCCAATTGGAAAAGGAATTCCATGACCATAAAGCATATGAGAGGTGTTGTGCTGATGGCAAGGCAAAGGAATAAACAATATAGCAGTGAATGAAGCAGAGTACACATATCAATGATAGGATAGCGGGAGTTATGGTTATAATGAGAGCAGAGTGTGTAAAGATAGTTATGAATAAGAGATAGGACGCTTTGAATTGATGATAGGTGATGAAAAAGAGAAAAAGAACAAAAATATGCCAAAAAGATGCTTTACTGATAGTATGCTAGCTGAAAATGATGCGATTGATCATAAAACAATTTCTCATGCATAAAGGTTCAAAACAGGGAAAAAGTTAAGGAAATAACTTCTCTGATAAAAAGAAAAAAAATAAGAAAAGGGTATTATAATAATAATTGACGATAAGATATAACTTCAATACCATAAGCAGAGCCGCTGCTGCCAGCAGGCGTCCATAGCCTCGGCAGGGTTGCTTTTTAACCCATATGAGCGAGAATCCTCAATTTATAACTAGAGAGTTACATTGTTGTTCTACAGAAGAGATCAATGTGCTGGCGTGGTAACCAGATAACCACACTGCCATTCACTGGGATGTAGCAAAAGTGATCAGGCCGGCTCGTGATGAGACCTCCTGTTCCAAGGATAATTTGACTATCCAATGGATCATAACCCTGGTGTGGTGGCCATAATGGGAATGTCACTTTCTTACAATCTTATGAACATGGTAGGCTGGCTCGTAATGAGACCCCCTATCCTCCATCTATGAACAAAATTTTGTTGTTATTACACAATTTTATGATAAAAAGAGGGAGGCTCAGTACTCCTTAAGAGCATGGATGGTGGAAGAAGTTGAACATGTCAATAGAAAAATATACCCATAATCTCATTTATTACAGACAGAGAAGATTATAATCCAGAAGGGTGGAACCAACATGGTATTAAGATGATCAATCAATATCATGTTCAACAGAAAACAATGCGGTAAAGTAGTATATAAATAATTGTGTCCCTTTTGAAAATAATCTATCATCAAGGAGCTGTCCTGTTAAAGATCATAACGTGAATGATATTAACTCGCTTCAATAAAATCCATAATTCTTGTCCTCGTAAAAATAGTGTACTTCATGCCATGAAGGGGAATCAGTAAAATGTGGTTGAGATGAACTAGGAATAGTCCCACAAGAGGAAGGAAGGGTTGCTCTCGAAAATAATCCCAAAGTGTTGCTCTTTTGAATGACCAGCAAAAACACTCAAAAAGTGGTGTTCCTTAAAGGAAATGCACAAAAAAAAACAAAAATACACACAAAAAAAGTGTGAAAATGCAAATGTCGATCATAAAATGCAAACATGCAAAAAAACAAATTCGCTGTTCACAGCATTGATGTTGAGGATGAGTTACACTTTGAATGAAGCAACACCTGAAACACAAAATATAAGAGAAATTAGAAAAGAAACAACATTTTATTTAAAAACAATATGTAAATAACTAAATTAAGTTACAACAGCTATGATGTTATGTCAAAAAAATGATTTCTTTGAAAAATGTTTTGGCAGCAGGGATAAGACATGAATCTTCAAATTGAAATCAATTCTTCATTTGTTCTATTATGAATCCGTTGGGTAATGAGTTGGATGAAATTCCTTTGTTTTATTAAAATTTGTTTCAAGAATCACTCGTCCATAAATTGACCTTCTTTTTCTCCTAGGACCTGCAAAAAACGCGTATCTACCTGCAATAAAACATTAAATCATGGAGAAAGAGAGGTGATCGGGCTCCCCTAATCCAAGAATTATGCAAAAAACAACAAGTAGTTACTCTGTAGAACAAATCCATTGAGAAAATAACAAAGTAAAATTTATCTGTCACTTGCGGGAGAGCAGTGGCCAATCATGCTAACCTGCAGTGTTTTAATCACAACTTCTTTGTTTTTCATCGAAATTGAGTGATTCCAAAGCCAAATGAGAGCTAATTCAAAGGTTTATCTCCAGTAGCAACAGGTTTTAGAAATTCAATGATATGATATGTCAATTTTAGTTAGAACAGCCTGCATAACATAGTCATTTTCAATTACCCAATCTAGACCAACGATTGATATTTCAAGCATAGATTCTTCGTTTGATGTCGGATTCAAATGATTCAAATTGAAAATGAAAGTAGATTCATTTATTTATCTCCAATAGAAACAGGTTTTGAAGAAAAGAAGAATTGATAGGTCAAACACTGTAAGGAACATCCGGAAAAACAGAGTTTTAAGGGTGCTGATTTACGATAGACAGTCAGTATTTTGATCATAACTTCCCCATACGATATCAAAAATGAGTGATTCCAATTGCATTGGAAACTAGATTCATAGGGGAATCTACCAGAGAAACAGGTTTTAAAAATATGGTCATTTAGGCCTCCAAAAACTGACTGTCCCAACTCTGTTCCTGAGCTGCCCACTAGACATCCGGTCAATGTTTTGGTTCTAACTTTTTCGTTTCAAATCAAAATTGACTGATTCAAATTGGGTTAGAAAGTAGACATCAAGGGCTACCTAGGGTAGAAACAGGTTTTAAAAATATTCATTTTTGGTCCCTCAAAACATGACTGTCCCGACTGTTTTTCCAGAAAATTCATCAAGCCCGCAAGCCAAAAAAATGATATTCAAGCATTTTTTCAAATTGGTGATAAAAAATGAATAAGTGTTTATAGAATTGTTATTTGCAATATAATTCATCTACATACACAAATAAATTGAAATATTTATCACCGATGTTGATTTCGATAGCGTGTTGCAACAAAAAAAAACAACTATTTTTACAAAAAAACAAAATGCATTTATTTATGTCCTTATTTTATTTTATTTTATTTTCTCCACTATCCTACTCTTCTTTGAGAATCGAATATGTTTATGTATAAGAGTATTTCCAGTGGAACCATTTTAGAAATAAGGCTTCATGTATACACATACCCAAATTTGAAAAATGCATATTAGTGAAAATTAGGGTACGAGAAGCCAACTTCCCTTGAAAAAATGGTATCAAAAATTGTTGAAGCATAGAGTGATGATACAAACACGTGATGGAGTGAAACCAATCTTCAATATATCCGTTACTTTCTTGATTTCCCATCATACCATGAAGTTCTTGAGCTTTTAAAATGGTTTGTTGGTGCAACCTAGAAGAAACTTCATTTGCTTCCATAGCTTCTACAATTTTTGAATTTGAAACATTCTGAATCTCATTGTAAGTTTTCTCTAATGGCGCATGTGAGATAGAATGGGTGGGAAGGGTCGGTAAATTTGGCAGTTCAACATTGTAAGCATGTTGTACTGGTTTATTGTGGTGAGGGTGTGGAATTAGTTGAGCGGGAAATTGTGTATGGAATGGAGCATTGTGATGATGTGTTTGGTTGGGTTGAGTGGATAAATTTGATATGCAAGCAGGATGTTGTGAAAGAGCTGGTGGAGAATATGGAGAATGTGCTTGTGCTACAAGATGAGGGAGAGTAGTCATGCAATCATAAGGTGAACCATGCCAAACTTGTAGATAAGATTGATGGTTATATTGAAATTGACATGGCTGCCCTAGAACATGAGTATTCCATAATGGATTATGCAAGTAAGAGAATGGAGAAGAAGTGTTTTGAACCATACCTGTAGGCCATGATTTCCATGGTTTTGACCTTGTTTCAGCTTCCTCACCTCTTTGATATGATACTTCCATCCTAGATAAGGAAGAGTAACCATCTATGGGCTGCTCCTTTTGGTCATGAGGGAAAAACACTTCATCAAATTCTTCATTTTTATGAACCTGCAAAACATCTAATTTTGAGCTTAGAGAGCTAATAAAATCAACTTTAAAATTTTCAAATAAATCATTAATTTCAGCTCTTATGTCTCCTATTCTTGTAGCAGATTTGGAAAACAAAGAACAAACATCTCTAGAATTCTTACCAGCCTTGGAGATTCCTCTTGAATACCTTATGCACAACTCACAAACATCATCATATGATAACTAAAAAACATCACCTTTTCCTATCAGATTTAAGAGTTCTAAAAATTCATCTTTGATTCCTTTAAGAAGGAGTGTTTTTAAGATCTCTTTCTCCAAATGCTTATATTTTGATTTTTGAAGGTTGTATTGAAATCGATCTACATAGTCCTCTAAACTTTCATCTTCCCCTTGTATCATACTGAAAATATCTTCATTGGATTTGCAATAGTCTTGGTACTTCTTCAAGAATATGTTCTTCATGTCCTCCCATGATTGGATGCAATTCCCACCTAGGCTCATGAACCATCGGAGAGCTGCTCCTTTTAGAGTAAGAGAAAACACTTTCAATCTTTGATCATTAGTACAATAATCATATCCTCTACAAAGTATTTCAAACTCAAATAAGAATGTATCTGAATCTTCATTTGCTAAACCATGAAAATTTGGTAAAGATGGAAGAATTATGTGCATTTGTATCACTCCTCCTAGATCTTTGATAGGAAATTCAAAAGTAGAAACGTGAGCCATTTCTTACCATAATATAAGATGTTTTTCATGTGTTTCTTCGAGGCTCCTTCTTCAAATGTTCCTGTCAATTAGTTAGTGAAATGGGTGGTGCTTACATCACCACTTGAGTGAAACCTTGTGATTCATTTTCCAAAATTTCTATTTTTTTTCTAGTCATTCACACAAAAATTCAAACATCTATTTCTACCTAACAAAGCAACAACAAATCTGTTAGGAAAGCGGACAGTGGAGCAGGGCTTTTACATGCTCCACACGCAGGTTCTTACCTTCCGTTTTTAAGATCCAACTCTTCCCTAGCAGGCACTCATCAGATTCACACTACTCTTTAGAAATGGCTACACTCTCCCCGACAACGGCGCCAAAATGTGGAACGATAAAAATGTGTCTTTTTAACTACTAATTACCTTCACATTAATTATCAACCCAGGGACGACTTTTTGTTTCAAGAGTGTACTCAGTCTGAGGCGGCTATTTACTCAAGAGTAATGTTTGTGAAGATGTAGTATAGAAATACAAATGCAGAAATAATAAATGCTTGAAAAGAAATCTGCTTGAAAAGAAATCTAATTACAAATGACAAAAATGTAAAGACTACACTACAACAACCTTGCTAGACATCGATTAGGGATGCAGTAGTAATAACTCTTTCCCCTAGAAATCGATGTGAGATGACCAAATCTGGGGACCTGGAATGATTAGCTCTGCCCTCTACAGTTTAGAGATCTCAAAGCAAGTGAAAACAACTCAAAGGAAATGAAATCTAAAACGCAAACTGGAAAGGAACAACGATCTAAAAGCAATGAACAGGAATTGAATAGCAGCGTAAAATAAACAGTGAATTCAATTCATAACCAAGCAAACTAGATTTCTACTCTTTAATCCTGTCGACAGCCACGCAACAATCAACTATCGTAATTCATAAACAAAAAGAATAACAATTGGAATTAGATACAGAAAAACAACATTTTATAACAATTGAATCATGAATCATGCTTCTTGTAAAGAATGGAATAACAATGACTCTGTATTTGATCCAATTAGCAATAACTCAATAAATAAACGAACTTCACACAACAGAAATAAACCAATAGAAATACACACAGCAGATCGCTCCACCAGGGCCGGGCCCTCAACCACCGGTGAAGCGTTGCTGTGCTTTACTCCAGCGCTTGAGAAATGGAACAACAGTGAAATCTTTTATTAATCAGGCATTAATAATGTTTACAAACAGCTCACACTCTCTTAACAAGAGCCGATGCACAATTCTGCAAATTACAATAAGAAAAGTCTCTCCATCCTCCCCAATACACAATACATGTTCTCCTTTTATAATCAGAAGGAGGAGAAATTGAATAGTAAATACAATCTCCCATAACAATATTGGATTTCTTCCAACCAATTGATCAACAAGAAAATAGATTTACATCCATCTTTCAACAACAGCAAGTCGAATTTGGCTTTGTAGCTGAGATTTGGAGGACGGCCGCAACAACAGAACTAAGAAAATCGTGCTTAAAGAACTCTGCGAATCTCTCAACACAGGCCGAATTTGGGCAAACCGTTCTTTGTTAAAGTTAATTGGGTCCGTTCTGGACAAAACCCATGTTCCGGATTTTCCAGATTCGTCTTCATTGGCTCATAATCTCAACCGCAAAACTGTCACTCCTTATTCCAGCGCATTTCTGAGTTGGCACTTTTAATGATCAAATCTTCAATCTGGAAATTACCTTGGAGGCTAAAAATGGTGAATAATGTTATAACCAACTTATTAAAACTATCATTGATAAAATAATTCATAATCATCGATTTATTAGAAATAAAGGAGAATAAATAACATTCATTCATAGAATCATAAATCATCATAAAATGGATTTAAATAATAAATTATAATAAATGACGTGATGAAGAATGGTAGAAATGGGTGGAATAAGCGTTCACAAGTGATAATAATAATGGCATATTAACGGCCCAACACTTTAGAAACTAGACCTCTGATTAGGGCATGTTGTAACCACTGTTATAGTCCTGCCAACTCGGCCTCCACTGCTCAAGAGACTGTGGCTGCCCTTCTTCTATCAATTCTTTCCATACGTTGGGTTATAAGACAAATTCTAGCCTATTGTTGCACCCTTTTGGTCCTCAAAAGGATACCTATAGCAATTCAGTTTCCCACAAATATTAGCAAAGATATTCCTCCACGGATGCAACACATAATTACTTGTGATGTTTCACACTTTTGATGATCTTCAAACTCCTGCTCCAGCTCTTTTAGGAACAACGTTCCAACCTAGCAGACTTCCTCTACGAACCAAGCACCCTTGCAACCTTCTTAACAGTCTCTATCTACCTTCGGACCTCTTTGAAATCCTTTCTCTACCCAAGTATTTATGCAGCCTGCTAACCTGCATTCAAACCAAGCACAAGAACCCTACAAAAACCCTATTGCAACTTGGTCCTACACTAGATTATCTCTAGATTTTCAGACCTAAATTTATTCAAGGTGTCCCACAACTTGGCTGACCTTTCCAATCAATATTCATCAGTCAACATAGCTTCATTGTCATAAATAATCCTTACCTCTAGCTGCTATCCTGCTCCTTCAAGATTTCCAACTCATAGGGTCTTCAACTAGTTGCCCCAAATCATTGATATGTTGCTCCAAATCACAGAACTAGGGATTTTAGTTTTTCCTTCATACAGTCCAATAATCTAACTGTTCTAAAGGATCTGCCCTATATCTCTGATATTTTAGAACATGGAATTGCAATTTTTTCCTTCAACAATACTTTTGTTGTTACAAGCTATATTGTTCATAGGGTCTTCTAGAAATGTCCTTAAATAGTGACAAGAGTCAAGAGTCAAGACTACTACTTTGTCACACAAGTTAAGGCATCATCAATAGCTCATACAATACTAAATAAATTCCACATTCAGTGTGCTTAGTGAATTCACACATCTTCCCATACAAAAAAATTTTAATTCTAAAGATCATTGTCCTTAGGGATTCATAATAGTTGCCTTCTAATAGTGACTTAATTCTTCAAACATCACTGTACTTGGGCCTTTCAACAGTCCACAAGTGCTCTTTAACAACCATTCGTTATCAAACAAACCAATCTATTAGAGAAACATACCTTGTTTCTCAACTTCCCCTCATCCTTCTTGTTCTTGGTTTTTCGTTCTTGCTTCAGAAACTAGACCTCTGAATAGGGCATGTTGTAACCATTGTTACAGTCCTGCCAACTCGACCTCCACTGCTCAAGAGACTGTGACTGCCCTTCTTCTATCAAGTCTTTCCATACACCAGAATTTTATGCCTGTCAGCGAAGTACTTGTAATTTGTAAGTCAATCAGGGTTTTCCATTCATTCAAGTCTGCTCCCCAAAAAGTAGGTTTCACACAATTCTAAGGATTTCATGGGAAAAAGTCTTCCTCTTGTTTTCAGAACTAATTAATATAATTTACTCTTATCCCCAAAATAAGTGTTTCTTTGTCTCAAGGATATTAATTTCTTAGTGATCCATGAATCTAGTGGATTCCATAAGCACAAAACGTTAGTAGATTCCTTGTTAAGCCTAATTGCTACTTTCTCCCATACATACACACATTTATCATATATACTGGTGCATTTCTGGTGCATTAGTGCTACAATTGTAATTTATTTATGAAAAGTTAACAAACTTGAAAAAGCAAAGAAAGTTTCGAATGTGAAATATGTGAAATAGTAAATTTTGTCACTCATTTTCCCTATAAAATCTTCTTGTAATTCACACGATATTGAAATAAGAAATTTCTCATAAATGTTTATATTTTATCTCACTGTGGTTATATGTTTTTCCATGTTAAAAAAGCATTATATCTGACATGTCAAGTGTGAAATCAGAATATACATCATACTGTCCATACATGCTCAAAAAATAACAGTACTGTGGCTATCTTGTAGAAATTTTTTCTAACCTATCACTGCATTAGTACATAGTACATTCATCCTAGGCACCTGAAATATGGTTTTTGAAAAGAGAATATGGAAATGTGCTGCATGCATGAAGACTTTGTGCAAAACATATTAGATCAAATCTTAAAAAATGAACAAGAAAAACCTTGCATTGGAACAGGTCTCTGACAGAAGCAGTGACCTGAGAACATCATCTGAGTTCCAGCTGTGATGATTTTACTAACATGGAGGACTAAAATTTCTCTATTGTAGCACATGGTATCATGTTTTTAATCGGTCCCAATTTAAGTTCTCTGAACTCATTGCCAAAGGAGCAGTAGTGTTTGTAAATTCAGCAGAGGTTAGATGTTCTAGATGTGATAGCTCTCTAAGGGTCCTTTTCAAAAAGGATTTGTGGAATCTGTTATCAGGAGAGGTGGAAAAAGAAACGTATTTTCTAGTAGGATTGTAAGCCTGTACATTCTTTAGACGGAAAGTTGAGAACAAGAATTGCATATTTTATTGAGATGGCAGTATTTTTTGAAGATGCAATGTGGTCTAAAAGAGAACATATCAGTCATGCCTTTGTAGCTGGTTATCTAAGTGAATGTTTAATTTTTATTTATTCATTAACTTCATGTTTCACAAAGTTGATCTTTGTATATAGGACCGTTGGTGGTGTTGTGCATATATTGACAACTATCATTTTTAGTTCAATAATTTTTTTTAGACATAGATACAACTGAAATGATCTAGTGATATTTTGAATTATCAGTATTAATAGGCTATTGCATGTTGGACTAAGGATGGTGGAGGCATGAGTTGTATATTGTATGACATATTACTTGATTTGATTGGAAGGTGTGCATGCATTGTTTACACCTTAGGTTCATTTTTCAAGAAGGCAATATCTGACTCAAATGCACCAGTGGAAGAAAAGGCGTTGGATGCATTGATTGCATATTTACGTGTAGCAGATGCAGATATTGGAAGGTATGCATTCTTGCTTTGGAAATCATCACCCTTTCCCTTACTGTGCTTTGTGTGAAGTTTTATGAGATGTCTGTCACCAACTTTGCAGATTATCTTGAATTTGTTATATTGTGAATAGTTGTTTGGCTGATAGTTGAAGTTGTTGGGTTTTTACAAGTGAATATTCAATTAATTTTATGTGTTTGTGCCAAGGTTACATAAAAACTGGTTTTAATTTTATTGAGAAAAACTGCTTTGCAATCACTCGCTAATGTTTCGCTCACTAATGTTGTGATTTCTTACCAAATTCTGTGTTATGTTGAATGTTATTTTCAAAAGTTTTGATCTTGATTTCTATCTAGGGTCATGGCATATATAATTTCAATAATTTAATTGGATCAATCGTTCATTCTTCTGCGAAATGGAACATTATATCCTATTATTGACAATGGTATTTTCAAGAGACTGTGGTTGCCCTTCTTCTATCAAGTCTTTCCATACGTTGGGTTATAAGACACCTTCTAGCCTATTGTTGCACCCTTTTGGTCCTCAAAAGGATACCTACAGCAGTTCAGTTTCCCAAAAATATTTGCAAAGATATTCCTCCACGGATGCAACACAGAATTACTTGTGATGTTTCACACTTTGGATGATCTTCAAACTCCTGCTCTAGCTCTTTTAGGAACAATGTTCCAACCTAGTAGACTTCCTCTACGAACCAAGCACCGTTGCAACCTTCTTAACAGTATCTATCCACCTTCGGCCCTCTCTGAAAGCCTTGCTCTACCCAGGTAATTATGCAGTCTACTAACCTGCATTCAAACCAAGCACAAGAACCCTACAACAACCCTATTGCAGCTTGGTCCTACACTAGATTATCTCTAGATTTTCGGACCTAAATTTATTCAAGGTGTCCCACAACTTGGCTGACCTTTCCAATCAATCTTCATCAGTCAACATAGCTTCATTGTCATAAATAATCCTTACCTCTAGCTGCTATCCTGCTTCTTCAAGATTGCCAACTCATAGGGTCTTCAACTAGTTGCCCCAAATCATTGATATGTTGCTCCAAATCACAGAACTAGGGTTTTTAGTTCTGCCTTCATACAGTCCAATAATCTAACTGTTCTAAAGGATCTTCCCTATATCTCTGATATTTTAGAACATGGACTTGCAATTTTTTCCTTCAACAATACTTTTGTTGTTACAAGCTATATTGTTCATAGGGTCTTCTAGAAATATCCTTACATAGTGAAAATAGTCAAGAGTCAAGACTACTACTTTGTCACACAAGTTAAGGCATCATCAATAGCTCATACAATACTAAATAACTTCCACATTCAGTGTGCTTAGTGAATTCACACGTCTTCCCATACAACAAATTTTGAATTCTAGAGATCATTGTCCTTAGGGCTTCATAATAGTTGCCTTCTAATAGTGACTTAATTCTTCAAACATCACTGTACTTGGGCCTTTCAACAGTCCAAAAGTTCTCTTTAACAACCATTCATTAACAAACAAACCAATCTATTAGAGAAATATACCTTTTTCCTCAACTTCGCCTTATCCTTCTTGTTCTTGGTTTTTTGTTCTTGCTTCAAAAACCAGACCTCTAATTAGGGCATGTTGCAACCATTGTTACAGTCCTACCAACTCAGCCTCCACTACTCAAGGGACTGTGGCTGCCCTTCTTCTATCAAGTCTTTCCATAAACCATAAGTTTATGTCTGTCAGCGAAGCACTTGTAATTCATAAGTCAATCAGGGTTTCCTATTCATTCAAGTCTGCTCCCCAAAAAGTAGGTTTCCCGCAATTCTAAGGATTTCATGGGAAAAAGTATTCCTCTTGTTTTTAGAAATAATTAATATAATTTAATCTTATCCATAAAAGAAGTGTTTCTTTGTCTCAAGGATATTAATTTCTCAGTGATCCATGAATCTAGTGGATTCCATAAGCACAAAACGTTAGTAGATTCCCTGTTAAGCCTAATTGCTACTTTCTCCCATACATACACGCATTTATCATATATACAAGTGCATTTCTAGTGCATTAGTTCTACAATTTTAATTTATTTATGAGAAGCTAACAAAATTGAAAAAGAGAATAAAGTTTCGAATGTGAAATATGTGAAATAGTAAAAATTTTCACTCATTTTCCCTATAAAATCTTCTTATAATTCACACGATATTGAAATAGGAAATTTCTCATAACTGTTTATATTTTATCTCACTGTGGTTATATTCTTTTCCATGTTAAAAGAACATTACATTTGACATGTCAAGTGTGAAATTAGAATATACATCATACTGTCCATATAGGCTCATAAAATAACAGTATTGTGGCTATCTTGTAGAAAATTTTTCTAACCTATCACTACATTAGTACATAGTACGTTCATCCTAGGCACCTGAAATATGGTTTTTGAAAAGAGACTATGGCAATGTGCTGCCTACATGAAGACTCTGTGCAAAACATATCAGATCAAATCTAAAAAACTAAACAAGAAAAACCTTGAATTAGAACAAGTCTCTGATAGAAGCAGTGACCTGAGAATATCATTTGAGTTCTAGCTGCGATGATTTTACTAACATGGAGGAATAAACTTTTTCTATTGTAGCACATGGCATCATGTTTTTCATATGTCCCAATTGCAGTTATTTGAACTCATTTCCAGAGGAGCAGTAGTGTTTGTAAATTCAGAAGAGGTTGGATGTTCCAGAAGTGATAGCTCTCTATGGGTCCTTTTCAAAAGGGATTTGTGGAATCTGCTATCAAGAGAGGTGGAAATAGAAATGTATTTTCTAGTAGGATTGTAAGCGCATACATTATTTAGACAGAATGTTGAGAACAAGAATTTCATATTTGATTGAGATGGTAGTATTTTTTGAAGATGCAATGTGGTCTAAAAGAGAACATATCAGTCATGTCATTGTAGCTGGCTACCTAAGTGAATTTTTAATTTTTATTTATTCATTAACCTCATGTTTCACAAAGTTGATATTTTTATATAGGACTATTGGTGGTGTTGTCCATATATTGACAAATATCATTTTTAGTTCAATATTTTTTCTAGACATAGATACAACTAAAATGATCTAGTGAGATTTTGAATTATCAATATTAATAGGCTATTGCATGTTGGAATAAGGATGATGGAGGCATGAGTTGTATATTGCATGATATATTTCTTGATTTGATTGGAAGGTGTGCATGCATTGTTTACACCTTAGGTTCATTTTTCAAGAAGGCAGTATCTGAATTAAATGCACTAGTCGAAGAAAAGGCGTTGGATGCATTGATTGCATATTTACATGCAGCAGATGCAGATATTGGAAGGTATGCATTCTTTCTTTGGAAATCATCACCCTTTCCCTTAATTTTCTTTGTGTGAAGTTTTATGAGATGTCTGTCGCCAAATTTTCAAATTATCTTAAATTTGTTATGTTGTTGATAGTTGTTTAGCTGATAGTTGAAGTTTTTCGATTTTTACAAGTGAATATTTGAGTAATTTTATGTGTTTGTGCCAAGGTTACATAAAAATTGGTTTTAATTTTATTGAGAAAAATTTCTTTGCAATCACTCGCTAATGTTTCACTCACTAATGTTGTGATTTCTTACCAAATTCTATGTTATGTTGAATGTTATTTTCAAAATTTTTGATCTTGATTTCTATGTAGGGTCATGGCATATAATATTTCAATAATTTAATTGGATTAATCATTCATTCTTCTGTGAAATGGAACATTATATCCTATTATTGACAATGGTATTTTCAAGAGACTGTGACTGCCCTTCGTCTATCAAGTCTTTCCATAAGTTGGGTTATAAGACACCTTCTAGCCTATTGTTGCACCCTTTTGGTCCTCAAAAGGATACCTACATCAGTTCAGTTTCCCACAAATATTTTCAAAGATATTCCTCCATTGATGCAACACAGAATTACTTGTGATGTTTCACACTTTGGATGATCTTCGAACTCCTACTCTAGCTCTTTTAAGAACAACGTTCCAACCTAGAAGACTTCCTCGACAAACCAAGCACCCCTGCATCCTTCTTAACAATCTTTATATACCTTCGGCCCTCTCTGAAATCCTTGCTCTACCTAGGTATTTATGTAGCCTGCTAACCTACATTCAAACCAAGCACAAGAACCCTACAACAGCCCTATTGCAACTTGGTCCTACTCTAGATTATCTCTAGATTTTCGGACCTAAATTTATTCAAGGAACAGAGATAAGGATGGCCTAACAACTTGGCCCTATGATACTTTTCATCATTTCATATCAAAGATACAAACTTGACTTCTTGGTCTAGCTATTAGGCTCTCAACTCAGATGCTTTTCCTCTAACCTGTGCCAAACCAATATAAAAAATGACAAAGACAAAAACCTCGATAATGCTTGCTAAGAGACATGGTGATAGGAAAAAAACAGCTTTGATAACCCTTATTACATGTAATACTCATACCTATTAACCTAATAACATAGAAGTTCGAAGGGTAACAACTCTGACATATGTTTTTGTATTCAATCAAACTAGTATGAAACCAATGTAATCAAGAGCTATAGTCGAAGCCTACGGAAGACCTTTGATGGAAAGTGTCAATAGTTTGGATTTCTAGCGATTATGAGCTTAAAAGAAGGCTGGAACAAGTGTAAACTTCTAGATTTTAGCTTACCTCTTGCAAATCAACCACAGAGCACACACATTCACCACTGACTAGCACTATTCACCAGCATTCACCAGCAGTCCAGCACACTTTGAAGCATTCGGATTGGAGAATTTATAAATATATATATATATATATATATATATATATATATATATATATATATATATATATATATATATATATATATATATATATATATATAAACATAAACCTAACACCACCTTCCAATATCCTCCCTGCAGGTTTAGCTCCATGGCACCGGGGAAATGGACCATATTGGTACTCTAAATCCCTTTCCGGGCAGCTACCATCTCCCGAAACGAAACCAGACCTCGATTCTTGTCAATGCATGCAGCGACATTGGAACCAGGGTCTAGATCTTGTAATTTGTTGCCCTGAGCATTGTTGTACCTCCAACAGCCCCTTTCAAGCTCCAACCAAGCCCAACCAGGGCAAATTACTCCAATCCTTCCCCTGACCCAGTAAATTCCAGCAAACGCATTCAAATTTTTATTGCACCTCCAACTTCCAAGCCCCAATCAGTAAAAATGGGGGCGAATCAGTGCAATCCCTCCCCCGAGCTAGTAAATCCAGGGTGAATGCATTGAAATCTACTCCAAACCAGAAAATCGAGAGGCGAATTTCATGTTTTCAATTTTATCCGCATTTATTTGTTCGGCTAATACTTAATAATTAATTATTTTTAAAATAATTATAGGGCTAATTTTATAAAACTATGGAAAATGTGTTTTATATAAAAAATTCGCCCTACCAAAATTTAAAACCCCTTAAAATTCGCCCTTGGGCTAAAATTCACCCCTAAAATTTTCCCTAATGGAACAGGTCCTCAAGATCAGAGGAAATGAAAAAATCAAAACTACATTGGGAAATGTGCAACCCTTTCTCAATGATGTCAAAGGGGGAGGAAAAGCAAGCAAAAGATGAAAGGGTCTTCTGAAAAGCAAGCAGAGGAAGTCCTGGAGGAGGCACTGGAGTATTGCCATCGATAACAAAGGGGGAGACTGTTGGAAATATTGTCACTGATGGCAAAGGAGCACAAAGAAGCAGCACCATGACAAGGGAGCATATCAGATTCAGTTGAAATTGTTGCAGAGAAAGTGAAACTATTTCACCTCTCTGAAATCCATTTTGTTTATACATTCTATGTAGAATTTTGAGTATATTTACTTCTGTGTAAAGATTCGGAGGGATTTAGAGAATTTTGGTTCGTTTTCTTGAGATTTGGCAGTGTTCATTTATTTATGGTTATTTAGTTACGCAGTAGAAAGGAGGGTTTTATCCCTTTGAAAATTCAGTGATTTATGGTTTTTTGTGTAGCATCGAGAGTTATTAACCTCTGTAATAAGGGTTCAGAAGGAAATTAGAACTCTGGTTATTTGGTAGAGAGCACAGCGATAATCAATCTCTTTTTATTGAGTTATGATTCAATGAAAAGGAGGTTTTCATGAGAAATTGAAGTTAAACGAAGAAATGGTGAAAATCCGCATTTGAATGCTATTTAAAACAAAGTTTGCAAGTTAAGTGGTTTTCAGGAAAACCAGACATTGTTGTCGCACAGCCTTTGAGTTGTGGGCGGTTTTTCCCATTTCGAGCGCGATCGAATGATATTGCGACACGTCACGAGCGCAATACCACCCATTTCGCATCGCTTTTGGGTGATAAAGTTCTAGGGTCGATTGAACGTGATTGCCGTCAGATTAGATTTGTGGAAGATCCGACGAAGTTCACGTTGAAAGCTACGTGGGAGTTAAAATAAGGTATGGACCCGACGTTTTATGCAGCAGAGTTTTATTAAGGTTTGGAATCTGGTTATATGAGGCCGAAAGACTTTAAACATTGTTTAAAGCACAGTATAATATTACATTGACGAGGGTTTTAAATATTCATTTCCGAAGGTTTTAATGTTATTTCCGAAGGTCATTACATATTATAATGTGCATTATAATATTTTCGAAGGCCTGAGGATTCTGAAGGTTTAACATTGTTTTAAGGGTGAACATTGTTTTAACATTCATAAGCAGCCCGATAGTTAAAAAGGGGGTGCCTCCGTAGTTGACCCGCCCATCAGGTGTTGACCGCAGATCGACGGTTGTCATTCACTGCAGTAGCACAAGCTAGATGATGATTCCGTACCAAGGAGTGCCTCCGCAGTATTGTGAATAGGGACCTGCTTTCCTAAAGCCCAGAAGTATGGTTTATTTGGGGTTTAAACCATAGAATTGAAAATCATAAGTGGAGATGATATTATGCTAAGCGCTTGAAGTGTTAATTAGAAGTGCCAGCAGCAATGAGGACCTTAGATCTGGACAGATCAACGGTGAGGATCGCATCGACATAAATCAGATCATAAATTGGGGCAAGAGGAAAATCGCACAAACACAGTGGTCACAAAAAATTTGAAGTGCGATATGATGATGTAGCAAGTGACGTGGCAGCTAACGTGGACTTGACCCCACAAATCGCAAATAAATCAAGATGACGTAACAATGATGTGGCAATTACATGGCAAGGTGATGTGGCACGATGACATGGAGATGACGTGGACCTAGCCCACATATCACAAATCGCAAGATCGGAGGGGTGAAGATCGTAAGAGAAAAGTTGCGATGCGATGGACAGTGGCGATGCAATGCGAGCGATGGATGCGATGCGATGGAAAGTGGCGATGTGATGCAATACGAAGATGCAATACGATGCGATCACATACCACCTATCGCACATGATATGGGTTCGCACGGTATGAAAAATGATATTGCGATAGCCGATATTACGATGTGATGGATAGATGCGATGCGAAGTAGCGATAAAGTTAAGTGGGACCCGATCGCATATCCCTCATTGCAAGCTCAGGACAAAGCGCGATAAAGGAGCCGGATACGATGCAGCTCATAACCATTATTTAAAGAGATTTCAAGTTTGGCTGTAAGTGATTTTCCTTTTTAAATTTCATCGGAAAGAAAAGGAGCCATATAGCAAAGAATATTTGAATCGCCGAAGTGCGATAAAGAGAGTGGACACGATAAAGAACAAAGCCAAAGCCTAAAGCATTTCAAGTCTGGCAGTATGTGGATTTTCTTTTGTAAATCGTTTTGGAGAGAAAAAGGAGGACTATAACGTAAAACAAAAAGGAAAGTATGAACGCAGGTAGAAAGGCTCGGGTAAGGACTCGACACAAAGAAAAAGGCAGAACCGAGTGTTTAGAAGAGCAGTGAAGGCTGAATGCTATGTGCACGAGAAAAAGAGGCAGAGTCGGGAAAAGTAGAATATAGTGGCATTGTTAAAAACAGACAGCTGGGTCAAGTTAGGCCAAAATGACAATTATGTAGAATTGTGTTGAATATAATAGCAGGAACTGAAACGACTTTGACAGCAGCAGAAAAGACGAATGCACAATGAGCAAAGAGATGAAAAGACTAAGTGAAATATTTTTGATGTAACTGTAAATGTAAATGTATTAATTATTTTTATTGTATGTGATGCAAAGGCAAGTCTCCGTAGGCAAAGAAAAACTCCACTGTAATACACAAATATATATACATTCTGTTATATCATTCTGAATGTGCTAGTCAAGAAAATGAGAAGGGGGAAGGCAAAGAGTCATACCTGTTCATTTAGAATTCCCTATGGAATGCAAACAGTTATGAGGTGATCCCTATAAATAATGTTACCAACATATGCATAAAGAGGTTGATAGAATGAAGAAATGAGTGAGACAGTGTAAGTAGAAGAAGGAGCAGAGAGAGGAGTTGTGAAGATCCAGAGATGATATAAAGAAAATTTTAAGGATGGAAGGAAAACAGTAAAGAAGGAGAAAAACAAAGATGATATCCAGGTAAATCAACATATGATTTTATTGTACAGTGAGGAAGTTGGTGCTTCCATGTCAAGTTGTAGCTTGATAGAAGTCCAGTTGTAGCTAGCTGAGGTAGGATCCTCCTGTAGGTTGTAGCCTGCAGAAAATAGATGGGAGTTGGAGCTTCCTTGTAAGTTGTAGCTTGCAGAATTGAGGTAGTAGCCTCCTATAGGTTGGAGCCTACAGAAAATCAGTGGTGAGAGGGATTGGGAGCTTTCCTTTGCATCACAACAATAATAATATGTGGTTTTCTCCCTTATGGGTTTCCACTTATATCTGTTGTCTATGTGCATGATGTTTATGTGTTGACATGGTGTATCTAATTTGCTTAATACCTGCTACTCACTTATTAAAATTGTTGTTCCATTGAATATTAAGTCGATCACAAAATGGAGATGTAAATAAGTGTAAAAGAAAGTGTTACAAGACCATGACTGCATTAAACTGATTCACCCCCCCCTCTTAGTTTAACCAAGTGGCAAGGATTCAACACGTGAGGTGTATACCCTACAAATATTCCCAACTTAGCTGTTGGCTCTAGCTTTTTTCTAGCATCTTTGGTTACATGACAATAAACTGATGAACCAAAAAATTTAAAGTGCACCATATTTGGTTTCTTAGCTGAAACAAATTCCTCTGGTGTACTCATCTCGAGAATATGATGAGGATTTCTATTTTGCACAAATACTGTTGTGCTGCATGCTTCAACCCACAAGTGCAACGATAGGCCCTGATCATTCAATATTGCTCGTGCTACTCCCACAATAGTTCTATTCTTCCTTTTTGCAACCCCATTCTGCTGTGGGTTATGAGGTGTTATCAATTTCCTGTCGAATGCCTTCTGAAGCACAAAAGTGCTTTGAACTAACAAAATTTTGAGAACATATGATCTTTCTTCTACATGAAGAATATCCAACACTTGCGTGAAAAATAATCTACAAAAATCACATAATACCTGTGTTTTGTTGTGGAGGCTATCGAGAATGGTCCACGCACATATGAGTGAACTCTTTCAAGGATCTCCTTCGCTCGAATGCCCTTATCATGAAAGGTGGCTTTGGTGTACTTCCCCATTGTACACCCTTTGCATGTATCTCACTATTCAAGTGCACCCTTGGGAAGTCCTATAGAATATGTTGCATGATCTTCAAAGCGCCATGGTGTAGATGCCCCAATATTCTATGCCATAATTCACCGATGTTTCGGCTTTGCACCTTTTCTGATTTTTTTCTCAAGGAAACACAGTCTTATACATCCAATCTGTAGAGGTTCTTTAGCTGAACCCCAATATTCTTCACCTATCCTGTGGATTTGTAATGAAGGAACACCTTTCCTTTTCTAAATATCACATCATAGCCACTGTCTTCTAACATAACAAATAAAACTAAATTATTCTTTAAACCAGGAACATACATGACATATTTTAATGTGAGAGGAGTACAAGACACCCTTTCAAAGGTAATAGTACCTATGTTGGTCGTGCTATACCTCCTGTCATCTCCCATTTCAATTTGCATATGGAGATTCTTCTCCTCCAATCTGCTGAAGAATTATTTATTTCCAGTCATATGGAATGAAGATCCACTATCCAGGTATCACACAAAACCCATCATCGATGATACCATGCATGCGATGAGAGTGAAATCCAACTCAAATTGTGAAGCAAGAGATTCACCTTCCGCTCCTCTTGAGGGTTTCTTGCTGACCTTCTTGTGTGAACACTTTGTGGCATAGTGTCCCAACTCATGATAGTGAAAACATTTAATCTTTGACAAGTCCTTCTTCTTGCCTGCCTGAATAGAATCTGATTTGGAATGGGATGCATTCCCTTTCCCTTTCTTTTCCTTTCCAGCAAAGGCACATTTCTCCTCATCACTAGTCTTTGATGAGGATCCATCTTTGGTATTCCATCGAATCACTTCTTGTACCAAGTCGGATCACAATTTCTCCCACTTTGGTAACTTCTCCCTCCCATTCACCATATCCTGATAGCTATGCTAGCTCTTGGGAGGGCCTAGAAGTTCTATGCTCACCAGATCATCCTCGAAAACTGTAACACCAACACTTCCAAGCTCATCCTGAAATTGAGTGAACTTGGTCAAGTATTTTTTTATTGTGTCGCCCTTATGCATCTTGATTTTTCTTAGCTTGTCCTTCAGTGCTAGCTTCATATGGACGTTGTTGTTCAGAAACAAATATGTCAAGTCCTTCCACATAGCATATGGAGTTGCCTTTCCATGGATATTCAAGACAATATTATCTCAAACTCCTTCCAATAGAATCCTTCTTTCCTTTGCTACACTCTTCTTCCATGCATCCATATTTTGAGAAATTGTTGTTGTGGGCCTGGGAATACCATTGTCTATGAACTCCTTCAACCGGTTGTGCATATAAAATTCCGTGTTGAGCAGTGGAAGATTTTTTTCGAAAATCAGTATAAGTGGAAGTTTTCAATGCCTCATTCTTTTTCTTCATATCTCTAAATCTGGAAAATATACTTTGTTGTCATGAAGATGGAGAAACAAGAGAAACACAAGAATCAATTGTTGTTTCTTTGCTGTAAAGAAAATACAACCTCACCTCATAATACTATTGTAGTGTGTTCTTCTGAATTTCTGCCTTTTGATGAATCCTCTTATGTATTCATTGATTTCCTCCTTTTGAAAACTTTGAAACCAACTTGTTTAATTCTTGAACTTGTAGGTGACACACTTTCTCTTGGTTGTTTTAGTTTTTTTCCTTCAATCTTGAAGTTTCCAATGCTGTCTCACTGGAGCTCTGTTCTTTAGTTTCTTGCAGTGTGTTTTCTTTCCTTTATTCCCTATTTGCAAACTTCTCAATCTTTGGTTTTTCTATGTGTACAAAAGGTGTTGATTTTTGTTCAAATCTTATATTTGAAATCACTCCCAGGGGGTCATAAGGCCAACTTAAGCTTGATTTGAATTTCATATGTTTGAGTAGAATGCCCACTTCCTTCTTTACTGCTTTGGTGTTAATAATAAATTGACCAATATATGCTTTTAATTCGAATTGAGCTTTTTGTTTCCTTGACGCAAAATGTATATCATCCATATTCATCCTCTGCCTAATGAATTCTAAAGAAAAAACTGTCATAGGCAGAAAATTTGGAAATTTATGAGGAAGTTCACAATCATAGACTTTGATTTCTGTAAAATTTTGATAGAGATACCAGTCTCCAACCTTATATTGTTCACTGAGATGTAACATTATTTTGATTTCCATGGAGACACTAAGAACTACATCACTTCTCAAAATATATAATACCATTTGCAAAAATTGATTAACAAAATCACTGAAAGAGTATTTCTCTATGTTTTTCCTAACCAGAGAGGTCCAGTGGATGATTGATTGTGGTTTGCCCTGTGAATCCAACTTTTGCAATGGGAATTTAAAACTATCTGACTGATGATACAAAAAATAGATAAACTACAATAGACTAATGTTTGAAAGATCATTCAACATTGAATTTTAGGAATTGGTCATGGATAACATCTGATTAAAACTAACTGAAATTGAACATTTCTGAGGCCTTGTTTCCAGATGAAAATACTAACATAAATTCAAGGGTGAATTCATCTACCCATTGATAAGTTTGATATCCTAAAAGATAATAAACCATAGAAATAAAATTCTTAAATATATTTGGAAAAATTGCATAGAATATGGTGGATTGGTTTTGGGAAATTCTGAATTTTCAAACAGAAAAGACTAAAAAATGTGGGCTCATTGCTTAAATGTAAGATTTTTGTAAATTTCCATGAGGGAATCAATCAAAAAAATATGAAGGGGGCCTTGGGGATTTATCTGCAATGCTTAACAAATTGATTCAGTGGTTTTTGAGAACAAAATTTCATTGTTTTTGGCCACTATGGATCTCTGGATAGTTAAATAACGAACCTCACATCGGGTGATGAATTCAGGGAAGTGGTGGGTTTGGGAAAAACAAAATTGGGGCAACATTAACTCCTAGAAGAAAAATTCATCATTACCATCCTCAAATTTTTGATATGCCTAATTATGGAGTTCGTAGAGAACAAATTCACATTGGGTTTCAGTGACTTTGTACTATGTATCAAATAAGGGATGTTCATCGAGGTTAGTTACGAGGGGTAGGGTCAGACTCTCTACAACTAATTTGGATTTTCCCTTTGGACTAGTCTTTTCAAGAAATTAATAGACCAAAGGATAAATTAATAAATTACCTAGTTAAATTGATGGTTGATAACAAAGAAGATCACTGCAATTGGTCGCTATTGTTGAAAATGCAGCAAGATGATGGAGCTTAGTGAAATGAAGTCACCTTCACTAAGTGGGCCCACAGGCAAATTCTGGCGCAAAGTCTATTTTTAGACTATGTGTATTTTTAGACATATGGAGCATGGTCCAGGGGTTGCAGTATGTTATTCTTGGAGTATTGGTCATGTTGGTAAAAATAGATGGGACTCTATTTTTTGACCTATAGGTCGATAGGCCGAAGTCTATTTTTAGACTGCCTATCCTAAAAATAGGGAAGTCAAATATTATTTACCCTTAATAATATTTGGACTCTAAGCAACAGTTTACTCTCTTGGAGCACTTCAGTTCGAGCTACAGAAGTGGCTCATGCATCTGACAGAGGAATTACGCTATTCCCAAGGGTTTGATGGCATCATGCATGGTTGACTTCAGTTAGGACTTCAGTGGCAGAATTTTGGTGGAGTTAATGAGACAGCTAGTGGAGTTGTGTTCTGTTTATTTTAGTTGAATTGGTTGAGATTAGTTTAACTAGCTAATCAATTAGTTATGAGTGGAGTGAATTAAATATTATTTAATTCATTAATTAGTAACTCATTATTCAACTCAAGAACACATCGGTTCACTACAGTGCATGATCAGTTCAGTGGAGACCAGTGAAAGAGGTAGATGAAAGGGTGGAGTTAGCTATCAGTGGCGACATCAGTTGTGCATGAGATTTGCACCACACTTGGAGGAATTTCCCATGATGATTACGCTGTCAAGCCAAGGAGATTCGAACCTTGGATCTCTATTTAGACAGGCCATGATTGCGCAATAGAGGCAAGGCAATTAGTGGTGAGTTTTGAACCAGTGACTTGTTCAAAACCAAGCTAGTTTGTGTGTAACTTCATGAGAGAGTACTGAGTACTTGTGAGGAGTATTGTACTGAGTTTGTTACATGATTTCTCCATTATAATATACACAATAGCTGCGGGGTTTTCAGCTATAAGCTTTCCCCATACATACTATGTTAATGTGTATGATGATTTGATGTGCTATCGCTTGATTTTATTTCCACATGTTTGATGATCTGAGTGGAAGAGATTATGTGTTGCATATAAATTCGAATTGTATGTGATCAGGATAGTCTCGGTGGATAATTAATCATTATTCAGCAAATTTCTACAGCTATTTGGTTTGTCAGAGTGCTTTGTGCAAGAATGGAAAAAGGATGGTAATGGAGCAATAACAGTAATTGGATTTGGAATGGGTTTCAACGGTTTAGTTCAAATTACCGTTATTGGCACGTCAAGATTTATTAATCAGAAAGTTGGTGGGAGCATTAAATAACTTAATGGGAAATTTTTCTAAGTTATCAGAATATTTGGTGATGAATATTTTAGCGGGGGTGATAGCGACGTGATAAATTAGCGAGAAGATTGGTAGAGAGTGGAAGCAGTTTCTGGGGGTGGGGGTGGGGCAGGGTAGGCAAAAAGTGGCTTAAGATGGGGGGGGGGGGGGGGGGGTAGGGGTCCCACAATTCATAGGAGTGCGCCACTTAAGGGGAGGCGGTAAAATTAAAACAACTTCGCGAACTGCACCCCCCATCCCCTTCGTTATCCGTTGCGAGTGTAGAGGGTCTCACAACTGGACAATACTCATTGATATGGGCAGGTGCAATCTTGATTGTTGAATGGTGCCCGTTGTTTAGCTCTTTTGGCGACAATTATTTTATTTAAAAAAAAAAAAAAATTAAAACATTTTTTCAGGCATATACAAATTTTGAAATTAACATTTGGACTTGCTCGCTTATTACAAAGTGTAGGAAATAAATTTTAACTTTATTTTTGAAAGAAAGTTATGCACTTAAAAAAATTAAATGCACAGGTAAAATTAGGTAAAATTAAGTTACAATAGGGCATATTAAACAAATAATAAAAAAAATTAAATATGCTACCAACGACTTAAACTCATAGCATACCCTAAGGCCCTACTCAAAATAACTCTTCTTTCAGCCAAAAACTTGGACATCATTGGCCTCACATCCGACCATGATAGAGAACCATTGAAAACATGTGGAGCTAAGATAAGTGAGTTAAAACCCTAGAATGCCGGGCATGAAACCCTCTAAACTTAACCTTGATATGATTTATATGCCAACCCTTTACCTGAAACAATGAAATGAAAACTTGTTTCAGTAGAAGAAACTAGAATCATGTCAAATGAAATTTAAAGAAAACCTAGAAGGAGAATGAAGCGTTGATACCTGTTTCTGAAGAATCTGAAGAGACTCCTCTTTCGTATCACAGAGAGGCATTAGTAATGATGTCCCACAAACAAATGCATCATTAAAAATACCTTTTGGAGAGTGACGTAATGAAATATACCACGTTCTCAGTAAATGGGGTCGAGCATAACACCTTTGGTGTGGAATCTAGCCATACCCTCGAAACCCCTTCAGACAAAGACCCTGCTAAGAAAACCAGAGGAATATGAATACCAGTTAAAAAACAGGAAAACCCATAAGAGAATTGTAGGATTAAATAGCATTTTACCTGCATAGGGGAAGCAGTTGACCCTATAGAGAAGCTGAAGGATTAAGGATTCCAGTAGTTGCAGAGCCCTTTCCTCGCAAATAACAGAGAGAAAATGACCTAACAAAGTGGTGAGGGTGCAAGAGGAAATTACCCTAACCATTCTCCGAAGGAAATGAGTCGTTGGATCTAATCTCCCCAAATCAACGATAAATAAAAAATGCAACTAATCCCATGTCACATCTAGAACACCCGCCCTCCACCCATGACAATTATGAGTTAAAGACCTTCTAGAACTATCCCTATTAATGCAAAATATAATCTAGAAATAATAAATGCAAAGAGTAGGTCCAATGATATTTTCTAAATTTCCAAGACAAGTTGGCATAATATTTATACACACATACTATCAACTGGACAAGGCCTGGAATTTCAAATCCCCTCTGCCCATCAAATGAAAATTTGATGACATTTTTGCATTTTTTATGCCATTTATTTTATGTTCTACCCAAATTTATAAGTGTATATCTCTTTTTAGATAAAACTACTCACTTTCAACTACTCTTTCATCACAACTTTCATTGGTCTCCCGACTCTTGCCTCTCAACTTTCATTAATCTTTCTCTCATAATGCCTTTAACATATATATTTTAAGATAACATACAACCATACACCCTCTTCTAAAAAAAAGTTGTGTCTAAATAATCCATCTAGGACATTATCGTTTAGATCATATATGAGAAAACTCACGTGTGTCACTTTTTATTTTATTTAAAATCAATTGGCAACAACAATTAGAACATGAAGAGAAAACACAAACAAACTTAAACACGCAACCAAATTCCAAGTTTAAAACTATTACGTATCTATCATTCCAAGTTGATGTAAAAACATTCCCAACCATTATAATATTAAAATTAAAATATAATAATAAATCAGTTCATATAACTATGAAAAATAATATTAATAAATCTACAAAGAAAAAGATAAAGTTTGAGCTAGGATTTTAAAAAATATTTCCAAGAATTTCTAAAGAATTTGAGTGGAAAATTATCTACTTATAGATTTATAGATCCATTTTAAATACGGATTTAACATGAACCAAGATGAATCAAATTTCTTCACGTGCAAATTTCTTTAGAATGCAAAATACAATATGTAATTTTTCATTATTTAAATTGTTTTTTTGAATATAATATATATTATATATAAAACTAAATAAACATTTTAACCATAGAAAAAAAAATATAAATAAATAAATCAAATCATGACAGAAAGATATACAAACAAACTTACACATCCCCTCGTATTAAATTGTAAAATGATCTTTTAAACTAAATAAATTAAAATACCTCAAATCAAAATTCAACTTAAAAACTCAAATTAAATCACCTTTTCCACTTCACAAACTAGTAGTTTCTTCCCCTCGTTTTTCGATTCAACTCCTGTAACATTATTTAAACATTAAAAAGTCACATTTTTTTACAAACTCCAAAATAATAAAAATATTTAAAATGACATTTTTCCCACCAGCTATCACAATTTACCTCAATTTACTTGCATTGGAGAGCATAGGAAATTCGATTCGGTTAACATGATACTAGTTTATCGTCTGCCTAAAAGAAATCAATTTCAGATTTTATGGGATATCCACATGGGTAGAGCAGTGGTCGCTAAAGCCAAAATTAATGGTGGCGTGATTCTAGTTTTTTTCTTTTCAATTTCACTGTTGCATATATTGGTTTAGAAAGTTGAGTTGTGACGCTAGTAAATTGGATGAGTAATTGAAATTTTAAATAGGTTTAAATTAGAAGATTGAACTGTGAAGTTAGTAAATTAGATTAGTAATTAAAATTAATGGAAAAATAAATAAGTTTAAATTAGAAGAAATTATATATATATTTTAATTAAAAAACTAAAATATATATTATTTACCAAATGAATTTAAATATATTTTAAAATTAAGAAGTGATTTTAGGTTAAAGTTTTGAATTTTGAAAATAAAATGAATTTTGGAGAGAAGAGTGAAATATGGTCATTTTTTCCTTGATCGGGGTGTGCATCCTACGAGGACGTAGATACCTTGATTTCCAAGTGGGAGGTTTTTGTCCTTCACATCTTAAAGCACCATGATGCGGCAACCATCACAATGTTCATGGCAGCATGCGGCAGATTCGCTATCAATGTTAATTAAGGGAAGACAGCCTGTGCTGTCAGGCTGGAGGAGGAATGTCTGAGAGAGAGTAGGTTACTTGATCTGGCAAGTTCATTTTGCAATTCATTGTTTGGTTGCAGCGGCTACTCTGTGGAAGTGCAAGCGAACGACGGCAGCCACACCTTGTATCAGGCAAACCGTTTTGTTGGGGTATGTACCTGCATTTCTTCTATCTATGATTGTTGCTATAGTCTGGGCTATGTTTTGCTCTGCGGAAGCTTCGTTTCGATGGTTTCAGCTGGTTGATATTGGGTTTGTTGTTCCCCATCTTCACCCTGTTGACCCTTTTTTCCATGACCCCTGTCACCTCCCTTTCATTCCTTTCCATGTTTTGCATTTTGCAATCGGACGGGTTGTACTGGAATGTTTTATCTTGTATGGGAGCAGCTGGATTGGGGGGGTTTTTCAATACTCTGTTAATCTGGGTGTTCTCTGTGTTGGAATTCACCTTTCTATTATGCTTGGACATAGTAAGGAAAAGACAATAAATTTTGCGGCTTCTCTGTATCACGGGGATGGTTGTTTCGTTGCTATTACCAACCATTTTCTTCACTTTCAAGCTGTTACCCTTTCTTCGCACACTGCTATCGGGCAAGTTGATTTCTGTAGGGTTATTGCACATAGAGGCTGCTGGGCAAGATGGGTTTTACAAATCTCTGTATATTTGGAGTCTATGTGGGTTACAGTTTTTATGTTGTCTAGATGCAGTAGGTGTTTTTCTGTTAACAATTGCGCCCAACAGTATCTCTGGCAGGTCTGCTTATTTCATACTGCTAGTGTTAGTAGGAGGATGTCTGCATTTAACATGTTTTCGAGGCAGTCACCTGGATGCTGCGCTCACCTGCATTCTGCTCCACCCATATGCTACTTTCGTTGCTGGTGATCATCATTTAATGGTTTATTATTTCTTGTTTCTATCTATTCTTAGGCCTGTTTCCATCATGGTTACAAGACAAACTCGTAACCATATAGCTAAAGGCAAACAGAAGCAGCTTCATCCTGAAGCTAGCCTTAGGAAACGAGGTCGGAAGACGAGACAGGAGGTTTTACAAAACCTCTCTGCACACTATGATATGGGCAATTCATCCACGGTTCGGCAGGAAATTCGAGGATGGGAGAGAAAAATTCAAACTAATGAAGAAGATAATGATGCTGAAGCAGAGATCATGGACTTTATAACAGATCCTGGTAATACACGTGGCCGCTTATCACTGTTTCATCAAACAGTGCATACTTACTGGATTGTAAAGTGCCTCTTGGCCAAAGCTATGGAGAGTTTTCCCCCTCATCAAGAGAAGATTGACCCACGAGTAATGAACTTGCTACAGAATATTCAAAATTAGTTGAATCATATCAAAATCACCCAGTATCAGTAGAATAGATGATCGAGTTGGCAGAATTGAGAATCAACTTCAACAGCTACAGCAAGTGGATATGCTTGGATCCACAGCTAAAGATCCAACACCAATTGATTCCTCTGAAGGCTAATAGACTTCTTGTTTCCTCATGTTTATTACAAGCTTTTTTGTCTTTTGAAAGGACATAATAGACTTGTAGATAATCGAGTTAATACTCAGCTAGTTAATGAAGTACATGGACGTATGAAAATGTTTCAATTTTGGTTGGCATTTAACGCTTTAAGGTGGCCAACAGACCTGGTTTCCTACAGGCTGGTTGAGGTCACAGACTGTTTTTTATATTTTGTAACCTGCTTGCAATTTATAAATAGAAAATAGTGAGACACTACCATATTTACAAAATAAAATAAAAAATATGGTCATTTTTTGGTGAATTGTAATGTCGAAATTGTTTAGATTAATTAAAATTAATAGAGATTATTTAAAATTCAAAATTAATGAGAAGAAAACGAGAAAAAAATAGTTGTTGTTACAGAAAGAAAACTACATATTTTAGCAAATGAAGTTGTTAAAAAAAGGAAACTACATATTTCTCAATGTAATATTTAAGATATATACTGTCCAATTTTTTCAAAATTGAAAATTTTTCTTTGGAACTTTTACCATATTGAATTTGAATCCAAATTTGAATTCAAACTTGGTAACTACGGTGGATAGTGTAGCTCGTGATTTTCGTGCACAAACGATGGTCTTGTGAAGACATACACCCATTTTTCTCAGCGTCTTGATGTACGTTTGTGTTATTTTTTTTTCGAAATTTATCAGTGCTTCTTTGTTCATTGGTTGAGAAAAACCTTCCATTGGTAAAACTTCGTTTACCTTTTTTCTTTTACGACCTAATTGTTGAAAAATGTGGAGTGCTCCGATACCATGTTGGAACATTCACGAATACCAGAAGTTCAAAAGAAAACAAGGGAAATGCTTATTCCCTCCATACACAGTTTACACAGAAATGTGGAAATGCAAAAATAATGTACAGTCACAGACAAAGACAAAATAGGAGAAAATAATATTTTTCTTATTCCACACTTGATTCATATGAAATACATCATTTTAAATACAAAGTGGCAGAGATTGAAAATTTAATGCTAATTCAATGCTCGAACGGACAGGTAACAACAAAATTATCCTTTTGCAGTGAAAGGATATTTCTTCATTAAACAACGCACATAACTTTGTATGCTGAACTTGAAATCCCTTCAGGTTTCGGCTTTGAAAACATATCGCATCCGCGGCAGTACCGCATATCATACTTCTGCGGTGACAAGCTTTAACTTGGTGCAATGTCGTGAACCGCTATTGGGTGCGAAATACGATGTGCACATGTCACAACTTTTAACATTTCACGTTGTGCAACATTTAACTTGGTGTAATAACAAGAAAATGTAAAGGCTGGCGATTTGCAATGTGAGATGATGATATTGCATCGCACCATCGCAAGGTTTGGGATGGAGCATAAAGGGTAAGAGAAAAATCCTGCGAAGCGCGATGTGTGATGTGGTAAACGATGGCAAGTGCGAAAAGGAGCATGTAAAGGAAAACAAAAAATACAAAGGTTTGTTTGTGGATTTGGTAATGCGTATAGGTTAGAGTGTCCCACCGATATCGTATCGGTGGAGTTTTATGATTCGACAATTCGTTAAGAGGAAAGGCTGAGGGTTTGTGAAGTGCGCAATGTGGGCAAGAGGTAGGTGATACGGTGGGAAGGAATTTAACACAGAGTGATGGCTGGGTACCATTTCTGAACATTACGGAAAATTGCGTGAAGTAAGTGGCTTGCAGATTTTCCATGCCTGGATCTTATCCTTCCTTGCAAAATACATTTAACTGATGGTATGGTTGCTTCTAGTTTATTCAAGGTAGTGGTTGGGAGTAATTTCCAACACTAATTGATAAAAATGTTGTAACTCCAACAAAAATCTAATATGAAAAAGACCGTGTAGATATATTTGGCTAAGACAAGGAGGCTCTGACTGGATTTTAGCTTCCATATACACACATCTATCTTAAAAAAATATAGACTAGGCTATCTCAAAAAGATATTGTATCCACTGCTCATCTGGAAAATTAAACATATACACAAGGTTATCTTAAAAACATATGGTTTCCAGTTTGGGTACTCACCCAGAAAATTTTAAAGCCTCAATTTGAGTGCAACAAACAATAAGGGCTTCAACTATCAACACTGTTGCTTCTTTAATTAAATCCTCTATCCCTGATTTTAATTTGGGAAATTCTTTTAGTTTCTTAAAATGTTGGAATCCACGAGGAATCAACATTCAGCTCGTGGAGTGAGGTGATTTAACTCTCTTTTCTTAGTTTAGTTTTTTCAATTATGCTTCAAGCTCCAATAGATTCAATTCCAATTCACCCCTATTCTTACTCAATTCATATTTTTGAAGTTCAAATACTCTCTGATGCCGATGTAGATAGTGTTTCAGTTCAATTTGTCAGACAAGTATTGTTCGCACATCTGGTAACACAGTCCTTTGTCTCACACACTTTGACAATTGTTTCTCTCAATAACAGTACACCGAGCTACAAACTAAATGCCCTGCAAAATCTTTATTTCATATAGCATTGAAAACTTATTAGTCACTCATCTAGTGAGATGTGATATTGATATTGCAACATTCAATGTTATCATCCTTACCCGAAGGGCCAAACGCTCAAAAATTTAAGCGAATCTTGTAAAGACTCTTGGTGAATGTATACATTTATTCATTGGTACATAGAATTCATACAAATCACTGTTGAAAAGGATTAAGTCTACCATAGATTTTGATGGTTTCAATTTGAAATTGGCCGTCATTTTAACGAGTAGCTGATCTATATTGCATGTCAAAGATGGCGTCGAAAAATTTCGAGTAGCTGTCAAATACGCTTTCAAAAGGAAAATACCTCCTACATGACGTTAAATTCCAGGTCTAAACCTGATCATATAGTTATAACATGAAGAGATTAGGTTAATTATATAGGCAACCAATAAATCGTAAGCTATAGGAAATTAAATGCGGTGGGGTAGTATATGCCCACCGTTAGATTTAAATTAGTTTAAATCTAACGATGGGCATATACTGCCCCACCGCATTTAATTTCCTATAACTTACGATTTATGGCTTTCCTAATTATATATCGCTGCAATAAGTGATTAAATGATATAAGAAAATAACCTTTAGTTATTATAAGTAAACATATGTATGTATTTATCTTTATGTGTTATGTTGTGGATTAGTGTTGGTACATGTTACAAATATATATTAAAAATAATTAGAAATTCAAAAATTTAATATAAATTTATTTAATTATTATATAATTACATAAATATGCCCCTGGGAACCCATTGGAAATCAAAGTCCTAGACAAGGGTTGGTTCAACATCAAATTCGAGCAAAAAGATCATTTGGATTGGGTTTTAGAAAGAAATTGGTGCTTTGGGAAGAGATTGGTTCTGTTTAGGAGATGGATCCTGATGTTCGATGCTTATAAAGAAAAAATGGCTGAGTCACCTGTATGGGTAAAATTTCCAGGCTTCCCATTTCCTTTCTGGACGTATTCAGCTTTCCGATCCATTGGGAACACTCCTCGTCAATTCGTAGAAGTTGATTTGTCCTTCCATCAAACAAGCGATCTGAGTGTGGCGAGAATTATTGTAAACCTTAATCCTAGAGAAGGTTTAGCTGATGCAATGAGTTTTAAGTACAAGGATTTTGAGTATCTTCAGAAATTGGACTACGAGCACCTTCCATTTCGTTTTCATAGGTGCCACAAATATGGTCACCTTGCTAAGGACTTTCCCCTCGGGCATCGCTGCAGAAGGAAGCAGAAAAATTTTGGCAGGGAGACAATTCCATCTATCAAAGCAGAAGAAACTAGGGTATAAGAGGTGTCCATGATGGATGGGATAGAGGGCTTGGGCGCAGAAAAGGAGCATCCCTTGTCTCCGGCGCAAATGGCGAACCATCAAAATCAGTGTGAAAGGGATCCTGTTCTGGAGTCCTCCTAGGCACCCCAATCTGAAACGGGGGAAGTTGGTGTGACTCAGGCATGTATGCCTTTTATCTCTAATCCTTCCTTATGCTCATCCTTTTGTCCTTCTATTTTGGATATATCTGAGCCTGGTCCCTCCAGGACGCACCATATGGAACATATGAATATGCATGTCATTTTGGAATCCATTGATAGTATCATTATGTCCCTACCGTCTCCTCCTGTGGCCTCTCCCCCTATCGCTATGTCTGACCCTGTCCCTTCCCTAGTTAGCTTTCCTGAGGTACCTCCTTACAACCTCAGACCTCTTGCTAATAGATCTTGGAAAGGAATTTCTATTGGAGGGCTGGGGTATGATCCTGTCATGATTGGGCCAAGGAAGGCGAGAGGAAGGAAATCACACCTTTCCAAGGCCCAGCTAAAAGCAAAAATTGACATTGCTGACGGAAAGCAGAGATCTCTGATCGGGGTGCTTAGAGCAGCGCAGTCACCCCCCGAGGGTTTTCGATGATTATTTTATGTTACAATTGTAGGGGTTTAGCTATTCAGCCTAAAAAACTAGCGCTAAGGGAGCTGGCGAAGTCCCAAAATCCGGATGTGATGCTGATCCAAGAAACTTTGGGGCAGGGGGAGGAAGTAAAAGGAATACTTTCAAGGATGTTTCCGGGATGGGTGTTTCAGGCCTTCGATGCACATGGAAGATCTGGGGGTTTGGCGATGGGTTTCAAGTCAGGAAGACTTAAGGAGATGTTCTCTGGGGGATTTTAAAACTCCTTGGCGATGGAATTGTACTCAAATGAGTTTTTTCACCCCCTCCTGATCCTTAATGTTTATGGGCCTTGCACGGAGAGAGAGCAGTTTTGGAACTGTCTTTTTGCCAAATATTTCCTAAAAAGCCCCAATCTCATTGTGGGAGGGGACCTTAATTTCTCTCTAGGGTCTTCGGAATCATGGGGTCCCTCGGTGAGGGCAGACCAGGTCACAGAGTTTTTTTCAAATAGGTTGGCATCTTCCCGTCTAGTGGATGCAAATTTAATCAAACCAAGACCAACTTGGAGGAATAGAAGAGTGGGTGATGCTTGGGTGGAAAAAAGGTTGGATATGTTTCTCCTCTGTGAAGATCTGGTGGAAAGATCCTCAGTTTTCAGGCTTTGGGTTGGGGAGGGGGGTTTATCTGACCACCTTCCAATTTTTCTGGAGATCAAAGGAGCTCTAAAGAAACCTGGCACGCCTTTTAAATTTAACTCGTCCTGTCTTAAAGATGAGTCCTTTAATTCCTTGTTCCATGCCACATGGAGAAAGGATACCACAAGGGATACTGAAAGCAGGAGTAAGTTTTTTATGGAAAATATAAGGAGCATGAAGAAAGAAACCAGGGATTGGGTGCATACCAAGAAACTAAAGGAGGAGGAGGAATTAAGAAAAGTCAATGAAGAATTGGATTTTCTTGAAAAGCCGGAAGGAGCAAGATATTCTAATTTGGAATTTAGGAACATAATAAGGGAGCTGGAAATTGTTAGAAAGAAGATTCTACTGGAAAGAGAGGAAAGTTGGCGCTTAAAAAGTAGGGCCATCTGGCTCCAAGCCGGAGATGAAAACACTATTTTTTTCAGAACGTTGCAAAAGGAAGGAAAAACATCAATACAATTTGGGAGCTGCAAACGGACAATGGTCATTTGGCACAATCATTTGATGACCTCTCATCTCTTGGTTTAAATCACCTTCTATCTCTCTTCAGAGCTCCTGTGGAAGCCTCTATAGCTGAAGTGATCAGGGTGGCGCAGTTTTTCCCAAGCTATATAGATGAGGAAGGTAACAATAACATCATGGAACCGGGTTCAAAAGAGGAAGTGGAGGATATTCTTAAATCAATGCAGAAGGATAAAAGCCCTGGCCCTAATGGATGGACGGTAGAATTCTTTCAACATTTTTTTGAATTCTTAGGGGATGATCTGGTAGAGTTGGTGGAGGAGTCTCTTTGTACAGGTACCATCTAACAACCTTTCAATGCAACGTTCTTAGCCCTCATTCCTAAAAAAATAATGTCATGATTCTTTTGATGACTTTCGCCCTATTTCTCTATGCACCTGTATCTATAAGATAATAGCTAAAGTAATAGCCTCTCTTCTGAAACCTTTCCTCTCTAAAAATATTTCGCTGGAACAATTTGGTTTCTTGGATGGAAGGCAAATCCATGAAGTTGTTGGGGTAGCCCAAGAAACTCTTCATAGCCTTAAAAAAAGAAGGAAAAAAGGAGCTATTGTCAAGATCGAATTGTTAAAGGCTTATGAAAGACTAAGCTAGATGTACTTAAGGCTTTTGATGACACACCTGGGCTTTAGTTTTGAATTTATAGGATGGGTCATGGGATGCATCTCAACATATTCTATAGCAATCTTGATAAATGGAGCAACAACAGATTTTTTCAACCCTCAAAGGGGTCTCCATCAAGGTTGCCCTCTCTCCCCTCTCCTCTTTTTATTGGCAGCAGAAGGTTTGAGTTTAATGATCCATGAAGCAAAGAGACAAGGGGACCTCACTGGCATTGAAGTGGCGGTCAATTTATTTGTAACTCACTTGCTGTTCATCGATGACATTTTGCTATTCAGTAAGGGTAGCTTGGAGGATTTCCGTTGCCTAAAGGAGGTCCTGGACATTTTTCTGAAAGCTACGGGCCTTTGCATAAATGGCAAAAAGTCTTCCATGACAACGTCTGGTCTCTTTAGGGACAAAGTGGGTAGAATCGAAGCAGTTTTACATTTTGAAGTCAAACCTCTGCAGGACATTTTAAAGTATTTGGGTTTTTTCCTTAAGCCAGACTCATATCTCACCCAAGATTGGAAATGGATTATTGCAAAGATAGAGGCTAGAATGAAACACTAGAGATTCAAATGGTTGTCCAGAGATGGAAGGCTGATTCAGATAAAATTTGTTGCAATGGCCATCCCAGTGTACTGGGCTAGCCTTTTATGGGTCCCAAAAAGTATTTTTGCCTCTATCAATAAAATCTATAGCAGATTCTTGTGGGTAGGATCTAAGGTAGAAAACATGACTCCCTAGGTGGCCTGGGAGAAAATAGTCAGGCCAAAAGGATGGGGAGGTTGGGGCATTAAATAACTTTTTTCCTTTTCGAAGTCACTAGCAGCTAAACTTGCATGGAGAATTATCACTGAGGATAACCTTTGGACCTTTGTTACAAAAAGGAAATACATAGACCCAATTCCAATACTGGAATGGTTGAGACTGCCTAAGAAAACATAAAAAAAATCCTCAGTATTATGGAAGGCAACCATAACATCTGTTAAGGTAATAGAGCAAGGGTTAGCTTGGCATGTGGGGGATGGTGCCCAGGTTAGGTTGGGTCGAGACCCTTGGGTGGGCTGTTCTGGGAGATATGCTTTATCTAGAGACCTAATTGAGCATTTGAACCATAGAGGTTTTACCACTCTTAATCAAATAGCAGATCAATAAAGCTCAATTATGTGGAGACAAGAGTGGTTTAAATGGGATGATATGAAGCTGGAGGAAAGATGGCTGGGGGAATGGGAGGGCTACATCTCGGACCTCCAGAATTCAAAAATCAGGATCCAGGATAAAAGAGATGAGCTCAGATGGGTACATTCCCCGTCTGGGATGTACACCCCCAAGTCTGGTTATAATTGGCTCATGTCCCAGAAGGGTTGGGGGGAGCCGGAGTGGTGGTTCAAACCACTTTGGGAGTTGAAAGGGCCTAAAAAGTCAAGATTGTTATTCTGGTGCATTCTCCAGAATAAAGTCCCTACCTGGGACTTCCTACAACGTAGGGGAAAGATAGGGCCAAGATGGTGCTCTCTTTGCAGAGATAGTTTGGAATCGGTGCAACATGTTTTCCTCACTTGTCCCTACAACATCAGTCTCTGGAATGAATCTCTAAGGCTCCTTAAAATCCCTCAGTGATGGGAAGGACAGGAGGTGATGGAAGCTTGGAAAAGCTGGTGGCAGGAAGCCCCTAATGATAGGGTTCGTTCTATCCCCTTGTTGATTGCATGGGGAACTTGGATTGCTAGGAATCATGTTATCTTTAAAGACTCACACTTTCCGATCAGCAAGTTGGCGGCGGAAGGTGTATCCATTTATAATCATATTCCAATCCCCCCTTTACAACAACAACCCCGAGTGATTCAACAGGAAATTATCAGGGGGGACATCCCATGGGCATACTTTAATGGGGCCTCGGATCCGCAAAATAGATGTGGTGAGGGTCTGGTTATTCATGTTCCTTCTGGAAAAATTCTCAAAGCCTTGATTGGTCTGGGACATGGGACCAACAATTATGCAGAATTAAAAGCATTACACTATCTTCTATGCTGGTTGTCTTTCCTGAGAATGAGATAGGTTCAGATCTTCAGGGACTCTTTAAATATTTCCAAGTGGTTCAATGGGACACTATGATGCCAAAATTATATTTTTCTTCCTTTACTAAATGAGATATCCCATCTAAAATGTTTTTTTAATGAGATATCTATTTTCCACATTTACAGGGAACAAAACCATGATGCAGACCACCTTTCTAAAGAAGGCGCTAAGAAGGATATGGGGTACTGGATAACTTTTGAGGTGGATGATGGGTTGGTTCGAGTTATCGAACAACCTGTCTTTGCCTAAGGATCTCTTTGTTGTTACTGTTGTCTTTTTTGGTTTTAAAACTGCTAAACAGACATTATGCAAATATTTTTGTTGAAACTTTCAAACTCTATTTTCGACCCTGGGATATTTTCCTCACAGAGGAGGATCAGGGGCCTGTTTTCCTTTATATGTTATGATACACTCAGAAAAATCGGATCGGTGTCTACTACCCGATTTCGATTTTTGGAGTTTTGATACTTCAAATAGACTCTGTCCTTTTTCCCCTCTGTTTCGAGTGTTTTTCCTAAAAGGAAGCCTGGGAGGTGGAAAAAAGATGATGAGAAATCACTCTTTTTTTGGACTAGGCTGATAGGTGAATATGAAAGATGATTAGAACTCACTCTTTTTTGGAATAGGCTGATAGGTGAATATGCTTTCTCTATTTACTTCAGCTGTAACTCTGTCTCTCTCTTAACAAGGGGGAAACACAGTTTTTGGAATGCGTTATGCATATGCTATGTAACTCTCTATGATTAATAGATGGTTTGATTTTTTCTATGGATAAAAAACAAAAGCTACTTATTTATATTACTTCAATATTTATTATGGTTTAATACATAATTTGATTTAAGTACATTAAAAATTTATTAATAATAAATTAAACTCGTTATGAATTCAAAATATAAATAATTCGATAAATAAAACAACTTCATTTTTAATATTTGTGGTTTTAATAAGAAATATATTCAAGAGATCTTTCACAGATATATGTGGCAAGAAAAACTACCCTTTAAAATATATTTATGCATACTTTACTCAAAATGTAAAACTTTCTCAACAAAAACATTATCACTACAATAAGATATTATTATTGTTGTTGAGTAGGATTGGATTCTACACAACCACAATGCAGAATTAGAATTAAAAAATAGTTCTATTCTTCCTTTTTGCAACCCCATTCTACTGTGGGTTATGAGGTGTTATCAATTTCCCGTCGAATTCCTTTTGAAGCAAAAAAGTGCTTTGAACTAACAAAATTTTGAGAACATATGATATTTATTCTACATGAAGAATATCCAACACTTGCGTTAAAAATAATCTACAAAAATCAGATAATACCTGTGTTTTGTTGTGGAGGCTATCAATAACGGTCCACGCACATATGAGTGAACTCTTTCAAGGATCGCCTTCACTCGAATACCCTTATCATGAAAGGTGACTTTGGTGTACTTCCCCAATGTACACCCTTTACATGTATCTCACTATTCAAGTTTACCCTTGGGAAGTCCTATAGAAATATATTGCATGATCGTCAAAGCGCCATTGTGTAGATGCCCCAATATTCTATGCCATAATTCACCAATGTCTCGGCGTTCCACCTTTTCTGCTTTTGTGCTCAAGGAAACACAGTCTTCTACATCCAATTTTTAGAGGTTCTTTAGCTAAACCCCAATCTTCTACACCTATCCCGTGGATTTGTGACGAAGGAACACCTTTCCTTTGCCAAATATCACATCATAGCCACTGTCTTCTAACATAACAACTAAAACTAATTTCTTCTTTAAAGCAGGAACATACATGACATACTTTAATGTGAGAGGAGTACAAGACACCCTTTCAAAGGTAACAATACCTATTTTGGTCGCGCTATACCTCCCGTCATCTCCCATTTCAATTTGCATATGAAGATTCTTCTCCTCCAATTTGTTGAAGAATTATTTATTTCTGGTCATATGGAATGAAGCTCCACTATCCAGGTATCATAAAAAACCCATCACCGATGATACCATGCATGTGATGAGAGTGAAATCCAACTAAAATTGTGAAGCAAGAGATTCACCTTCCGCTCCTCTTGAGGGCTTCTTGCTGACCTTCTCATGTGAACACTTTTTGGCATAGTGTCCCAACTCATGAAAATGAAAACATTTAATCGTTGACGAGTCCTTCTTCTTGCCTGCCTGAACAAAATCTGATTTGGAATGGTATGCCTTCCCTTTCCCTTTCTTTTCCTTTCCAGCAAAGGCACATTTCTCCTCATTACCAGTCTTTGATGAGGATCCATCTCTGGTATTCCGTCGAATCCCTTCTTGTGCCAAGTCGGACCACAATTTCTCCCACTTTGGTAGCTTCTCCCTCCCATTCACCATATCCTGATAGCTATGCTAGCTCTTGGGAGGGCCTAGAAGTTCTATGCTCACCAGATCATCCTCGAAAACTGTAACACCAACACTTCCAAGCTCATCCTGAAATTGAGTGAACTTGGTCAAGTATTTTTTTATTGTGTCGCCCTTATGCATCTTGATTTTTCTTAGCTTGTCCTTCAGTGCTAGCTTCATATGGACGTTGTTGTTCAGAAACAAATATGTCAAGTCCTTCCACATAGCATATGGAGTTGCCTTTCCATGGATATTCAAGACAATATTATCTCAAACTCCTTCCAATAGAATCCTTCTTTCCTTTGCTACGCTCTTCTTCCATGCATCCATATTTTGAGATATTGTTGTTGTGGGCCTGGGAATACCATTGTCTATGAACTCCTTCAACCGGTTGTGCATATAAAATTCCGTGTTGAGCAGTGGAAGATTTTTTTCGAAAATCAGTATAAGTGGAAGTTTTCAATGCCTCATTCTTTTTCTTCATATCTCTAAATCTGGAAAATATACTTTGTTGTCATGAAGATGGAGAAACAAGAGAAACACGAGAATCAATTGTTGTTTCTTTAGTTTGCTGTAAAGAAAATACAACCTCACCTCATAATACTATTGTAGTGTGTTCTTTTGAATTTCTGCCTTCTGATGAATCCTATTATGTATTCATTGATTTCCTCCTTTTGAAAACTTTGAAACCAACTTATTTAATTCCTGAACTTGTAGGTGATACACTTTCTCTTGGTTGTTTCAGTTTTTTTTCTCTTCAATCTTGAAGGTTCCAATGTTGTCTCACTGGAGCTATGTTCTTCAGTTTCTTGCAGTGTGTTTTCTTCCCATTCTTCCCTATTTTCGAACTTCTCAATCTTTGGTTTTGGTATGTGTACAAAAGGTGTTTATTTTTTTTCAGATCTTATATTTGAAATCAATCCCAGGGGGTCATAAGGCCAACTTAAACTTGATTTGAATTTCATATGTTTGAGTAGAATGCCCACTTCCTTCTTTACTGCTTTGGTGTTAATAATAAATTGACCAATCTGTGCTTTTAATTCGAACTAAGCTTTTTGTTTCCTTAACACAAAATGTATATCATCCATATTCATCCTCTGCCTAATGAATTCTAAAGCAAAAATTGTCATAGGCAGAAAATTTGGAAATTTATAAGGAGGAAGTTCACAATCATAGACTCTGATTTCTGTAAAATTTTGATAGAGATACCGATCTCCAACCTTATATTGTTCACTGAGATGTAAAATTGTTTTGATTTCCATGGAAACATTAAGAACTGCATCAATTCTCAAAATACATAATACCATATGCAAAAACTGATTAAAAAAATCACTGAAAGAGTATTTCTCTATGTTTTTTTTCTAACCAGAGAGGTCCATTGGATGATTGATTGTGGTCTGCCTTGTGAATCCAACTTTTGCAATGGAAATTTAAACCTATCTGACTGATGATACAAAAAATAGATAAACTAGAATAGACTGATGTTTGAAAGATCATTCAACATTGAATTTTAGGAATTTGTCATGGATAACATTTGATTAAAATTAACTAAAATTGAACATTTCCGAAGGCTTGTTTCCAGATGAAAATACTGACATAAATTCAAGGATGAATTCATCTACCCACTGATAAGTTTGATATCCTAAAAGATAAGAAACCATAGAAATAAAATGCTTAAATATATTTGGAAAAATTGCATAGAATATGGTGGATTGGTTTTGGGAAATTCTGAATTTTCAAGTAGAAAAGACTGAAAAATGTGGCCTTGTTGCTAAAAGGTAACATTTTGGTAAATTTCTATGAGGGAATCAATCAAAAAAAGATGAATGGGGCCTTGGGGATTTATCTGCAATGCTTAGCAAATTGATTCAGGGGTACTGAGAACAAAATTTCATTGTTTTTGGCCACTATGGATCTCTGGATAGGTAAATAATGAACCTCACTCCAAGTGATGAATTCAGGGAAGTGGTGGGTTTGGGGAGAACAAAATTGGGGCAACATTAACTCTTAGAAGAAAAATTCAGCACTACCATCCTCAAATTTTTGATATGCCCAATTATGGAGTTCGTAGAGAATGAATTCACATTGGGTTTCAGTGATTTTGTACTATGTATCGAATAAGGGATGTTCATCGAGGTTAGTTACGAGGGGTAGGGTCAGACTCTCTACAACTAATTTGGATTTTCCCTTTTGACTAGTCTTTTCAAGAAATTAATAGACCAAAGGATAACTTAATAGATTACCCGATTAAATTGATGGCTTATAACAAAGAAGATCACTGCAATTGGTCGCTATTTGGTCTGTCAGAGTGCTTCGTGCAAGAATGGAAAAAGGATGGGTAATTGTTGGAACACCTAATCCTACATGGGTAGGTGTGGAATGCGGAAAGTCACAATGGAGTCCAAGTGACCTTGGAATGTGAAACCAAGAGTCACACCATTGTACTATAAATGTACATCTTTGTAGTAATGGAAAATAAGAAAGCCTCACACTTATCTTTCATTATGTGTTGAGTCTCTTGTGTGTGTGTGTTCATCTTCCTCATACACCATGTGTGTTTAACATGGTGTTTAACAGTAATGGAGCGATAATAGTAATTGAATTTGGAATGGGTTTCAACGGTTTAGTTCAAATTACTGTTATTGGCACGTCGAGATTTATTAATCAGAAAGTTGGCGGGAGCATTAAATAACTCAATGGGAAAATTTTCTAAGTTATCAGAATATTTGGTGATGGATATTTTAGCGGGGGCGATAGCGACATGATAAATTAGTGGGAAGATTGGTAGCGAGCGGAAGCAGTTTCCGAGGGTGGGGGTGGGGCAGGTTAGGCAGGAAGTGGCTTAAGATGTGGAGGGGGTCCCACAATTCATAGGAGTGTGCCACTTAAGGGGAGGTGGTAAATTAAAACAACTTCGTGAACTGCACCCCCCATCCCCTTCGTTATCTGTTGCGAGTGTGGAGGGTTTCGCAATTGGACAATACTTGTTGATATGGGCAGGTGCAATCTTGATTGTTGAATGGAGCCCGTTGTTTAGCTCTTTCGGAGAAAATTATTTTGTTTACCAAAAATAATAATTTAAAACATTTTTTCGAGCATATACAAATTTTGAAAGTAGCATTTGGACTTCCTCGCTTATTACAAAGTGTAGAAATTAAATTTTAACTTTATTTTTGAAAGAAAGTTATGCACTTAAAAATATTAAATGCACAGGTAAAATTAGGTAAAATTAAGTTACAATAGGGCGTATTCACCAAATAATAATAAAAATTAAATATGCTACCAACGACTTAAACTCATAGCATACCCTAAGGCCCTACTCAAAATAACTCTTCTTTCAGCCAAAAACTTGGACATCATTGGCCTCACATCCGACCATGATAGAGAACCATTGAAAACATGTGGAGCCAAGATAAGTGAGTTAAAACCCTGGAATGGCGGGCATGAAACCCTCTAAACTTAACCTTGATTGATTTATATGCCAACCCTTTACCTGAAACAATGAAATGAAAACTTGTTTCAGTAGATGAAACTAGAATCATGTCAAATGAAATTTTAAAGAAAACCTAGAAGGAGAATGAAGCATTGATACCTGTTTTCGAAGAATTTGAAGAGACTCCTCTTCCGTACCACAAAGAGGCATTAGTAATGACGTCCCACAAACAAATGCATCATTAAAAACACCTTTTGGAGAGCGACGTAATGAAATATACCACATTCTCGATAAACAAGGTCGAGCATAACACCTTTGGTCTGGAATCCAACCATACCCTCAAAATCCCTTCAGACAAAGACCCTGCCAAGAAAACCAGAGGAATACAAATACTAGTTAAAAAAGAGGAAAACCTATAAGATAATTGTAGGATTAAATAGCATTTTACCTGCATAGGGGAAGCATTTGACCCTATAGGAATGCCGAAGGATTAAGGGTTTCAGTAGTTGTAGAGCCCTTTCCTCGCAAATAACAGAGAGAAAATGACCCAACAAAGTGGTGAGGGTGCAAGATGAAATTACCCTAACCATTCTCTGAAGGAAATGAGTTGTTGGATCTAATCTCCCCAAATCAATGATAAATAAAAAATGCAACTAATCCCCTGTCACATCTAGAACACCCGCCCTCCACCCATGACAATTATGAGTTAAAGACCTTCTAGAACCGTCCCTATTAATGCAAACTACAATCTAGAAATAATAAATGCAAAGGTTAGGTCCAATGATATTTTCTAAATTTCCAAGACAAGTTGGCATAATATTTATACACACATACTATCAACCGGCCCAGGCCTGGAATTTCAAATCCCCTCTTCCCATCAAATGAAAATTTGATGACATTTTTGCATTTTTTATGCCATTTATTTTATGTTCTACCCAAATTTGTAAGTGTATATCTCTTTTTAAATAAAACTACTCTCTTTCAACTACTCTTTCATCACAACTTTCATTGGTCTCCCGACTCTTGCCTCTCAACTTTCATTAATCTTTCTCTCATAATGCCTTTAACATACATATTTTGAGATAACATACAACCATACATCCTCTTCTAAAAAAAAATTTATGTCTACATGATCCATCTAGATTCTTTAACCCAACGACATTATCGTTTTGATCATATATGAGTGTTCCAACATTATTTTTTTGATCATATATAAGAACACTCATGGGTATCACTTTTTATTTTATCTAAAATCAATTGGCAACAACATTTGGAACATGAAGAGAAAACACAAACAAACTTAAACATGAAACCATATTCCAAGTTTAAAACTATGATGTATCTATCATTCCAAGTTGATGTAAAAACATTCCCAACCATTATAATATTAAAATTAAAATATAGTAATAAATCAGTTCATATAACTATGAAAAATAATATTAATAAATTTACAAAGAAAAAGATAAGGTTTGAGTTAGGATTTTAAAGAATATTTTCAAGAATTTTCAAATAATTTGAGTGGAAAATTATCTACCAGTATACATCTATAGATCTATTTTAAGTACGGATTTAACATGAGCTAAGATGAATCAAATTTCTTCACGTGCAAATTTCTTTAAAGTGCAAAATACAATGTATAATTTTTCATTATTTAAATTGTATTTTTGAATGTTATAAATATTATATATAAAACTAAATAAACACTTTAACCATAAAAAATATATATTTTTATAACAGAAAGACATACAGACAAACTTACACATCTCCTCATATTAAATCGTAAAATGATCTTTTAAACTAAATAAATTAAAATACCTCAAATCAAAATTCAACTAAAAACTCAAATTAAATCACCTTTTCACTTCACAAACTAATAGTTTCTTCCCCTCGTTTTTCGATTCCAACTCTTGTAACATTATTTGAACATAAAAAAATCACAATTTTTTACAAACCCCAAAATAATAAAAATATTTAAAATGACATTTTTCCCACCAGCGATCACAATTTACCTCAATTTCCCTGCATTGGATAGCATAGTTATCAAGTTCGCTAGTATTGGATACGAGAATTCGGCAATTCGATTCGTATATCGAATGGTTCGGGTAAAAATCGATTCGGTTAACACGATACTAATCTATCGTCTGCCTAAAAGAAATCAATTTCAGATTTTATGGGATATCCACATGGGTAGAGCAGTTGTCGCTAAAGCCAAAATAAACGGTGGCGTGATTGTAGTTTTTTTTCTTTTCAATTTCAGTGCTGCATACATTGGTTTAGAAAGTTGAGTTATGAAGCTAGTAAATTGGATGAGTAATTGAAATTTTAAATAGGTTTAAATTAGAAAATTGAGCTGTGAAGTTAGTCAATTAGATTAATAATTGAAATTAATTAAAAAATTAAATAAGTTTAAATTATAAGAAATTTTATATATATTTTAATTAAAAAAAATAAAAAATATATTATTTACCTAATGAATTAAGATATATTTTAAAATTAGGAAGTGATTTTAGGTTAAAATTTTGAATTTTGGAGAAAAGAGTGAAATAAGGTTTTTTTTTTTTTTTTTTTGGGTGAATTGTAATGTCAAAATTGTTTATATTAATTAAAATTAATAGAGATTATTTAAAATTCAAAATTAATGGAAAGAAAATGAGCAAAAATAGTTGTTGTTATAGAAAGAAAACTACATATTTTAGCAAATGAAGATGTTCTTAAAAAAAGGAAACTACATATTTCTCAATGTAATGTTTAAGATGTACACTGCCCAATTTTTTCAGAATTGAAAAATTTTCATTAGAATTCAAACTTGGTAACTATGGTGGATAGTGTAGCTCGTGATTTTCGTGCACGCATGATGGTCTTGTGAAGACATAAACTCATTTCGCTCTGCATTTTGATGTAAGTTTGTGTTATTTTTTTTTTGAAATTTATCAACGCTTCTTTGTTCGTTGGTTGAGAAAAACCTTCCATTGGTAAAACTTCATTTACCTTTTTTTCTTTTACGACCTAATTGTTGAAAAATGTGAAGTGTTACGATACCATGTTGGAACCTTCACGAATACCAGAAGTTCAAAAGAAAACAAGGGAAATGCTTATTCCCTCAATACACAGTTTACACAGAAATGTGGAAATGCAAAAATAATTTACAGTCACAGACAGAGACAAAACATGAAAGAATAATATTTTTTTTATTCCACACTTGATTCATATGAAATACATAATTTTAAATACAAAGTGGCAGAGATTGACAATTTAATGCTAGTTCAATGCTTGAACATACAGGTAACAACAAAATCGTCCTTATGTCGTGAAAGGATATTTCTTCATTAAACAATGCATAGAAATTTGTACGCCGAACTTGAAATCCCTTTAGGTTTCGACTTTGAAACCATATCGCATCCGCGGCAGTACCGCGTATCATACTTCAGCGGTGACAAGCTTTAACTTGGCGCAATATCGTGAACTGCTATCGGGTGCGAAATACGATGTGCGCACGTCGCAACATTTAACGTGTCGCGTTGTGCAACATTTAACTTGGCGTAATAACAAGAAAATGTAAAGACTGACGATTTACGATGTGCGATGACGATATTGCATCACATCATCGCAAGGTTTGAGATGGAGCATAAAGGGTAAGAGAAAAATCCTGCGAAGTGCGATGTGTGATGTGGTAAACGATGGCAAGTGTGAAAATGCGCGGGTAAAGGAAAACAAAAAATACAAAGGTTTGTTTGCGGATTTGGTAATGCGTATAGGTTAGAGGGTCCCATCGATATCGCATCAGTGGAGTTTTATGATTCGACAATTCGTTAAGAGGAAAGGCTAAGGGTTTGCGAAGTGCACAATATGGGCAAGAGGTAGGTGATACGGTGGGAAGGAATTTAACACAGAGTGATGGCCAGGTACCATTTTTGAACATTACGAAAAATTGCGTGAAATAAGTAGCTTGCGGATTTTCCATGCCTGGATCTTGTCCTTCCCTGCAAAACACATTTAACTGATGGTATGGTTGCTGCCAATTTATTCAAGGTGGTGGTTGGGAGTAATTTCCAACACTAATTAATAAAAATGTTGTAACTCCAACAAAAATCTAATATGAAAAAGACCGTGTAGATATATTTGGCTAAGACAAGGAGGCTCCGACTGGATTTTAGCTTCCATATACACAACTTTATCTTAAAAAAATATAGACTAGGCTTTCTCAAAAAGATATTGTATCCACTGCTCATCTGGAAAATTAAACATATACACAAGGTTATCTTAAAAACATATGGTTTCCAGTTTGGGTACTCACCCAGAAAATTTTAAAGCCTCAATTTGAGTGCAACAAACAATAAGGGCTTCAACTATCAACACTGTTTCTTCTTTAATTGAATCCTCTGTCCCTGCTTTTAATTTGGGCAATTATTTTAGTTTCTTAAAATGTTGGAATCCATGAGGAATCAACATTCAGCTCGTGGAGTGAGGTGATTTAACTCTCTTTTCTTAGTTTAGTTTTTTCAATTATGCTTCAAGCTCCAACAAATTCAATTCCAGTTCACCCCTATTCTTAATGAATTCATCTTTTTGAAGTTCAAATACTCTCTGATGCCGATGTTGATAGTGTTTCAGTTCAATTCGTCAGACAAGTATTGTTCGCACATCTGGTAACACAGTCCTTTGTCTCACACACTTTGACAATTGTTTCTCTCAATAACAGTACACCGAGCTACAAACTAAATGCCCTGCACAATCCTTATTTCATATAGCATTGAAAACTTATTAGTCACTCATCTAGTGAGATGTGATATTGATATTGCAACATTCAATGCTATCATCCTTACCCAAAGGGCCAAACGCTCAAAAATTTATAGCAAAGCTTGTAAAGACTCTTGGTGAATGTATACATTTATTCATTGGTACGTAGAATTCATACAAATCACTACTGAAAAGGATTTAGTCTGCCAGAGATTTTGACGGTTTCAATTTGAAATTGGCTGTCATTTTGATGAGTAGTTGATCTATATTGCATGTCAAAGATAACGTCGAAAAATTTCGAGTAGCTGTCAAATACACTTTCAAATGGAAAATACCTCCTACATGACGTTAAATTCCAGGCATGAACCCGACCATACAGTTATAAAATGAAGAGCTTGGGTTAATTATATAGGCAACCAATAAATCGTAAGCTATAGGAAATTAAATGCGGTGGGGTAGTATATGCTCACTGTTAGATATAAATTCGCTTAAATCTAACGGTGGGCATATACTGCGGTGGGGCAGGATATGCTCACTGTTAGATTTAAATTCGTTTAAATCTAACAGTGGGCATATACTGCCCCACCGCATTTAATTTCCTATAACTTACGATTTATGGCTTTCCTAATTAGATATCACTGCAATAAGTGATTAAATGATATAAGAAAATAACCTTTAGTTATTACAATTAAACATATTTATGTATTTATCTTTATGTGTTATGTTGTGGATTAGTGTTGGTACATGTTACAAATATATATTAAAAATAATTAGAAATTCAAAAATTTAATATAAATTTATTTAATTATTATATAATTAAATAAAGATGCCCCTGGGAACCCATTGGAAATCAAATTCCTAGACAGGGGTTGGTTCAACATCAAATTCGAGCAAAAATATCGTTTGGATTGGGTTTTAGAAAGAAATTGGTGCTTTGGGAAGAGACTAGTTCTGTTTAGGAGATGGACCTCGATGTTCGATGCTCAGAAATAAAAAATGGTTGAGTCACCTGTATGGGTAAAATTTCCGGGCCTCCCATTGCCTTTCTGGATGGATTCAGCTTTCTGATCCATTGGGAACACTGTTGGTCAATTCTTAGAAGTCGATTTGTCCTTCCATCAAACAAGAGATCTGAGTCTGGCGGGAATTCTTGTAAACCTTAATCCTAGAGAAGGTTTAGCTGATGCAGTGAGTTTGAAGTACAGGGATTTTGAGTATCTTCAGACATTGGACTACGATCACCTTCCATTTTGTTGTCACAGGTGCCACAAATATGGTCAAGTTGCTAAGGAATGTCCCCTTCGACATCGCCGCAGAAGGAAGCAGAAAAATTTTGGCAGTGAGACAATTCCATCTGTTAGAGCAGAAGAAACTAGGGTACAGAAGGTGGCCATGATGGATGGGGTAGAGAGCTCGGGCGCGGAAAAGGAGCATCCCCTATCTTCGGCGCAAATGGCGAACCATAAAAATCAGTGTGAAAGGGATCTTGTTCTAGAGTCCTCCCAGGCACCCCAATCTGAAATGGGGGCAGTTGGTGCAACTTAGGCGGGCATGCCTTTTCTCTCTAATCCTTCCTTCTGCTCATCCTTTTTTACTTCTATTTTTGATATATCTGAGCTTGGTCCCTCTAGGCCGCACCATATGGAACATATGAATATGCATGTCATTTTGGAATCCATTGATAGTATCATTACGTCCCTACCATCTCCTCCTGTGGCCTCTCCCCCTGTCGCTGTGTCTGACCCTATCCCTTCCCTGGCCAGCTTTCCTTAGGTACCTACTTACAACCTCAGACCTCTTGCTAATAGATCCTGGAAAGGAATTTCTATTGGAGGGTTGGGGTCTGATCCTGTCACGATTGGGCCAAGGAAGGCGAGAGGAAGGAAATCAAACCTTTCCAAGGCCCAGTTAAAAGAAAAAATTGACATTGCTGATGGAAAGCAGAGATCTCTGTTCGGGGTGCTTAGAGTAGCGCAGTCACCCCCCAAGGGTTTTCGATGATTATTTTATCTTACAATTGCAGGGGTTTAGCTATTCAGCCTAAAAAAATAGCGCTAAGGGAGCTGGTGAAGTCCAAAAATCCGGATGTGATGCTGATCCAAGAAACTTTGGGGCAGGGGGAGGAAGTAAAAGGAATCCTTTCAAGGATGTTTCCGGGCTAGGTGTTTCAAGCCTTGGATGCACATGGAAGATCTGGGGGTCTGGCGATGGGTTTAAACTCAGGAAGACTTAAGGAGTTGTCTTCTTGGGGATTTGAAAACTCTCTGGTGATGGAATTGTACTCAAATGAGCTTTGTCACCCCCTCCTGATCCTTAATGTTTATGGGCCTTGCACAGAGAGAGAGAAGTTTTGGAATTGTCTTTTTTCCAAATCTTGCCTAAAAATCACCCAATCTCATTGTGGGAGGGGACCTTAATTTCTCTCTAGGGTCTTCGGAATCATGGGGTCCCTTGCCGAGGGCAAACCAGCTCATAGAGTTTTTTTCAAATAAGTTGGCATCTTCCCGTCTGGTGGATGCAAATTTAATCAAACCAAGACCGACTTGGAGGAATAGAAGAGTGGGTGATGCTTGGGTGGAAAAAAAGTTGGATCGGTTTCTCCTCTGTGAAGGTTTGGTGGAAAGATCCTCAGTTTTCAGGAATTGGGTTGGGGAGGGGGGTTTATCTGACCAACTTACAATTTTTTTGGAGATCAAAGGAGCTTTGAAGAAACCTGGCACACCTTTTAAAATTAACTTGTCCTGGCTTAAAGATGAGTCCTTTAACTCCTTGTTCCATGCCACATGGAGAAAGGATAACATAGGGGATACTGAAAGCAGGAGTAAGTTTTTTATGGAAAAATCTGAATAACATGAAGAAAGAAACCAGGGACTGGGCGCATACCAAGAAACTAAAGGAAGAGGAGGAATTAAGAAAAGTCAAAGAGGAATTGGATTTTCTTGAAAAGCCGGAAGGAGCAGGATATTCTAATTTGGAATTTAGGAACAGAATAAGGGAGCTAGAAACTGTTAGAAAGAAGATTCAGTGGGAAAGAGAGGAAAGCTTGCGCCTAAAAAGTAGGGCCATCTAGCTCCAAGTCGGAGATGAAACACTAAGTTTTTTCAGAACTGGTAGTGTTGTGACTACCTTACCTTATTTATTGCATTGAATTCAAGAAACCATGGAGTGATCAAAAGTCTCACTTTACCCCAAAACCATGGCCTTTTATTAAGTGAAAAATCGTAGTCCTTTTATGTATCAAATTTTACAATAAAAAAAACTTTGGAATAGATATAAAAATCACAATTTGTGGTTGAAGAGGAGAAGAATATCTATGCACCTTCCCTTCATAATGCAGGCTATGAAAAAATGCAGGAAACCCAAATTTTTTCTTAATGCAGGCTATGAAAAAATGCAGGAAATTGAATTCAGTAAATATTCAGTTTTATGTGAAAAGATATTTAATATGAAAGTTTTATGTGTTTTCGATGTGTGGAGTGTTTGCTCTATTTATATTGGCAAAATATTTTTTTCCCGGCAAAATTACACAATCGTTTCTTAAAAATAACTATCAATAACATTATCATGTCCCACTGTAAAAATCTCATGTCCAAAGTTGTAATTTCCAATATCATGCTTAGGAATGTCATTGAGAAGTTGCCAAAAAGGAGGGGACGCTGCATAGGGAGGAATTACATTGAACAGGAAGGCTGATTGACTGATGAAGTATGATAGTAGAGTAGTCCTGAGAAATGAAATATTTACATGTTTTTTTTTTTTAATGTATAAAACAACGTTTTTTTTCTTTCTGAAATATTTACATGTTCACCTAAACCGATGAAGAGGAAGTTATCATCATCGTGAGAAATTCATCAAAGCTGGCATGTCCATCTCCATTAGAGTCGATTCCTACTATCATACTACGGCAGTTCTCCAGGGAAGAAGAGTGTCCTAGGCTGTGGAATGCCCTCGCCAGTTCATCGGGGGAGATGACTCCATTCCCGTCGAAATCGAAGATGCCTAAAGCGCTCTCCATGTCATCCAGGGTGGGCGCCTCGTCAGTAACAGTGAAATGTGACAAGTCCATCAAACCCTCGCCGTCGGAATCGGCCATGCTTATCATCACCCGGAGCTCTTCGTCGGTCGCAAGATAGCCTAGGGCAGTCATCATCGTGCCCAACTCCGACCAGGAGAGCTTACCGTCGCCATTGCCGTCGAATTGCCTGCACCTCCCCTGCGTTCGTTGGAAGGCGCGGGCAGCGGCGACGTGATGATGTATTTCCGTTTTCGACGTCGCTTTCGTTGGCGTTGGAGGATTTACGAGTCTACCGTCGCGTCGAGGAACGAGTGGATTCCTCTGTTGGCCGAGCGGTGGTGCTTCTCATGGAGGATGACTTGGAAACGGGTGTGAGCAATCTGCAGATGTACTACGCCCTCCCTTTATGCAATTTACAAGCTGCGGGAAATACATTATTGTAGAATTGTAAGCTAGCACTGCAAATATATCAAATATTTCTTCTTCCACTTCAGATCATAAAATCCAAAGCAACCAAATCTGAGCTTAGCTATAAGCTATTCGTCCTGTTGGAATTTCTGAGAATTCCAGAACAATATGGAGAGAATGATACTCTCCTTCAAACACCAGAAAAATAAAAATATTTGCTCACTGAGACAGAGTTTCAACACTTAAAATTCTATTTCATTAATTTGACCCCAAACTGTTACAAAACTTCCTCTAACTGAGGGATTACAAAACGCTGAACTGTTGCACAAACATAGTGCCAGAAGATTAACTCAACTCTGTTCTGTTTCAATAGACTCTGTCTCTTTTTCAATACAGGCCTTTGAGCTCTCTATTTTTCAAAAACAACATTGTGTGTCTTTTTACATTACACTGCTGTGTGTTTTAAAAACAACACTATTACAATATATGTTTTTCATTTAGCCTTACGGCTATATCATATAGCGCAAACCTTTTAATAAAAGACTAAAACAATGAACCTAACACTAAGACTGCACATTACAAATAACGCTAACGCGCATATTCAATATGTTAAAAACATGTGTATATGGACTAATACAAATGTTTAGTCGCGCGATATAGAACATTAAACAAAACCTTATAAACCATAACAAAACACAATACGAAGACTTTCGCATGTGGTGGACCCGCCGGAACTCAAAAGACTATAAACCAAAATGTATCGGACAATTTCGCGTTACAAACTTGGGATCGTGACGTCACCGAATGTGCGCGTGATGAAATATAAAATCCGCCCCATAAATCCATATCGGGTTCGCAGAAGAGTTGCTGACAAAAGCACAATTTGTAACGCGAAATGGTTTGTGAACTCTAGTTGATAAACTTTCGGGTCCAGTTCTTCGCATTGCAAACAGACTCAAAATAAAACCCAATCCAATACAAATCTGCCACGTGGTATGTGGACCACTGCTCCTATTCTCCTGCTGTTTAAATAAAAACAAAACTCTGCTGTTTTCTATTTTAAAGCTCTGTTTCCTGTGTTTATAAAAATGCTCTGTTTTCTTTGTAAACTGTTTTCCAAAATGAAAAGACTGGCGCCGAAACCATTGTTTCCCAACCAGAGAACTGTGTACCCTGTTTTTCAAAATCGAATTTGCACTCCTCAATCAAAATAGCAATCAACTGAGTTCAGTTTTTTTCAAAACAAACTAGAAAAGCGGCTACAGTACAAACGGCAGTTGAAATTAACCTTTCAACACGTCCTTCTATTTTTGTTTGAGAACCGACGCAAATTCAAAGGCAGCCCGATTTAGGAATCCAGTTTCTCATAGATTAATATATATAATTTCCATAAAGCTTCCCTTTCATAAGATTGGAGATGCATGAAAACGGATGAGCCGAAATTCGTGAATTGTAAATACTAATAATATATATATGCATTAAACAGCGTTTTTTAACCATAGGAACGTCACCAGGAAACTTCGGACATTGTTTTTTCTTTACCGACATTGTTGGGTGATGCAAATTGTTTTGTTTGTATTTCTTTTGTAATAGCCCATGCGAAAGCTTTATAATTTTTTTCCCTTTTTTTTTTAAATGCACCTGCTCTATAAAACTTACTTTACCTTAATAGGAATACGGATTATTTTATTCATGATCACTTGGTTTATTTTATTTATATATGAAACTTTAAATTTTATACGCTTACATTTTTTATCCAAAACTTTCAATTTTAATGTTTTATATGCTCATATTTTATGCGATCATTATTTTTTTCATTTAGTTAAAGATGATAATGGGTTAGGTGATGTAAAGCCGAGAACCTAAAGGGTTGTTTAATCGAGTAGATTGCTGGATATTATATGCTTTGCACTCGATGGCTGAATGTGATTTTTAATATATATATTTATTTATTTATTTTGAAGTTATAATAATTATAATTTTATTTATTTTTAATAAAAAATTTATGTTTTTTTATTTAAAAAATGATATTAATTATTATTATTTAAAAAATTAATATATATATATATATATATATATATATATATATATATATATTTTCCATTATGTCTAATATATTATTTAGATAGGATTAGGAATTGAATTGGCCAATTCACATCAAGGAATGTCTTAACATGACATGCTCATGGATATTTGATGGTAGAGGTAAAACACCCTTATTATAGCATTCAAATTAGAGTATTAAATTAATATTAATTCAAATAAAAGTATTAAAATAGTATGACAAGTTTACAAATACTTTAGTTTTGTTTTTTAATATATGTATTTTGAAAATTTTGATCAAGTAGATTTTAAATATTTCTTTGTAACTACAAAAAAAATATTTTTAACATTTTGTTATTCATTTTTTACAAATGTATCTTCTAACATTATAGCTTATAATGTTTTACATTATATTTTTCATTCCATTTTATCATAATGCGTATATAATCTCTAAGATAAGAGTGTAAGAAATAATTATATGGTAAATTGTTTATTTTTATATATTTTTCATTTTTTATTTTGCAATTTAAGTAATAAACCACTTAAATTAATAAGTGGCTATAAGAAGCAATTTTGTACTGACAATTTATTTTATAGTAGTGTGTGAAGATTTATCATTTTCTATGGTTGCAAATATGTAGAGGAGAAACCACTACTTGGAGGAGATTATAAATGATATGGAGATGGGTATGTGTTCATCATCCAAGTTTTAGAGTAAATAGTTAACCAACAGAGGTTGGTCAAAGGTTAGGTCAACAAGTTTCATGACAACATATTGGACCACATCAACATAGATCTCATTACTTCAACTTAGGTCCATCTAATAATAATGATATTAATAATTCACTTGAGTAGGAAGTGGATAGTCTAGCTCTAAGAAATCATTTTGATATTGTTAAAACTATTTAATCTTTTCGATAAGTTAATACTAAGATAATGATTCATGTTTTTCATATGTTTCAATTCTAAAAAATTGTGCTGAGTTAAGCTAGGTTTGTAACATTTGTTGCAACGAAACCTGAACTAAATCAAAGCAGAAAGAGAGTACATTCGTGTAAAAATATTCATTGTTTTTTTTTTGAAAGTCAACGATAGATTCATTCTTCAGAAAATAAGTACATCATAAGAAAAATACAGGTAGTCTCACCCTAACCAAGTTTGTTGACTACCGCATGAAACATCTGACAAAAAATAGAAAGGAAACTATAGAAATCGTCCATAACCGAGAAGACCAAATGCACCAGAAAACACATAACACAAAGAGGACACCTGTAACCATGCTAATCATCTGATGTAATTGAGGCTGGGTTGTCCGAGGTTGTTCCAGGAGGAGGTGGAGGGAAAAAAGAGCATTAGATGTGTTCTTTAAAGTGAGCCATCCAAGATTCCAGCTTCTCCACATTATGAGTTAATAGGTTCTATCCTCGCCAGACCACTACAACTCGTTCTCGAAAATGCAACCGAAAGTAGTGCATTTTTTCCAAAGTAACTATGAGTTCAACATGTTCCTCCCGATGGGTCTGGTCTGCTGTTTCCAACCACTCCAACAAAGATTGAATCAACTCCCTGTAATTATCCAAACATCATTGAGGAATTTCCCTTGAACCATGCAATGCACGTCCTACACTTCCTCGTCGGCCCGTACTGCAACATCGCCTCGCCCCGCCCCTCTGTTGAGGTTGCAGCGTGCGTCCCCCACGACCATTCACCGAGCCACAATGCACACTAGATGACACTCACCTCGAGCACCCTGCAATCTTTCCACCACAACAAGCCCCTGAAGTCTCCACTTCCATTACCATTGTCCGTAGTTGAGCCTGTCAGCTCCCTTGGCCAGTTGAGCTGGGCTTCACTGGGAAGGAGGATCATCCTCGATGCAGAGCTGGGCGCATGCTCATAGGACGAACATTGACTTGAACAAAGAAATTGTAAGGGATACAAACAACATCGATAACATCCAAGGCTCGCCTTTCCCCCACCAACAAGTCTACCCACATCCAAATCCTCAAATGCCAGCCATCCATATGGGGTTGTGCCCTCAAGCCACACCCTTTGTTTCATAAAACTCAAAAACTAAATTGTTTACCTGAAAAAATCCTTCGGAGCACAAAATCACCTTATCCAACACTGAGTTGAGCTAAATCCGCCACAGGGACGAACACAGATGAATAACCAGGATAATACACCAAACGAGGAAGAAGAAACGTCCCAATAAACTAGTCCAAACTCCTAATAACAACCTCACAACCTCTCGAACCAACATCTAAAATGCCCCAGAACCCATGAACCTCTATGCGAAGGACGGGCCTGGATGCGAGCAACATTGGAGCAGCATCACACAGGTACCCGAGAGCGAAAATGAACGAGTAATAGGCTCGAACAAAATAAGGCATCGTCTTCGGGAAGGCTCCATCTAACCGCGAGAAACTAACCCTAAACATCACTAAATCGGTTGAACCAGTAACCGTGTATGGGGGAAATCTGCCTGCATGCAGAGGACAGGTGTCATACGACACCTCAGCTAATCTGCATGGCATCACATGGCTTGGAGTTGGACTTGTTCGTCTAATGGCATCCCTCCCTTAGTTCCAATGATATTTTTTAAATTTCCATTGACATAATATTTATATGCTTAGACTATTAACCAGACCATACAATTATAACATGAAGAGCTTAGGTTAATTATATATAACTGCAATAAGTGATTAAATGATAGAAAGAAATTGTTAAGTGACTTAACCTTTAGCTACCACTAGTAAACATATGTATGTATTTATATTTATGTGTTAGGTTGTGGATTAGTGTTGTGACATTTTACACATATATTAAAAATAATTATAAATTTAAAAATTTAATATAAATTGATTTAATTATTATATAATTATTTTTAAAATAAAGACTATTTATTTATATAACTTAAATATTTATTTCTTATTATATAATTTGATTTAAGTGCATAAAAATGAAATGAATTTTAACAAATAAATTAAATTATAGTAAAACAATTATATAATTGTATTTAATATCAATACGAAATTAGTAAAAAATTATTAATAATAAATTAAAATGGTTATCAATTCAAATTACAAATAATTAAGTAAATAAAACAATTTTATTTTTGATATATATATTCAACTTATCTTTGACAGATATATGTGGTAAGGACAACTAGCCTTTAAAATATATCTATGTATACTTTACTCACCTTCTACACAACTTTGTCAACAAAAACATTAATACTAATTTGAATTCAATGTTTTTAGTTTATTTTAACTATATTTAAACTAAGCCAAAAATCCACTATGTAGCACTTGTTACTCCTTACTAAGGAAATCAATTTGCTTGTTGACGATTATTAGTTTAGCATTGATCAATGCAAGTTCTAATGTTTAACTTTAAAATATAAATATGTGTTTTTCAATATTATTAAAAAATATTTATTTAGATATTTGATTGGACCATAACTTGAAGACCTTATTGCAATTTTTGTATATTATAATTCCATGTAATAAATGACTCACATTTTTTCCCATAAATTTTGGATACCATTGCAATATTCATACCATGAATTTTGAATATTTGTGTGATTTTTTATTGTAAATATTTATATGAAAACCATCCAAAATTAAAATTCTTGAAATCATAATTTACTAAATAACATATTTACCATTAATAAATTCTCATCATAATTTAAACAATTCTTTGCATAAAAAGATAAATAATTATAAGATGTAAATAAATATATTTACTAGAAATAACTTCTCACTTTATTTATGTGTTACTCAATATTATTTTTGTGTTTTTACCGTTTGTTTTAAAAACATATTTTCTAATTTAAATAGCAGTGACTATACTGCTTTGCTGTCCTTCTTAGATCCTGAATGCGTCTCCATATTTTTCAGCTATCTACTATTTTCTTAAGTATAAATATATTTATGTTTATTTAAAATATATTTAATTTAAAATTATATAAATATTAATCAAAATAGATAATTTATAATTAAGTGATATAGTATTTTGCCAAAGTGTTTCGTACATCTTAGTAGTTAGTTACACAATCGTTTCTTAAAAAAAACTATCAAAAACATTATCATCTCCCACTGTAAAAATCTCTTGTCCAAACTTGTAATTTCCAATAGCATACTTAGGAATGTCATTGAGAATTTGCCAAAAAGGAGGGGATGCTCCATACGGAGGAATTACATTGAACAGAAAGGCTGATTGACCGATGAACTATGATAATAAAATTGTATAATTTTATTTTTTATTTTAAACACACCTGCTTTATAAAGCTCACAGGAAAAACAGATTATTTTATTCATAATCACTTCACCTTGTGTTTTTATCTGTACCGACATTGTCGGGTGATGTAAATTGATTGTATGTATTTTTTTATTTGTTTTTCTAATGGCCGACGCAAAAGATTCATAATTTTTTATGGAATTGTTTTTAGTGTGATTTTTTGGAATTTCAAGTGTTGGAATCCGGTGAAACAAATTGAGGTAAAATCTTGATTTCTATTATTTAAACTGATTTTTTGACAGTATATATGGATTTAACACCCTAAAAAACCCCTAGGGCACTTTGATTGTGCAAGGTTACTCATCAAATTTCTATTTTCACTAAATTCCTGCTGGAATTTAGAGAAATTAAACCGGAAAACACTACCATAAAAGCCTTCAAAAAGTCACATTATAGACTACTGCGTTTTTTATTTTTAACGCAGAAAAAAAGATTATTTTATTCATAATCACATGTTATGAGTTAAATTTATTTATTGTCATCAATCCCCTTTTGTTTATCTAATTAAATATATTCATGGGTTTGGAGATCTAAAGTTGAGCATTTCGAGGGTTGTTTCTTATCTATATAAATTTAATCGACTTGATTGCTGAATATCCACGGCCTAGATTTGTAATCAATTGTATTAAGGTTGGTTTTGTTTTATTATTATTATTAATATTATTATTATTATTTATTTATTTTTGATAGATAATTTTTTTATTATTTAATTTAAATAATTAATTTTTTAATATGAGTGAATTATTTATATCAATCTTTTTAATTTACTTTAGAAGAATATTTCCATTTTTTTTTCCATTCTTTGACTATGTATGAAAAGATAGAAACAAAATAACAACAATTTTTATTTATTTATTTATTTTTTAAATTTCATAGTACCTATCTATTTTTTATTTTTTAAAGAGCAAGTTGCTATATATATTCTATCGTATAAGGTAGCCTTAACCTGCCCGAAGGAAATTAGGTCTGTTGGCCACCTCAGAGGGTTAAAATCCAACCAAAACTGATATTGTTTTTTCTTTCTACTTACTGCTTTAACCACTTTACTCTGTCCATAACAGTTGCAAATGAAATAGAAACTATAACTATCATCTGCCAAAAACATAAAAAACTATAAACTAAGAAATATTATCCATCGAAAGAATCCACGGGTGCTGGGTCCTTTGCAATAGACCCTGGCATCTCTACTTGCTGCATGTTTTGAAGCTAATGCTTAATCTTCCCAATTCAAGCAGTTGCTTGGATCTGTGCCTTGGCCATCTCACGAATGTCCTGTTTTATCTGCTGAAGTTCAAAGAGCACTGTTGAATTGCCTTCCCTTTCTTGCATGCTCGACATTGCCTTTGCTAGTACACATTTCAATTTCCAATATGTCTTAACTGATTGCTGAAATAGAGATACTCGACCTCTTGTATTTCCTGGGTCGGAAATAAAATCCATTTTAGGCTCCTGCTCTTTGAGGTCGTCATCTTCATCATCACTTTGTCTCTCCCAACCTTGAATAGTATTTTGAATATGAACTGGATTTCCTGAATCATATAGATCAACAATGTTTTCCAGATTTTGCTTATTACTCTTTCTGCCTCTTTTGCTGGGTGTCGCAGTTTGAATTGTTTGTTGTTTCTTGCCTCTACCTGTGTCTTTTCATTTACTTGTTTGACCTTTTGCCATTATGGCTTGGCAGAAAAGGTCTCCTATAGAACTGAATAGTAACCCTATATAGAGAGAGGAATCAGTAACATGAAGCTTATAAAAGCTTGTGAGTGCCAAAGGAATCACCAATATCAGAGCGATCAGAGTTTTCTTGCCATAATCGAAATTACCCTAAAGGACAAGCTTTCCGGACCCGTTCTCGACAAGAATCCACAAATGATTTAACGAAAACAGGGACTGAAAAGAAATAGAATTCTGCCTGCGAAAATGGTTTGGCAACCATTTACACAGAATGAACCAATTACAAACATTGCCCCAATTACAAATATTGACCCATTGATACTATGTCAGAAGAAGAGAATTAAGTAAAATCCGACTATGAACGCATACATGCTTTCACAGCCCATTCCATACATTGACCCGCAGGTATTTAAGTGAAAATAGGGTTTGACGACAAAAATGGTACTGCAGACGGCTAGACCTACCATTGCCATTCCAAGCAGACCAAATATTCGAAGAATGCATGCAGGCCTGAGCTCCCTTATAATTTTGCAAGATGTGAAGAGCCATTACCGGAACTTTCATGACAGTAAAAGAGAAATACCAAAACGTACATACATGCAACTTATAAAAGCTTAGAGTAAACCAAGGAAATTGATAAGTACAGAGATTATGGCAAATAGGGATGGGGGGGATACAGAAACATGGTTCTATATCCAAACCTTCTACCTCTACCATTACATGAAAACCAGACGAACAAAGGAATACAGAATAAGGCCAATTCCTTTCATAGAAAACAGAGAACATTGCATATACTCCTGTAGGACCATCTTCTTTTATTTTCAGAATGAGAACTAGAAAATTGAATTGGGAGGTAAGAGTCACGAAAACCATTACATAACAATTTATCTGCCACCAGCGTTGTCGAATTCTCAAAGCTTTTTCACTATTTTGTTTTCAACTATTTCTATAAATTTTATTAAATTAAACAAAAATAATTATATTAGAATTATTTTTTTGAAAATTAAAATGTTTAGGGGAACCTCAGAACACAAAGTTAGATCGTGGCATGAAGGTTTTCCACCAGACAATTTGTGAAGGAATTTTTTTCTTCCTTGCCTCTCGCTGTAACCTCCTGTTTTTATTTTACCTAATGTTGTATAAAATGGTTATGACACATTCCAAATGAATAAAGAATGAGGCATTGGTTAATGATACTTTAATACTTAATGTTTATTTTAAGATATTAATTCAATAATAAATTTCTTGAGTTAAAAGAGGAAGTAACTATGTGGTAAATTCCAAGAACCCAAGGAAAAGAGGTTGAGACAGTTTTGGCAATTACCTTTCCAATAGGATTTAAGGAAAAATCCTAATAGGGAAAGGGGTTCTGTGAAAATGGGATGGGGGTTAAGCAACATATGGTTGCATTGAGCTGTCCAGAGCTAGTGGGTGAACCAGTGGAACTCAGAAATTACCAATGAGAAGTGAAGACTAGAATTAGTCTTGAGGTATGATTTCTTGTCAGGAAAATACCTCAGCCCTGGTGCGGAGCAAGGGAAGAGTAGAGGACGTAATAGCCTTGCTCAAGGTTTGGAGGACCGACAGTTACTGAAAAAAACTAGTTTCTGAAATAGGTACTTAAGTGCACATGGGTATATTGTTTAGTACTTGCATTTAAAGTATAGAGAGGAAATACTAGTTACATTTACATTTAGAAGTACAGTAATGAAATTCCTAGAATAACATTGCATTAAATTCTCATAAAAAAACATTAGATTCACACTTCCATACGTTCTGAAATAGATAGCTGAAGTAATATTGACACATTTTATGCTGAAATAGGAAGCTACATATAGAAACCAAATTTAGCTTTTATTCTTTGTATGAAATATAGAAATTAAATTTAGCTTTTCATTCTCTATATGAATAATAGAAATTAAATTCAGTGATTCTTTATTCTTTGTGTGAATATACAAAATTGATGCCATTGTAATTAACTATGTCGAATTACGAGGTACGATATAGTAGGTTAGGATAACTGACAAAAATTTTTTCTTGGTGAGACAGAAAACCCAAATCATAACTGATTTTTCTTTAACATGTCCTAAGTACAAAAGGAAAACCCGAAACTCGAAGCATAGGAGACTTAAACTCTAAGGGGGTTGTTCTAGAAGGCCGAGGGTTTAGAACCAGGTCCCTGGAATAGGGTCACAATTCCAGTCCCAATCTAGCCACTGCCAAAAGGAAAGATCAAACACTGCAGGAACATTTATACATATATATACAAAAGAAAGACGTTCAACCGAAGAAAAGATTTTAGTATTAAAATGCTAACTGAGCAACAAAAAAACGTTTAGAGAACCTGAGTAGAACAAGTCCTTAATTGGTAAGAAGTTCTTTACAAATCTACATGAAGCTCAACGACATATTCCAACCAAGAAATAACTGAGAAAACCTTCATAAAAATCTACCCAAAACTGGGAATAAACATTATAACATATATTAAGGATTAACTGAAGAAAATGAGAGAACAAAGCCCATATTACTCAGTCAATTAGTTTAAACAAAAACACAGTTCTGGATTCACATCACTTTAAAATAGTTTGAAAAATATTATAACAGTTCCGTGTATTACAATTTCGAAAAGGGTGGAGCCCAGAGAGAAAACACATTTACATTTTTTCCAAAAAAAAGGTGCTAAGCTACGACTGGGCCTGATTCATCCAAGAAAAAGATAACCCTGCCCTGCATGCAACCAAGAGGAATACAATAGTTACTCTAAAGAGGCTACGGGGCTGGTCTGGTCAGGGGAACAAGGAAGAGGAACTTACCGGTGTTAGAAGGAAAGGAGTGCCGACTGAAACCTGTAGATTCTAGAGTGCTTCCAGTTCCTCGAGACTGTGCCTTGCCAACACATATAAAAAAAAACATAGAGTTTGAACTTAATACATAAACTCTCAAACCTGAAGAAAAATGTGAATAAGACTATGAAGATAGGAATGAATGAAAGAAATCAACCATTTCTCTTACCAGTAGAGCTGAGTTGGTCGAGGTGTGTACTGGAGTTAACTTAGAGTCCTGTTTGAGTAATGAAGCCCAAACTATAGGCATCGAGTGAAGAACTAGAATGGTGAGTGGAGGACCTTAGACGTTCGTGCGTCGACCTACTGTGCCACAAGATAACACCGAGGAATCATAAACTCTGCATGTGAGCCACAGGTGCAAAAGAATCGGAACAAGGGTAAGATAAACATAAAACATACCACATTCTGGTAGCTCTTTATTCAGTGACACCCTGATAGCAGAAGGTCGGCGTCAGGATAAGTTAGGAAACCAACAGTTGTAGAGCCAAGCTCCAGCCTCTGGCAGTAGAAGGAATGATGCTCTGGCGAGAGGTTGGGGGTGGGTAGTTACCCTAACCATTCCCCCTTTTCATATCTATCGTAGATCTCACAAGGTGTGGATTAGACGGTCCAGAGGTTGCCAAGAGGACAAGGGGAAGACAAGTGGAGGCCATCGCCCTCTTCGAGAAAGTGGAGAATTAAATTCTGATGTAAATGACTCCCTTTATGTTTCAGTATTGGTACAATAATTTGTACCAATAATTTCCAATCAAATTGATAACGCTCATAATGAAGAAGATTAATAGATTTGAACACATGATTTCGAATTTAAGCATTCACCTTCTGAATATATATGTCATGTTCAATTTTGTATTTACGTATTGTAGATGTGGCAATGTATTTAATGCTAGAGTTAATATGTGTGGGTAAAACAATTGCTTATATAGAAACGAGTATGTTTCCCAAGTAGGACCAGTTTAATACTTATCTATAAGAGTAAGTTTGCCAAGTTAGTCAACTTATATATATATTTTTCAAAATTCATGGGGTAATTGCAAGTAAATAGCGTGATGAATGTTACAAGTGGTATCAGAGCGTAAGTTACAAACTGGGGCCAAATGGGCCAATACCATACTATTTTTGTTATTGTTCCTATTAAAGTTTAATGGTTGGAATTTTTGTTAAGTACAAGGACAGATTAGTGTGAGTTACCATGAGAAGGGGATCAAGTCGTCACGCACCCAGAAAGACCGGGGAGACCCATCCTGTGACCAATCCTAAGGCTAGCCCCGAAATGTGGGTGCAGTTAAGTGTGGACCAACACCAACAGAAAAGTAGAATTTTAGAAGAACAACAAAGACAGACAAATAGGTTGTTGGATATTGTGCAGTAGCTACGGACAGAGATGCTTAAGGTTCACAGTGATAATGAAAGGTTGATGAGAGAATAGGAGAGACTATTGAAAAGTTTGTTGGATAGACAGAATCCTCCTAGTGGACAATCTAGTCCTAAGAGAAACACTCAGGAAGAAAGAGAACGACGCCAAATAGTACATGAGAATGTTGAAGACAGTGGAATGCTAAGAAGTAACAAAAGCTGAACATACAATGAGGCTGAATCTGGAAATGTCCTAGAAGAACAAGAGCTGAAAAAACAGAAAGTGGAATTGTAGGGAGAATTCCGGAAGATCAAGCCTCCTACCTTTGACGGAGAGGCGAAAGAAATGGAAGAAGCTTGGATAATAAATATGAACAAGTACTTCCAAGTGTATGAATATAATAGCAAAATTAAAGCCCACCTAGCCACTTACCAGCTGCGGGAAAAATCAACGTTGTGGTGGGAGGAAGTGAAGAATGTATGAGGAGTGGAAGATCAAAATGTAACTTGGGATGAGTTTCAGCAATATTTCTAAGATAAGTATCTAACTGAACTTTTTTACAATGAGAAATCTCGAGAATTTCATGATATGAAATTGGGAAAATGACTATGGATGAATTTATTATGAAATTCACTTCTTTATTAAGATATGTACCTTATCTGCGATGAAAAGGCAAAAGTACAACGTTTCTTGAGCAGTTTGCCGATACACATGAAAGAAATAATTGAGTTTGAAAATCCAAAAACTATGGATTAAACAATAAGGAAAGCACGGATGTGCTATCAGCAATCCAAGGCAAAGGGAGCATTAGGGGAATTTTGAGGTCTAAAATGGTCCTCCTCAGGAAATAATAAAATAATAGGTAAACCAATAAAATAATATTTATGAATTTTCAATTCACTTTTTGCACCACAATCCATGTAACCAAAGTTAAATTCAATTCAAAAGTTGTACCAAAATAAAATTAATAAAAATATTGTATTGATGTGACTATAAATAAGAATGAGTTTTTCAAGAAAAAATCATTATCATTGAACAACTAATGCATTTGTCCTTTGTACTTAAATAACTTAAAATAAAATATAAATATATATTTATAAATTCTCAATTATATGATATGATGTTAATTAAAATTTATATTATTTAAATTGTATAATAACATGTAATTAATATACTACATAAAAATAATATAATATAATAAATGTATAGGGATATGCATTGTTTCTTTCAAGAAATGTGAAATGACAATAATATATTTTTATTCAAAAAATGTGAAATGACATTTATTATGAGTACTTTACTTTGACTTTAAAAGTACTTAGAGCACTACCATAGTTAACCATGAGTTTTTATCCACCATTGAGAATGCGACAAGTAAGTACCTTTAATGCAAGCAATTCCACCTCAATCATTAGAGATTATGTCATCCCCTAAAATGTGATTGGTTCTTATAAAGTGAATTTTGATTGTACATTTTCCTTAGGAGGTCCATTTTAGACCTCAAAATTCCCCTAATGAAACTGGGAAAAGTTGGCCACCTCGAAAAGGGCAGAAAAGTTTTACCAATAACAGAAATAACAGATCCAACAATTTTAGGAATGCTGCAAGAAATCCACTGAGTAAACAGAATGGAAAAATTCAAACAAGGACCAAGTGGGCTAGTGAGGAGCGACATACTAAAGCTTCCAACAGACCCAACATTGGATAGCCCCAGAAGCCTCCGTTGCAATGCTGGGGATGTGGCGAGGCACATTACTTCAAAAAATGCCCACATCTAGGAAGGAATGAAGTAGAAGTAAATCTTCAAGAGACATCAACGGTGGGGGATGTAGCTTGAAACATACCCAGAATCAATGCAACACTAGAGGATCGACAAGCAGATTACCAGCCAACCATGATAGAGTTAGAAGGTAAGCTGCAAATCCAATCTATTTCTATTTTAGTTGATCCCGGAGCCAACTTGAGCTACATACACCCTTTTGTAGTTGAAAACTGTAAATTGCAGAATCGAAAATTTAAAAACCCCTAGCTAGTTCAGCTGGCTACAGGGACAAGAAGGCAAGTCCATGATAAGGTACTAAATTATGGATTGAGTATTGGGGACCAGCTCATAATTGTAGAACTCAATGTTCTAACCCTGTGCTCAAATGATATTTTATTGGGGATGGATTGGCTGGAGAAACATTGGTCGTTAGTGGACTGCAAGAATAAAGTCATTAATTTTAAGTCAAATGATGGTATGCGACAAGAATTGCAGGGTATTAAAAAGCCCTTATAGTTACAACCTATTACTGCATCACACTTAAGTAAATGCATGAGAAAGTGTTGCCAACTTTACACAATTCAAGTAGGATTCACCAATACAAAAGATAAGACTCTTATGTTGGAGAATATTCCCATTGTGTAAGAATTCCAAGATGTATTTTCTAAGGAAATTCCGGGATTGCCACCAAAAAGAGACATAGAATTTACCATTGAACTAATACCCGAGGCAACACTTATGTCCCGAGCTCCATACAGAATGAGTGTGCCAGAATTAACAGAATTAAAGATGCAATTGCAAGAATTGATGGATAAAGGCTACATTCGGCCAAGTGTGTCCCCATGTGGAGCATCAGTTTTGTTTGTGAAGAAGAAGGATGGCACTATGCGTATGTGTATGGATTATCAACAGCTCAACAAGTTGACTGTTAAAAAAAAATACCCACTACTGCGCATAGATGACTTGTTTGACCAAGTCAAGGGAGCTACAATATTTTCCAAGATTGACTTAAGGTCAGGATACCATCAGATCTGGATCAAGGATGAAGATATAAGCAAGACAACCTTTCATACCAGTTATGGGCATTATGAGTTTGTGGTATTACCATTTGGGTTAACCAACACACTAGCAACATTTATGAGCTTAATGCATGGAATTTTTCACCCATACTTGGATAAATTCATTGTAATTTTCATTGATGATATATTAATTTACTCCAAGAATATGGAAGAACACCAGGAACATCTGTGCATTGTATTGAGAATGCTAAGAGAGCATCAGCTCTATGCCAAGTTTAGTAAATGTGACTTCTTCAAGGAGAAGATTCAATATTTGGAGCATGTGATTTTTGCTGAAGGGATTGCTGTAGACCCAGAAAAAATAAAGACAATTATGGAATGGAGGGTCCCAAAGAACGTAGATGGCATACACTCGTTTATGGGTTTGGTTGGCTACTACCGATGGTTTATAAATGGATTCTCCAAAATAGCTTTTCCTATTACCTCCCTGCAAAGGAAATGACGAGTCTTTAAATGGACTCAAGAATGCCAGAACAATTCTGAGTTATTGACGGAGCTGTTAACTACTGCCCCTGTTCTGAAGGTAGCAGATCCCAGTAAATAATTTGAGGTGTGTACTGATGCATGTAAGGAGGGGGTAGGAGAAATTTTGACTCAAGAGGGAAGAGTCATAGCATATGAATCTAGGAATTTGAAGGATCACAAGCAGAGGCATTCAAATTATGATTTAGAGCTAACTGCAGTAGTTCATGCTTTGCGAATATGGAGGAATTATCTGCTAGGAAAAAGGTTTGTGTTGAGAACTGATCACAATAGCTTAACTAGCTATTTTAAGCAGGCCAATCTGAATGCTTGCCAAGCCAGATGGAATGATTTCCTAAGAAAATTCGATTTCGATATTCAACACGTGAAAGGAAAAGAGAACCGAGTAGTGGATGCTTTAAGAAGAAAGCTGCATGTACTTTAACTGGATCGAATTTAATTTTCAAGAACAAATTATGGAGGCAACAAAGAAGGACATGGAATACCATTCCTTATGGCAGCAAGCGAAAAATAATGAAAGGAAAAAGAAACAATTTGAATATGAACTCAATGATAAGCAGTTCCTAGTTTATCAGAAGAGAATATATATCCCGAATCAAAATAATTTGAAAATAATAGTTTTGGATGAATATCACAGGAGCTCCTATGTCAGACATCCATGATATCAAAATATGTTAACGGCAATTAGAAAGGACTATTCCTGGCCGGGGATGCGAAGGGACATTACAGAATATTTGACAAATTGTTTAGAGTGTCAGCAGATTAAGGTTGAACATCAGCACCCTGTTGGATTGCTTCAACCAATTCCCATGCCCGAATGGAAGTGGGAAGTGATTTCTCTTGACTTTATCACTGGACTAACCTGAAACAAAAGGCACAATGATTCAATTATGGTGGTAGTCGATAGACTCAACAAAGTGGCTCACTTCATCCCTTTTCAATCTACCTAAAAGACAATGAAAATTGCTGACATCTTCATGAAAGAGATCTTCAGACTGCATGGTATACTCCGAACAATCATTTTAGATCCTATTGTAAAATTTACATCAACATTCTAGAAGACACTGTTTAGTGGCCTGGGGACACAAATACAATTTAGTACTGCCTATCACCGGCAGACGGATGGGAAAATAGAAAGGGTAAATCAAGTTTTAGAGGACATGATGCGCATGTACGTAATGCAACAACCAACAAAGTGGGAGGAGTATCTACATTTGGTTGAGTTTTCATACAATAAAGGATATCAGGAATCCATTAAGATGAGCCCCTTTGAAGCCTTGTATGGGAGACAATGTCAGACTCCTATAAACTAGATTAGTACAGAAAATAAAATGATGCTTGGGCTGGACATGCTAGAAGAGATGGAACGGGAAGTCAAGAAGATCAGGCAAAATTTGAAGGCAGCACAAGATTGGAAAAAGGTTTATGCAGCTAGGAAAAGAACCTTCAGGGAATTTGTAGTAGGGGACCATGTGTACGTGAGAATTAAACCAAAGAAAATCACTCTAAGATGGAATTCTTGTGCCAAATTGGCTCCTCACTATTGCGGATCCTTCGAGATATTAGAAAGGATAGGGTCGGTGGCTTGTTGGCCCTACCCAGCCATATACTAGTACATAATGTATTTCATGTGTCATTACTGAAGCGTTACGTACACAACCCCAAGCATGTCATACATTGGCAGGGTATACATGTAGAATCGGATGACGAGTTCCTAGTAGAACTGCAACATATTCTAGATTGGAGAGAAATAACACTCCGAAAGCGAGTCATCCCCCAAGTTAAAGTGCAATGGAAGCACTTTGGCCCGAAGGAGGCTACTTGGGAGGACAAAAAAGTTATGTATGAGGCTTATCCGGAGTTGTTCTTAGAGAATGAGTAACACCGAGGACGGTGTTTATCTCAGCGGGGGAAGATGTAACCTTCTGTTTTTATTTTACCTAATGTTGTATAAAATGGTTATGACACCTTCCGAATGAATAATGAATGAGGCATTTGTTAATAATACTATAATACTTAATGTTTATTTTAAGAGATTAATTTAATAATAAATTTCCTGAGTTAAAAGAGGAAGTAATTGTGTGGTAAATAATCCAAGAACCTAGGGAAAAGAGGTTGAGACAGTTCTGACAGTTACCTTACCAATAGGATTTAAGGAAAAATTCTAAGAGGGAAAGAGGTTATGTGCAGATGGGATGGGTGTTAAGCAAAAAATGGTTGCACTGAGCTGTCCAGAGCTCATGGGTGAACCAGTGGGACTCAGAAATTACCCATGAGAAGTGAAGACTGGACTTAGTATTGAGGTCTGACTTCTTGTCTCAGGAAAATACCCCAGTCCTGGTGCGAAGCAGGCGACGTAATAGCCTCGCTCAAGGTTGGGAGGACTAACAGTTACTGAAAAAAACCAGTTTCTGAAATAGGTACTTAAGTGCGCCTGAGTATAATGTTTAATACTTGCATTTAAAGTACAGAGAGGAAATACTAGTTACATTTGAATTTAGAAGTACAGTAATGAAATTCCTAGAATAACATTGCATTAAATTCTTAGAAAAGAACATTAGATTCACACTGCCATACGTTCTGAAATAGATAGCTGAAGTAATATTGATGCATCTTATGCCGAGATAGGAAGCTACAGATAGAAACCAAATTCAACTTTTACTCTCTGTATGAAATGTAGAAATTAAATTTAGCTTTTCATTCTCTGTATGAATAATAGAAATTAAATTCAATATTTCTTTATTCTTTGTGTGAATATACAAAATCGATGCCATTGTAATTAACTATGTGGAATTACGAGGTACGATATAGTAGGTCAAAATAACTGACGGAAACCATTTCCTTGTGAGACAGAAAACCCAAATCATAACTAATTTTTCTTTAACATGTCCTAAGTATAGAAGGAAAATCTGAAACTCGAAGCATAGGAGAATTAAAATCTAAGGGGGTTGTTATGGAAGGCCAAGGGTTTAGAACCAGGTCCCTAGAATAGGGTCACGGTTCCGGTCCCAATCTAGCCACTGTTGGAAGGTCCCAATCTAGCCACTGTTGGAAGGCAAGAGCAAACACTGTAGGAACATTTATACATATATATACAAACGAAAGACGTTCAACTGAAGAAAATATTTTAGTATTAAAATGTTAACTGAGCAACAGAAAAACGTTTAGAGAACCAGAGTAGAACAAGTCCTTAATTGGCAAGCAGTTCTTTACAAATCTGCATGAAGCTCAATGACATATTCCAACCAAGAAATAGCTAAGAAAACCTTCATAAAATCCACACAAAACTGGGAATAAACATTACATCATGTATTAAGGATGAACTAAATAAAACGAGAGAACAAAGCTGAGATGCCTCAGTTAATTAGTTTAAACTGAAATGCAGTTCTAGATTCACATCACTTTAAAATAGTTTGAAAAATCTAATAACAATTCCGTGTATTACACTTTCGAAAAGGGTGGAGACCAGAGAGCAAACACATTTACATTTTTCCAAAACAAAGGTGCTAAGCTACGACTGGGCCTGATTCATCCAAGAAAAAGATAAACCTGCCCTGCATGCAACCAAGAGGAATAAAGTAGTTACTCTAAAGAGGTTACGGGGCGGGGCTGGTCTTGTCAGGGGAACAAGGAAGAGGAACTTTACGTTTGCATTACCCTATCAGAATGTGTCATTAGGTCGGCGTCAGGATAACAAGGAAGAGGAAGAAGGAAAGGAGTACCAACTGAAACTTGTAGATTCCAGAGCGCTTTCGGTTCCTCGAGATTGTGCCTTGCCAACACATAAAAACAAAAACACAGAGTTATGAACTTAATACATAAACTCTCAAACCTGAAGAAAAATGTGAATAAGACTATGAAGAGATGAATGAATGAAAAAAATAAACCATTTCAATTACCAGCAGAGCCAAGTTGGTCGAGGTGTGTACTAGAGTTAACTCGGAGGCTTGTGTGAGTAATGAAGCCCAAACTGTAGGCGTCGAGCGATGAACTGGAATGGTGAGTGGAGGACCTTGCATGTTCGTGCATCGACCTACTGTGCCACAAGATAATGCCGAGGAATCATAAACTCTGCATTCGAGCCATAGGTGCAAAAGAATCGAAACAAGGGTAATGCAAACGTAAAACATACCACATTCTGATAGCTCTTTAGTTGGTGACACCTTGATAGCAGAAGGTCGGCGTCAGGATAAGTTAGGAAACCAACAGTTGTAGAGCCAAGATCCAGCCTCTAGCAGTAGAAGTAATGATGCTCTGGCGAGAGGTTGGGGTGGGTAGTTACCCTAAACCTTCCCCCTTGCCATATCTACCGTAGATCTCACAAGGCATGGATTAGACGGTCCAGAGGTTGCCAAGAGGACGAGGGTTGGACAAGTGGAGGCCATCGCCCTCTTTGAGAAAGTGGAGAATTAAATTCCGATGTAAATGACTCCCTTTATGTTTCAGTATTAGTACAATAATTTCCAATCAAATTGATAACGCTCAATACGAAGAATATTAATGGATTTGAACACATGATTTCGAATTCAAGCATTCACCTTCTGAATAGATATGTCATGTTAAATTTTATATTTATGTATTGTAGATGTGGCGTGGCAATGTATTTAATGCTAGAGTTAATATGTGTGGGTAAAACAATTGCTTATATATAAACGAGTATGTTTCCCAGGTAGGACTAGTTTAATACTTATCTATAAGAGTAAGTTTGCCAAGTTAGTCAACTTATATTTTTTTTTTCAAAATTCATGGGGTAACTGCAAGTAAATAATGTGATGAATGTTACAATGGCTATGCATGTTTTGAAGATTTCCTCCAATATCTAGAAAATATTTATGGGGATGAAGAATATATGGATGATGAAATTAAAGAAGCCCTTTGTGAATTTTCATCCCAATTTCAAGAACATAAAACAAAAGAAGACTGTTGCTCAGATATTCATGAAGATTCCTAGTAGGTAACGATCTCTCCAACTGAAGATGAAATCGTTCAGACAAAGGTTGATGAATAAATGCAACAGGTTTGTTCTCTTAAGCATGGTCAACGTATTCAACAGAATGTTGATGATTGAGAAGAGGAGAAAAGTGAAAAAGAAGGGGTTGTTTTAGAGCCTCTTGTACATGAAGATCTTACTCTAGGTTCAGAAACAAAGAGTCTACCGAAGAAGAGCAGGTTCTCCCGGATCCTATGGATGTTCACATTTTTGTTGTTGATAATATGGCTGCCTCAAATTTCAAGAACACAATTTTATTTTCCCTGATGCAAAGGATAAGCTTGATGAACATATTGTTTTCTTTCATTCAGACAGATTTTTCATTGGAAAATGAAGGGAGTGCTTGTATTTTTTTTAACTTTCAAGACATGGTAATGTTCTAAATTATTGAAGACCCTTTTGCCAATTTGTTGCACCCATCAAAGAGGATGAATTTTATTGTATTTATGGATTGTGAAAACATTTTCAGTGGACAATTTGAGTAATTATTTTTTGGACTTTTCTTTATGTCTGGTGCAGCTGATTAAAAGCATAAGTCATAAAATAATTTGCTTGATTGGCTACACTGGAAGGATCATTTCGCATGATTGTATATATATCTTCAGCAGGTGGGAAGTTATCATCAGGATTTGAAGCCCAATGTAAAGGCCCTAATATTCTGATGATCTGTTGCCATAAGTAAGTTGAGTCAGTTAGTAGTTAAATTTTCCATTTTGTCAGTCATATATTCAATTTTTAGCATTTGAATCCATTTCCCAATGGTCTAATTAGGCTACTAGTCCGCAGTTATGTTCTTGACACCTCACTAGGAGGTTCTGATTCCCATTGGAGCCAATGTTAGGGTCATTAGTTTTCATCGTCAAATGTAATTTCCATGTCCTTTAATTTTTCATTTTTTGAATAATTTGATCCTATGACCACTGCTGCTGTCATACCCTCAAAGGTCACTGTCTGACATTGTCTAATTTCAGTCATAAATGGTTCACCAAATGCATGAAAGAGTGTCAAGTTAATGGGAGTCATGTTTGTGCATGTTTGTATCGTCAAGTTGAAAGGGGTTATATGTGTTTGTTATCTGTCTATCAAATTTGTTTAAATTGAGTCCATTACAGCCTGAAGGTCTGATGGTCAAGGGTTATGGTCAGTATTATACTCCTTATTCCCTCATCTCATTTACCCTTGCTTCCCTATTTTTACACTTCATTTTTCCCCATCCACCTTTCATCTATATCCCTTTATATAAAATTTGTATACCAGACCCTTCTCCATACCATTTCCATAGTATCATATTCCATTTATTATTCATTTTAATCCCCCTAATTCTAAACTAATTCCGTATACCCTTTCCTATACTCATATCATAAAACCCCCATACACAATTTACCATTCTCCTATACACGATTACCATACCCAAAGATGTCACGTCCCTTTACATTTTACTCATTTCCCATGCTGTCATGTTCAAAATCAAATCACATGGAGTACTCCACCAATCATATCTAATTATCACATTAAAGACAGGGTAATTTGATTGATGATGCTGCCTTGATATATAACGTTGCATATTCATGAAAATGTGACGATAATAATTGGTAATAACATCAAATCCAAGATAACACAGATTGATTCTCAGCTGGAAATTTACAAGAAACAAGGCTGCACTCACTGTGGGAAATTCGTTGCGCACAAGTGCTACCCAGCGTGATCGCTGCACAAAATACTCTATTTTAGTCATCATGTTGAAGCGTTGTTTCTGATCCCATCGAAACAAATTAATGTAATAGAACCATGATGAATAAAACATGACCTTACTTGTTGAGTTTGATTTGCATCCATTTTCAATGGCCTTTGGAACATAGATGGTTTGAAGCAAGAGATTAATAAGGTCATGTTAGGGGACATCAGAGGAAAGGAACACAGGCTCCCCTCACCATGAGGTGTCGTGTGCACCAAAAGTTACTCTAAACCATAGCGCAACATAATTTACTTCGCTTTTGATTGCTAGAATCATAGCTCCCTCCATCTGAACCTCACTTCATGAATTTTTTTACTTCACAATGTTTTATATATATTGAACCATTTTCCTTTTATATCTTTTACTGTCAAGCTTATTAGTTGTTAAATCCTTGAGTTACAATAATATGTTATAGAATATCAACTTTTCATGTACCACCTTCATCAGGTCATGCGAGAATGATAATGGAAGTTAATAGCTTACGAATAGTCTTAAAGACATGTTGTAGAAAGTTTCATGTAATATAATGTCAAGGAAGTAAGTTAAGTAATCCCCGTAGTGTAAGGATAGGATGTGACACATATATAATTCACATAATATGATATCAAGGTGGAGGTGGATATGGTTGATGTAGTACGATATAAAGAATCTTTTGCCACCTTGATGCTCAAAATTCCTTAAATGAGTTTTCAATTAGCTTTGAAAGGAGAAAACAATTGATATTTTCACTAAGTTTGGAACATAAGTGGAGAGGTAAGATATGGAATTTTGTGTTGAAATATTTTTTTGTGGAAGGATGTTTGTACGGAGGACTGAATGTGTGGGATATTGTATGTGTGGAATGATAGATGTGTAGGGGAATAATTAATGAATATCTTCGCAAACAAAGGAAAATTACGAAGTGTTGGAAATGCATAAAGCTTAATGTAGAGTGCAGAGATGTGCAAAGTGCGGGGTGAAAAGTATTTCTACACATTTGTCTTGAAAAAAGGAAGAAAAAAACAAGTCAATGAAGATTTGGGGATAGGAAAAATACAATATGAGTACAAGAATGCATCAACACTAATACAAAAGAGCATTAAGTTGAGGAAACATTAAAAATAGTAAAAAAACTAAAAAATAAGTCTAAATTTGAAACAACGTATCCGATAGAAGCAAGGTTGATAAAGATGATCGAGCATAAGGATATACTCATCCATGTCAGAGTATGTTGTAATGGCCATAAATTTTCCATAGTTAGTAAATATCCAAGCCTAGAAGGGATAATACTATTGATAAATGTGGATGTCATTCTAGTAGACTAAGTTGAATTAAAGGAGGAGGTTCAAAAGGTAAAGGAAACGAGAAAGGAAGGAAAATGGAAAAATGTTAGAAATAGGAAAGCTATTATTAGGGATAGATACGAAAATGAGAGTGATAAATATAAATTTGGAACACTTTGAAGTTTGGGTACTCTTTTGGAGATGTTGTGGCTTCCTATGGCTTAAAGGTCACACGTTAAGTTGTATTTTGAGCGAAATTGATATTATTTTTTTAGTCGAAACTTAGGAGGATGATGAATCTAGGGTCCCTAATAGAGATGGATTCATCTTGTAGTCAACATAGAGCAAGAAATCCTCTCACAGAGGAATTGAAGGAATAACCTTTTATATAAAAAAATAATGTTTCTTCTCGGCTTCATAAGATAGACCTCCTAAATTGATACATCTAAATCAAAATATATGACATTAGTGATAAGAGGATTTATATCGCGATTTGTTATTTTGCACCAAAACCTCCACCTTCGATTCAAGCGAGGATGACATATGGGTGCCCATGCTTGGTTGGGTCGTTGGGAAATAAAGGAGGATATCATCTTGCATAATAAGGATAATATTAAAAATATTATTATTTCCAAACTTAAGGAGAAATTATGTGGCGATAAGGAGTTAGAGTGAAAAAGGAAACTAAGATATTATAAGGAGATGATAAACCTCAATCTCCAAAATCCAAATCACAATTTTGTCTTGACGGTTATTAAAAATAATGATCATTGCTAACATAAGAACTAATTCACATGAGCTCCATAGCAAAATCGAACATTGATCAATTCCCAAAACAACTTTGGAATGAAAGAATTTGCTATACTAAAATAATTGAAGATGAAAATAATTTTCTTTTAGATTGCCCATCTTATAATCACATTCCATCTAATTTTCAAAATATTTACTATAATACCAACATTCTTGCTCTTTTTAGAGCACAAAACTATAATGATATAAAAATTCTTATCTCACCTCCTCTTGCCTTTTGAAAATACTATAAACCATATAAATCTTTACCTCCTCTTACCTTTTGAAAATATTATAAACCATATAAATAATCTTTATCTTTGTAAACATTAGTGCATTAATCATTATCATATATAAAATATAAAATCATTTTTATGAGCCTTTAACCTTAGGAAGGTCACCAGGAAACTTCCGACATTGTCATCAATTCCCACCCCGCCTGCATTTTGTACGGCTGCGATATCTATATATAAAGAGTAAATTGGATCTGATTGTATGTTTCCCATTGTTTTATGTTGTCTGATGTCGTAGAACGCAAGCTGTTTCTGTTTCGTTGTTTTTTTCTTTAACCACATTCTCGGGTGACGCAACTTGTTTTGCTAGTATTTTTTTCCTAATAGCCCACGCAAAAGTTTTATAATTTTTTTTTTAACACACCTGTAAAACTTACTTTACCTTATCTATAGGAATAAGGATTATTTTATTCACTCACTAAATAGGAATTTTTTTATTTATTCATCGTGGCATTATTCTATAAGTTAAATTTATAAACTTTAAATTTTATATTTCATATGCTTAGATTCTATGTGATCATTATTTTTTCATTTAATTAAATATAATAATGGATTTAAGTGATGTAAAGTTAAGCATCTTAAGGGTTGGTTCTTTCAGTCGAATTTTATACAAAGTGGATTGTTGAATATGACATAGTAGATTTGTAATCGAGGTGGAACATGATCCTTAAATTCAGTAAAGTTGAACGCATGGTTAATTTGATTAAGAGTGTGATTTATGTTTCAAAAGAAAATAAGAATTTAATAATTATTTATTTATTTATTTTTTATAAATAGTATTATTTTTAAAACTATAAAAATTATAACCATTAAATAAATTATTAATTAAAATTAAAATTATTATGTTATTTTAAAAATTATGTTAATTAAAATTATTAAAAAAATAAGATAATGAATTATTTATTATATGTTTTTTCAATTAGATAGTAGAGATAGGTAAGAATGGTGTTTATTGGTATTTAATGGTATAAGTGAGTTAAGATGGCTATGTAGACGTCTGTCATTGAAAATAATTAGAAAAGATGGAGATCAACATTATTAACATAATCAACTTAAAGTATATTATCAATTTAAATTATAATTTTAAAGTGTGATTATAAGAGTAGAAAGGCACTCTGGGTATAGGGTAGACGTGGAGGTGTAATATAAGTATGTAAACAATTTTAAATGTGGGGAAAAAATAATAAAAAGTTAAAACATATCGGGATGAGTGTAAATCCTCTATCCTCATGACTACTCAAAATATTCCATAGAAATTAAAACAATATTTTAATAAAATTAAAAATGATAATACTTTTATATATAAATGTGAAATTTATATAATATAAATTTTATTATTAAGAATAAGAACTGGGATAGATCCATCTTAACTAATGATCAAATCGACCAGAGGAATCAAAGTGACTAACAATAATACATAAAATATAATGCATGATTCTTTTAAGTTTTTAATTATTGTATTTTCTTTGACATGATTTATCCAAAATAAGAGTTTATATTTCATAACCAATAGATTTCTTTTAATTTATACATTTTTTTAAACACAATAAAATGGGATCAAATCTATGAGAGAGAGAGAGAGAGAGAGAGAGGAGGGGAGAGGGAGAAGAGGGAGGGAGAGGGGGGAGAGGGAGAAGAGGGAGGGAGGGCAAAGAGAGAGAAAGAAACATATATAGAGAGTGATGGGGGAGAAAAAGCGGGAGAGATAGGAAGGAATAAAGAGAGGAGGGGAGAGAGAGAGAGAGATGGAGTTGGAGAGGGGGAGAGAGGGGGGAAATAACAAATACATAGAGTATGGAGAGAGAGAGAAAGAGAGAGAGAGAGAGAGAGAGAGAGAGAGAGCTGGGGGAAGGGGAAGAGAGAGAGAGAGAGAGCCGGGGGAAGGAGAAGAGAGAGAGGGAGGGAGGGAGAGAGGGAGCGAGGGAGGGACGAAGGGATACACAAATATGGAGATAGAGTGTGTATTTTTGGGGGGTGAGATAGAGAGAGAGAATAAGAAACACACACACACACACACACACACACATAACCAACATAGATCCATCTTAACCCTGTATCTATCATGTGCAAAGAGGAATCAAATATCTTAAGATAACTTTTCCTTGAGTTTTGCACTCAAAAAAGAAGTTTGCACCTCGAGAGATTTGATCTATCTTGGTGCTTGATAGATTCGGGGTTAAGATGGATCTAGGTTGGTGTTATCACACACATACTAATGTTTATTTTATTATAGAGCTTCTAAAAATATAACTTAATTATCAACCAAAAAAGACATCTAAATTAAATATATGGTAAAATTTATAGGCATCAAAATACTCATTTCATGATACACTTCACATTGCCAAGATAAGAAAAATCATAAATATTAACTAAATTACATTAGAATAATTGATTCTTCCAACTTTGATACTATTTTATTTAATTCTACATTTTAAACCTATTTTATTTAATTATATTTTTTTACAAAAACGGTTATGAAACATATATGCCTTATTGTTGAAATAATTGAAAGAAAATAATAAAGGAAAAATATTAACTAGTAAGACTAACGCAACTATACAAATTAATCATTGAATCAATACATTATAGACATAAAGACACCTCATGATACATATCATTGTGGAAATTAATGTTTAGATTTGAAACCTCTCATGAAATTTACTAAAACACAACACTCAAATATTAATGATCTGAATATGTGAAACTAGTTATTGTTGTGCTAGTTCCCTCATCAGTATTTAAAATGTGTTTAGGATCATCTCAAGTTAACCAATTGTGAAGGGGTTTATGTGGCTTTGATGATCAAATAATGAGTTAATTAGCTTTTAAAAACTCATGTACAACAAATGAAATGCAGAGAAATAATTTACAACATACACATAATATAATGACTGATAACGCAGTTCACCCCCCCTGGGCTACATCTCCATGGACCTGCTTCAACTAGCTAGGCCTTCTCGGGATTAAGATTCAAATGTTTGATTGCATGCACTTGAAGTGCTCCAATAGCTTTGCAACCTACTCCATTGGCTTCAGAAGACCCAAAAACCTCAAAAATGACTATTCAATCTCTAAAATTGGTTTCCAATTGATATAGGCTTGACCTCCCATCCTCGTGGCACTGTGTTTGTTTAATCTCCAATGTGACAAAAAACACTTCCAGAAGTGCTCCAACGTCTCTACAACCCATTCCATTGTGTTCAAAGAATCAAATACATCTTAAAATGACTCTTCCTGAGTCACAATTGGCCTTCAACTGATCTGGGCGTGGCCTTCCCTCTTGGTGGCCTTGAGCTTCCTTTTTCTTCAAAGTGACAAAAACACATGTAAAATTTCTCTTCTGTCTTTGAAACCTATACCAATCGATTCAGAGCATGCCAATTTGCCAAGAATGATTCTTCTTGAGCCAAAATTGGTCAAAAATTGCTCAAGATATGGTCAATTAAATTTTCTCCTAGATTCCACGTCCAAATCTAGAGAGGACTCGAGATAGCTCCACCAAAATAGGAAATTCCGTCGAATTCGGGGCAGTTCGCTAACTCCGCCACCAATAAAATCCAAGATTAATTAATTGTTAACTGTGCTTGAATGCAGATAAGTACGTATTAACTGCACTTTAAACACATTTTATAAAGTTGATTTAATTAACAACAAATCTCGAGTTAGTGGGATAATACGCCATTAATTAAAATAAATCTGCTGTTTGGATTTCCCTCCGCGTTCTATGAGAAGGTCATATGGGAGGTGGGTTGGCCCTCCATTCCGCCATCAGAGTCCACATTGAAGTTTAAATAAACTTTGGGCGCTATTTTTATTAGGAACCATGAAATGGCCCATTGGTATTGGGGAGGTCGTGGGATGGAGACGCGACCCCGCCCCTCTGTACATGTTTTGCCAATACACATACGCGCCTAAAACCTAAAATGTACATAAATTCAGAATTACATGTTTTGCCAATACACATACGCGCCTAATACCTAAAAATGTACGTAAATTCAAAATTTTAAAAGCATTAAATGGAAAAGGATACAAATTCAAAACTTTAGAGACAATATGATCGATGGTTTTGTTAAAGTGATGTTACCGGAAAATATTTATTTACTTTGGCAAAATATTTTTTTATCGGCGAATTACACAACCGTGTCTTTGAAAAAAAACACTATCAACAACATTATCATCTTCCACTGCAAAAAATCTCATGTCCAAAGTTGTAATTTCCAATATCATATTTAGGATAGGAATGTCATTGAGAATTCGCCAAAAAGGATGGGATACATACGGAGGAATTACATTGAACAGGAAGGCTGATTGAGGGATACATACGGAGGAATTTCATTGAAGAGGAAGGCTGATTGACTGATGAAGTGTGATAGTAAAGTAGTCTCGAGAAATGCAATATTTACATTAGTAAAGTAGTCTTGAGAAATGCAATATTTACATGTTTAGCTTTCACTAATTCTCTGTGCTTTCCGGCAGCGCTTCACCTAAACCGATGTAGAGGAAGTTATCATCATCGTGAGAAATTCATCAAAGCTGGCCTCTCCATCTCCATTAGAGTCGATTCCTGCTATCATACTACGGCAGTCATCCAGAGAAGAAGAGTGTCCCAGGCTGTCGAATACCCTCAGCAGCTCATCGGGGGAGATCACTCCATTGCCATCGAAATCGAAGATACCGAAAGCGCTCTCCATGTCGTGAAGGGTTGGCGTCTCGTCGACAGTGAAGGTGTTAATTGCCACAAAATCTGACAAGTCTATGAAACCGTCGCCGTCGGAATCCGCGATGCTTATCATCAGCCGGAGCTCTTCGTCGGTGGCAGGACAGCCTAGGGACGTCATCAACGTTCCCAAGTCCGACCAGGAGAGCTTACCGTCGCCATTGCCGTCGAATTTCTGGAACACCGCCTGCACCTCCCATGCGGTGGTCGGAAGGCGGTGGCGGCGGCGGCGTGAAGATGGCTTGCCGTTGTCGATGTCGCTTTCGTTGGCGTTGGAGGATTTACGACTCTGCCGTCGCGTCGAAGAACGAGTGGACTCATCTGTTGGGCGAGCGGATGACTTCGAAAGACGCGGGGGTGAGCAATCTGCAGATGTGCGCCCTCCCTTTATGCAATTTACAAGCTGCGGGAAATACATTATTGTGGAATTGCAAGCTGGCACTGCAAATATATCAAATATTTCTTCTTTTGTTATTCAAAGCAACCAAAAATGAGCTAAGCTACAAGCTATTCGTCTATTTTTGTTTGAGAACCGACTCAAAGGCAGCCCAATTTAGGAATCCAGTTTCTCATGGATTATTATATAACCTTCGTAAATGCCTTCCATGCATGAAAACGGATGAGCCGAAATTCGTGAATTGTAAATACAAATAATATATGCATCAAACAATAGGAACAGATAAATTACGGCGTTTTTTTATATGGCCTTTTAACCATAGGAAGGTCACCAGGAAACTTCTGACATTATCATCAATTCCCACCCCGCCCGCATTTTGCACGGCTGCTACATATATTATTATTATTATGAGGAGATCGGGTATGTTTTCCATTGTTTCGTGCCGTCTCATGTCGTAGAACGCAGGCTGCCTCTTTATTTTTATTTTTTTTCTGTACCGACATTGTCGGGTGATGTAAATTGTTTGTATGTATTTTTTTATTTTTCTAATAGCCGACGCAAAAGATTCATAAATTTTTATAAAGCTCATAGGAAAGAGGATTAATTTATTCATAATCACATGGTATGAGTTAAATTTATTTATTGTCATCAATCCTTTTTTGTTTATCTAATTAAAAATATTCATGGGTTTGGAGATCTAAAGTTGAGCATTTCAAGGGTTGTTTCTTATATAAATAAATTTAATCGACTTGATTGCTGAATATCCACGGTCTTGTAATTGCCTTTTTTTTAGTCAATATTATTATATTTATTTATTTTTATAGATAATTTTGTGATTATTTAATTTCAAAAATTATATGAATTAAAATTATTATAAACTTTTTAATATGAGTGAATTATTTATATCAAATTTTCTAATTTTTGGTCAAAGCAATTTCACTTTTTTATTTTCAAATATTTCTATAAATTTTATTAAATTAAACAAAAATAATTATATTAAAATTATTTTTTTGAAAATTAAAATGTTCATAGCAACCTTAGAAGATAAAGTTAGATCCCCGCATGAAGGTTTTTGTGTTCTCTTATATATTTTCACACAATGTTTTATAAGCATTTTTAGGAATTTTTTCCTCCCGTGACTCTGGATGAAAAATGTTGTGCATGTTTTGAAGATTTTTTCCAATATCTGGAAAATATTTATGGGAATGAAGAATCTATGGATAATGAAATTAAATAAGCCCTTTGTGAATTTTCATCCCAATGTCAAGAACAGAAAACATAAGAGGTGATATTCATGAAGATTCCCAACATGCAACAATCTCTGCAACTGAAGATGAAACTGATGAGACAGAGGTTGATGAAGAAATGTAGTAGGTTTGTTCTTTAAGCATGATCAATGTATTCAACAAACTGTCGATGATTGAGAAGAGGAGAAAAGCGAAAAAGAAGGGGTTGTTTTAGAGCCTCTTGCACATGAAGATCTTCCTCTAGGTTCAGAAAATGAAGAGTCTGCTGAAGAAGAGCAGGATGTCCTAGATTCTATGGATGTGCACATTTTTGCTATTGATAATATGGCTTCCTTGTTGAAATATGTAATTCCCACTTGTCTATTGTTGTGATTATCTCTATGTATATAGTCTGTTCCTATTCTATAGGTTAGTTCCTAGTTTAGTGTGAGCTTGAGATTGAGGTTGAGATATTCTCTCAACCAAATTATTGTGCGTCTAAGATAGCTTCCCTATCTTGAGACTGTACCTCATGTACATATGTAACTTGAGTTGATTAATGAAATAGAGCTTGTATGCTCAGTTTCTAAGTCGGTATCAGAGCCTGTTTGGGCCTGGGCTTGGCCTTGGCCCCTCCTGGGCCGAGGGAAATAAAGAGCCTAAAGCCTGTGTGGGCGAGATTGAGAACCGTGACGTTGTTGTTAGCTGAGCCTGCGTAACTTGAGAGGAGCGCTACCAAGCGAAGTCAGAACTGCTGAGGAGGTCGTGGTATCAGGTTGAAGGAGCGTCGTTGGAGTGTCGTTTGATCTGCGTTCTAAGCTCCATTTTTAATTGCTGCAAATTTAGCGTGAAGTCTGCTTGTAAGTGATGTCGGTGATGGTGCCGGCATTAAGGAGAGCCTTTCAAATTTACTCACAATGGTTTCTAATTCTGGAGGAGTCGGATTCAATTCTTCTATCTCATTTTCATTCATCAAATTTTGAAAATTTTGATTAAATGAAATTGTAATAACTTTAAAAAGTCATCATATAATCTTCTCCCATTAAAGCCAAATTCAAAATCCTTTGGATATATAACACCTCGGTCATAAGAATAGAGATTAATTTTTTTTTTAAAACATAATATTAAAATAATTATGTTTAACCCCTTTAAACTTATATCGAGCTTTAAGCTTGTAACGTAACCAACTAATCTTATGAGCATGAATTTATGTTACGTTGGTTCCATATGGACCCCACACATCCAATGTTTAACAAACAACTTTGAAATTGGACATTTACCATTGAAACCAATGCTGGCTATACCTCATTTAACGTCCATGCAGCTTGACTAGCCATCGTCCTTGGATCTTCTACCATCCAGATCGAACTGATCAAATACATATCGCGTTGCTCTCCTCACAGAGATTTAACATTCCAATGCTACGCGATATGGGCAGTTCTAGACTGATGACGTGTTGGCATTTAATTGGATCGCATGATTTTTTGCAAAACCGCTCCTTGGAAAAATGGCATGCAATACCGACAGATTACTCGTACAAAACCACTTTCTTCAAAACTGGTATTTCTGATTGCTTTGAACGTTGGTTTCAACAGAAGTTTAATTCGATTCTATTCAGAATCCCATCGTCCTTCCAAAGCACACCTCTCTTTTGCGCCAAGCTTTGGATTGACCTCAATTTATTTGGAGCCAGAATTACTTCACTTCATAATTCAAGCAACAACGTTGGATTTCAATTGATATCATTCTAAACAAATGACGCTTTCTACACTTGGATCAACGTTGATAGCAATTTATCTTTCAATGCTAACAATTCTGTGGTTTAACGCCGATATCGGTGTCATTTGCCATAATTTGTATCGATTCATATGAATCGAACCCAGTCAAATCATATGATATAGAACCAATTTTCTTGTCCATATAAAAGGTTGAGAACACTTTTGATTATGGAGCTTCTCTTCATAAAATACGCAACAATTTAATCAAAGACTTATAATTGAAATGCATTCATCAACAATGCTTCCTTTAAAACCCAACAATCAACATCAATTCCATCGATTTCCACAAAAGAATTTAGATTTAATACTATGGCCTTGTAAACAGAGTATAAAATGTTTAAATGACTTAATTCAATGCATGCACATATAATTAACCCTTCTGTTGTATATAATATGAATCGATTCAATCGACCTCTCTTCAAGGAACAAGCTCGATGCTTGCAGACTTTTAGACAGAGATTCAAATGCTTAATTAAACAAATAATTGCTCTTTAATAAAAAAAATGAATCCTTGTAACCTCCTCTGAGTTTTCTATACATAAAACTATTTAATTGATTCTACATAGCATATGAAAAAACTCATTAAATCACGAAGGTGGAATTCTCCGGGGATTGCCGGTATACACAGTAATTAGAAAAAATTGCAATCTTTATTGAAACAAATTCTCACAAAATAATTCCTCTCGGCCAACTCCGAACTTCTCAGATACAGAGTTTACAATTTATAGTTTTATTACAAAACAGAGACCTCCTCAATTAGGATCGAATTTCCTAAATTGAGAGAAAATCTTACTTGCTCAATATCCTCCTAGAATCTATCCACTACTGCTAGATATTCTCAACAATTTAGCACCTGTTAAACTACTTATCTCTAAATATTCTCCTAATTTATTACAGAAAATAATAATATGAATTTGTTTGAGGAATTCAATCCTCTCATTAAACATTGACTTTCACCCATCAGTGAATGAATTTTTAACTCAGCTAGCCACAACATGTGAACAAGCTTTCACATTGTTGGCTAGAATCTAATGCCCCTGCATCAGTAAGAGATAACAGTGTTGCTGTGAAATTGCTGAGAAATATTCTGCTATTGCGTTCAAAATATTTCAGCGAGGTTTTGTTGCTCAAGTTCCAGGCAGTGATCGAAGTTGAGAGATCCAAGTGAAAATGGGAACCTCAACAACTAAGGATGCATAAGCTCTCATTGCATCCCTTCGATCTGCATATTCTGCAACTCCTACCAAGCTGAAGATCATTGATTTCCGAGTCGGTGGAATTGAGCCATCGTCTTTGTCTTGAGGGCATTGAATAGGCTCTGTGAACCGCCGACTGACTCTGTGTTTTTGGACTAGCATGATCACATTCGGATCTGCATATGATCTGATATGTCACCAGATATGCCAACTGATATGCCCGAAATGTGGATGTGATTTCTCGGAGCCCGAAATGCGGATCACAGTGCTGGATGCCGATAGTGGCAACATTGTAGTTGAAATGCGGATCGATTGTAGCATCAATATACCTCTCGGGCCAAAGCTTACGATGGCAATTTGGAGTCTCAGTCGATAGCATCTGGAAGATCTAAATCTTCTGGTGTGCAAGAAATGTTTATTGGTCAGTTGCTTGCTGGTATTGGTATTGGCATCCCTTCCGCTTTGGTTCCACTTTATATTTCAGAGATATCACCCACTGAGATCCGGGGTGTTCTTGGGTTCGTGAACCAACTTTTCATATGTGCTGGTATATTGCATGCTCTAGAGAAGAGCTTGTGGTTGGTGTGCCTTAGTGGCATATTTGTGGCCCTGGTGGCTTGAGAGCTTTTGTGGCTGTGGTGAGCCTTCGTGGTTGTGTTGAGCCTTTGCGGGTGTGTTGAGCCTTCGTGGCTGAGTTGAGCCTTCATGGCTGTGGTGAGCCTTCGCGGCTATGTTGAGCCTTTGTGGCTGTGTTGAGCCTTTGCGGGTGTGTTGAGCCTTCGTGGCTGAGTTGAGCCTTTGCGGCTATGGTGAGCCTTCATGGCTGTGTTGAGCCTTCATGGCTGAGTTGAGCCTTCGTGGCTGTGATAAGCCTTGGTAGCTGAGTTGAGCCTTGGTGGCTACATTGTATCTCCTCAAGGCTGGGCGCCTGAGCGGTGGAGGTGAATTACTGCTTGTCGAAATGTGAACTAGAAAGCAGGTGAAAGGGTGTTGCTCGTGCATGTTCATGAAGCAACATGGAGCGATCAGTTGTCAGTTATCTAGTAGGGATCAGATTGAAGACAACGTATAGTGTATGATGTTGGATCTGATCACAACAACAGTGTGGGCAGTGTTCTGGTGAATTGAAATTCGGGGCAGTCTGTCCGCAGCAGTGAATGGCGTGGCCATGTGTTGAACATTTGCATCATCATTTGGTATTGTTTGTTTGAAAGCATGATTGTTTGTGTATGTTTGGGAAAACGAAATATTTCATGATGGACATATTTTAGAACTGAAATTAATAAACATATTGAGATTAGTCACCTCAATATGGAGTTATTTTTGTTAGAATTGACTACTCTAACAAATGACAGGTTAAGGATGGAGTTCCAAGTTCTAATTGACAAAGACAAAGATGCCCAAGATGTGAACATTTCAAAATATGATGTAAAGGAGCAGTGACAACATTTAAAGGATGATGGACAATGAAAGCAGACAATCAAGTTTGTGAGAGTTTGTTTTGTGTGAGTTTCTTGGAATAGACTCATGACCATGAGTATGAGACACAGTTTGTAATTAGAAGCAAATCTACATGTCATTTATTGTTTGTATGTGCTGTAAGACCCAGAGTGGCATGCATACCCCTTTGTTATATGTTCCCTCTGTCAGAGAGTTTTAAAACCCTGGAAGAGTGTGTCATGTGGGATGGATACACTTGGGTGGGCTGTATTGGTTTTAGACTCCATAATGTGAAATTTTATATCAAGGGGGAGTTAATCGAGAGGTTGGATGAACCATGTATGTGAAGGACTTCCTAGTAGACTGGTGGTTGCAGCGGTTGGAACCCATGCATTTCAGTAGATGGTTGTTCCTTTATATGGACATCAACAATAGCATGAACATGATACAAAGTGTAATTACCAAACAAAACCAGTGTAATTACCAAACAGGACCAGTTGTAGATTTTGTAGATAGATATTGAGATAAGTAGTCATTAAGGGGGAGTGTTGAAATATGTAATTCCTACTTGTATATTGTTGTGATTCTATCTATGTATAGAGTCTGTTCCTATTCTATAGGTTAGTTCCTAGTTTAGTGTGAGGTTGAGATATTCTCTCAACCAAATTATTGTGCGTCCAAGATAGCTTCCCTATCTTGAGACTGTACCTCATGTATATATGTAACTTGAGTTGATTAATGAAATATAGCTTGTATGCTCAATTTCTAAGTTTCCTCAAATGCAGATTTTCAAGAACAAGCTTTTCTTTTCCCTGATGCAAAGGATAAGCTTGCAGAACCATTTCATTTCTTTCATTCAAACAAAGATTTTGCATTGGAAAATGAAGGGAGTGCTTGTATTTCTGCTGACTTTCAAGACATGGTAATGTTCTATATTATTGAAGACGCTTTTGCCAATTTGTTGTAGCCATCAAGGAAGGTAAATCTTATTGTATTTATGGATTGTGAAAATATTTTCAGTGGAAAATTTGAGTTGTCATGTTTTGGACTTTTCTTAATGTCCAGTGCAACTGAATACAAGAATAAGTCATACAATCATTTCCTTGATTGGCTACACTGGAGGGATCATTTCACATGATTGTATATATATATATTCAACAGGTAGGTAGTTACCATAAGGATTTGAAGCCTGAGGTAAAGGCCCTAAGATTCTAATGATATGCTGCCATAAGTAAGTTGAGTCAGTCAGTAGTTAAATTTTCCATTTTATCAGTCATATTTTCAGTTTTAAGCATTTTACTCCATTTCTCAATGGTCTAATAGGCTACTAGTCTGTCGTTTTGTTCTTGGTACCTCACTAGGAGGCTGCGATCCCCATTGGAGAAAATGTTAGGGTCATTAGTTTTCATTGTGAAATGTATTTTCCATGTCCTTTATTTTTTCAGTTTTTGAATAATTTGATCCTATGACCACTATTACTGTCATAGCCTCAAAGTTCACTGTCCCACATTGTCCAATTTCTGTCATAAAGGGTTCACCAAAGGCATGAAAGAGTGTCAAGTTAATGGGTGTCATGTTCGTGCATGTTTGTATGGTCAAGTTGAAAGAGGTTATATGTGTTTGTTATTTGTTTATCATATTTGTTTAAATTGAGTCCATTTAAGTCTAAAGGTCTGATGGTCAAGGGTTATGGTCAATATTATACTCCTTATTCCCTCGTCTTATTTACCCTTGCTTCCCTATTTTTACACTTCATTTTCCCCATCCACCTTTCATATATACCCCTTTATATAAAATTTGTATGCCAGACCCCTCTCTATACCATTTCCATAGTATGCTATTCCATTCATTATTCATTTTATTCTCCCCTTATTCTAAACTAATTCCCTATACCCTTTCCCATACTCATATCATAAAACCCCCATACATAATTTACCATTCCCCTATAAAAGATTCCCATACCCAAAGATGTCACACCCCTTTACATTTTAATCATTTCCCATGCAGCCATGTTAAAAACCATATCACCTGGAGTGCTCCACTAATCATATCGAATTATCGAATTAAAGACGAGGTAATTTGAATGATGATGCCACATTGATATATAACATTGCACATTCATGAAAATGTGATGATCATAATTGGTCATAACATCAAATCCGATATACCACAGATTGATTCTCAGTTGGAAATTGATAAGAAACAAGGCTGCACTCACTATGGGAAATTCGCTGCGCACAAGTGCTACCCAACCTAATCGCTGCGCAAAATACTTTGTTTTAGTCATCATGTTGATCACATGGAAGAAAATTTTGGGAAACTGAAAGAGGTCTTTCTCAAGAACATAATAAAGCACAATAGCCTCTTCCAGTTTTTTCATAGGTGTCATATATCATGAGTTTAGAATGCATCTTCAAGGCCTATTTTTCGGACTACGTAATTACATGTTTTAGTCATTGTTTTTCGGAGAAGTTTTTGAGACACTGGGGAAGAGTTTGAAGAAAATGAAAGAGGTTTTTGTAGATCATGGGCCAAAGAACAAAATGTATCTCAGATTTTACACAGGTTCTACTGTTTGGGAGTTACATGCATCATTTTGTTGCCCATTTTCGCAGTTTTTGTTGACATAATGATGAAATTTTGATGTGCATCACAACCTAAGTTTCTTTTTCTATTTTCATCATCAGTTCAAGATTTTTAATGTCATGATAAGATCTTCTGAGATATTTTTGTTATCTACATAATTTAAGAGGATAGGTTTAAAGTAGTATTATGTTTTTCTCTTTGAAATGTAAAATATGTTGTATAAGACTGCTTTATGTAATTTTTGATCAAAAAATAATAGGTTGATAATCATGTATGTTTCGATCCATTCTGAATGGATAGGTCATACATTGAAATTAGTCATGATATATTTATGACGTGAGAAGATGAAAAAGGGTTGGCTGGTGAGAGTGATAGAGGCTTGATGATTGTAATTACTGTATGAATAAATAACAGAAGGTCGAAGTGAGTATGAGTAGGGATTCATGAGTATGATTCTGTTAGTATGTATTTTTCCTCTATAATTGTGATTTATTTTATTTAATAAAATCCATGTTGTCATTCTTCAAGTTCAGTTTGAAGTCTTTTATTAGAATTCAAAGGTTTTCTCTGGTTTAACTTCCCGATCATTATATGTGTTTTTCTTCCTTGATCGATCAAATTCATCCTTTATATATGCTTGATCTATCGTTTTTATTTCGTTTCATCCTTTCACTAAAACGACATCCTTTTTAAAGATTACTAATAATTCCTACTATCTTGCCACCGTGAGGATGCCTCCATATCCCTTACTCATTCAGATTTAGCCCATTTATCATGATTTTCCCTGTCCTTTTCACTCACAACCATCAAATCAGTTTTAACCACCCGTGAGTTTAGTAACTAGTCTAAAACCCATATCCTATCAGTCTTTGATTGATAGTTGATCCAACGAAAGAGCACTCTCCAAGGTTAGGGGGGGTGGACCTTAACCTACACATGGTTTGTGGTTACCTCTGTAGCCCTTTCTTCAGCCTAAAGGGATTTATGGAGTGCTAACACCTTCTAGGACCTACGCGTGCCAAAAGTGAAAAGGAATATTTGGGAGCCTTACTCAAATCGGTAGTGTTGTGACTACCTTATTTGTTGCATCGAATTCATGAAACCATGGAGTGATAAAGAGTCTCGCTTTACCCCAAAACCATGGCCCTTCATTAAGGGAAAAATCATAGTCCTTTTGTGTATCGAATTGTACAATAAAAAAAATTTTGACAACATAGATACAAATCACAATTTGGGGTCCAAGAGGAGAAAATCCATTCATGTGAGGATTTTTCTTTGGGTCATAAACCATTAGAGTGATATATGACCGCCTTGGATTACAAAGTTGAGAAAAGTGTATTCACCTCTCGAAGGTCAACTTCCATGGTCGAAGAATGCACCATTTGATTACCAATATAGGCGATTGGAATTCCTTGTATCTGTTCTGTTGGGGAGGAAAATTTTCCATTCACAACATTTTTGAAGGAGGTAGGTTTCCCATTTGGATTCCTAAAGCCTGAAGCTCCAGCTCCCAAGGTTCCTCCTCTCAGCCTTGTGTTCATAATTGTTGTTGAGTTCCATTTGATATTATAGATTTGAATATGGGAAGAATATCTATGCATATTCCCTTCATAATGAAGGCTATGAAAAAATGCAGGAAACCTTGATATTTTCTTAATGCTTTCTTTAAAAATGTGATCGAAGTAGATTTGTTGTTCCAAATGGAGCAGGAATTCCCACTCAAAGTATTTATAAATACCTGAAATTTTTTCTACACACATTGAGCATATCCCAAAGGGCGAAACACTGCTTTGTATGGGTCAAAAATCCATTTGGGCACAGAGGATGGACCCCTTGCTGACTCCATCACCCATGGAACAAAGTTTATCTGGCTAACAATGATTCCAGAATTTGATAATTTATCCACCTCGAAATACCATGTATGCCCAAACAAGAATTTTACAAACGATAAGCAAGCATTCAGAAATATCACATGTAGATTGTCTGTTGACCCCTTTTGCCCCGACAATATCTAATTAGATATTTTAGCTGCGAATACCCATACCGAGCACACATTAATGTAATGGAACCATGATGAAGACAACGAATGAGTCCAAAAAGTGACCTAACTTGTTGAGTCCTTATTACATCCATTTTCAATGGCCTTTGGAACATAGATGGTTTCAAGCAAGAGATAATCATTGATAAAGTCATGCTAGGGGCCAAAAGAGAAAAGGAACACAGGCTCCCCTCACCATGAGGCGTTGTGTGCACCAGAAGTTACTCTAAACCAGACTACAACATAGTTTCCTTCACTTCTGATTGCCGGAATCGTAGCTCTCTCCATCAGAACCTCACTTCATGAAAATTTTTTCTTCACAATGTTTTATATATCTTGAACCATTTTCCTTTTATCTCTTTTATCATCAAGCTTCTTAGTTGTTAAATCCTTGAGTTATAATAATATTTTATAGAATATCACCTTTTCATGTACCACCTTCATCGGGACATGCGAGAATGATAGTGGAAGTTAATAGCTTACGAATAGTCTTAAAGACATGTTGTAGAAAGTTTCATGTAATACAATGTCAAGGAAGTCAGTTAAGTAATCCCCATAATGTAAGGATAGGATGTGACACATAGATTATTCACATAATATGATATCAAGGTGGAGGTGGATATGGTTGATGTAGTACGATATAATGAACCTTTTTCCACCTTGATGATCAAAATTCCTTAAATGAGTTTTAAATTAGCCTTGAAAGGAGAAAATGATTGATATTTTCATTAAGTGTGGAACATAAGTGGAGAGGTAAGATATGAAATTTTGTGTGGAAGGAAATTTGTATGAAGGACTGAATGTGCGGGATATTTTATGTGTGGAGTGATAGATGTGTAGGGGAATAATTGATGAATCTCTTCGCACACAAAGGAAAATGATGAAGTGTTGGAAATGCATAAAGCTTAATGTAGAGTGTAGAGATGTGCAAAGTGTGGGGTGAAAAGTATTTCTACACATTTGTCTTGAAAAAAATAAGAAAAAACCAAGTCAATGAAGATTTAGGGATAGGAAAAATACAATATGAGTACAAGAATGCATCAACACTAGTATAAAAGAGCATTTAGATGTGGAAACATTAAAAATAGTAAAAGAACTAAAAAATAAGTCTAAATTTGAAACAACGTATCTGATAGAAGCAAGGTTGATAAAGATGATCGAGCATAAGGATAGACTCATCCATGTAAGAGTAAGTTGTAATGACCATAAATTTTCCATACCAAGTAAATATTCAAGCCTAAAAGAGACAATAATATTGATAAATGTGGATGTCATTCTAGTAGACCAAGTTGAATTAAAGGAGGAGGTTAAGGTAAAGGAAATGAGAAAGGAAGGAAAATGGGAAAATGTTAGAAATAGGAAAGCTATTATTAGGGATAGATACCAAAATGAGAGTAATAAATATAAATTTGGAACACTTTGAAGTTTGGGTCCTCTTTTGGAGTTGTTGTGGCTTCCTATGGCTTAAAGGTCCCATTTTAAGTTGGATTTTGAGCGAAATTGATATTATTTTTTTAGTCGAAACTTAGGAGCATGTTGAATCTAGGGTCCCTAATAGAGATAGATTCATCTTGTAGTCAACATAGAACAAGAAATTCTCTCACAGAGGAATTGAAGAAATAACCTTTTATATACAAAGAATGTTCTTCTCGGCTTCATAAGACAAACCTCTTGAATTGATACATCTAGATCAAAATATATGACATTAACGATAAGAGGATTTATATCAAGATTTGTTATTTTGCACCAAAACCTCCACCTTCCACTCAAGTGAGGATGACATAAGTGTGCCCATGGGTGGTTGGGTAGTTGAGAAATAAAGGAGGATATCATCTTGCATAATAAGAATAATATTAAAAATATTATAACTTCCAAATTTAAGGAGAAATTCATCATCATCAACATATCACGAAGGGAATTGAACGTGTAATGAGTGCCGTAATAGCCCACCTCATCACCGTTTAATCAATATTTGTTTACCCATCTTATAATCACATTCCATCTAATTTTTAAAATATTTACTATAATACCAACATTCTTGATTTTTTTAACCAATAAAACTATAATAATATAAAAATGCTTCTCTCATCTCCTCTTACCTTTCGAAAATACTATAAACCATATAAATATAAATCTTTATCTTTGTAAACATTAGTGCGTTAATCATCATCATATATAAAATATAAAATCATTTTTATGAGCCTTTAACCCTGGGAAGGTCACCAGGAAACTTCCGACATTGGAATCAACTCCTCCCCCGCCTGCATTGTGTACGGCTCCCATTGTTTTAATTTTTAACACGCCTGTAAAACTTACTTTACCTTATCTATAGGAATAAGGATTATTTTATTCACCCACTAAATAGGAATTTTTTATTCATGGTGGCATTATGCTAAGTTAATTTATGAACTTTAAATTTTATATTTTATATGCTTACATTTTATGTGATCATTATATTTTCATTTAATTAAATATAATAATGGATTTAAGTGATGTAAAGTTAAGCATCTTAAGGGTTGGTTGTTTCAGTGGAATTTTATACAAAGTAGATTGTTTAATATGACATACACAGAGTAGATTTGTAATCAAGGGTGGAACGTGATCCTTAAATTGAGTAAAGTTGAACGCATGGTTAAGTTGATTAATTTAAGTAAAGTTGAATGGTTAAGTTGATTAATGAGCGCGATTTATGTTTCAAAAGAAAATAAGAATTTAAGATAATTTATTTATTTATTTTCTATAAATAAAATTAAAATTATATTAATTTTAAAACTATAAAAATCATAATTATTAAAGGAATTATTAATTAAAATTAAAATTATTATTTTATTTTAAAAATTATGTTAATTAAAATTATTAAAATAATAAGATAATGAATTATTTATTATAAATTTCTTAATTAGATAGATAAGAATGGTGTTTATTGGTATTTGATGGCATAAGTGAGTCAAGATGGCTATGTAGAGGTCTGCCTCTTGTCTCACAAACCATAGGTCTTACACACCAATTTACTTTAAAAATAGATTATTACTAGTAATTGCTCCTAAAGGTGCAAAGGGACACCAAAGGGATTACAGAACTGGGAAAATCAGAAAACACCGGAAGTGATGATTGATGCTATGTGATTCATTTCACTAGTTTCAATCCCACTTCTTCATCCCTGTGAGCATCACCCGATGCAATGAGTGCTAAGTGGACTATTCAAAAATCATGAGAAATTAGTTAGGCTACCTCTCATGGAAATAGTTATACATGAATAACTTACTTAACTGAGTTGAATCTCAAAAATAATGTCTAAGACATGTTTATATTAGAAAAAAACAATCATTTTTAATTTTTATTATTATTAATATTAAATATATGTTTAAAATTTAATTAAAAAAATTATCATATTAATATGTTTAAAATTTAATTAAAAAAAAGAAGAAGAAGGCTAAGTTCTATTGATAATGAAACATAATGTACAGAGAGGCTATGGCCTTAGTGCAGCTGGCATGTGTGGTAGCCATATTAACAGAAAAATAGCAAAAGATTCAAAACTGGAGCTGCCCACATGGGGAAACCAGCCCAGGTAGAGTATATGGTGCTGCCTCGGAGAGGAAACCAACAATATAAACCATAAGTCAATGTACTTCGATCAAACAAGAACAAAAAACAAGACTGTAAAAATGTAGGTCCAAGACCTAAGGAGACCTGGTAATTTGCGCATCAGGAGTGACTGGAGGAGGTTCTTCGACAATCAAGCATCTGTACTCGTCGTCCTCGGTGAACTGGGGTCCAGTAGCTTCTTGCTGAGGAGCCTCGGCTGCAGCATCCTTGCCATCGACCTGCATCAGCTTCTGTTGGTAGTAATCGGAGTTGTTGTCGCTATGTGAGTTGGAGGAGTGCATAGGCGATGCTTGCGGGGTTTTCGCAGCCTTCGAGGACTCAGGGTGGCCATGCTGACTGGAGGGCAGAGGGGGTTGACAGGGGACTGGACCAGCACCAGGGGTTTCGTTGAAGGAGATGGAGACAGTGGCCACAACGAGAGGGTTGAAGGAGGTATATTGGAATTGAAACTGGGCTGAGACTGGGAGATGAAGGGGGGGAGGCACAGAGGGAGGGTGGCGAGCCTCAGAGCCAAGAAGACGACCTCGACCACTACAGGTGTCCGAATACCTGCCCCCCCGAGTGTGCGAAGGAGGAGGACGAGGTGCAGGGGGAAGAGGAGGAGATAACGCGCGTCACTCTGCCTCTGCTGCCACCTCTTCGGCATCGCATTCGATGTCGCAAGTGAGGCATGCTTGCAGAGCTCGGGTGCCAAAGGCTACGGAAGGCGGAGAAGGATGAAGGGGCGCGGGAGAGCCGAGATGGGGTGAGCGAGGAAGGACCGAAAGAAGCAGAGAAACGAAGAAAGCAGTGATGACTGTGAGAGTGGTGGATGCCAGGCCAGAAATCGAAACAGCCATGGAGACTGCAACTCCTTCCAAAGGACGCGCGAGTGCAGCGATCAACGGCTGCCAAAGAGCAACCACTGCGCAAGGGAAGGATGCAAGTCAGCATGAAGTTCGCAGAGGTGGGTTGGATTACCACAAAGAATTCAGGAGCAAGAGCAGAGGGCCGAAGGGAGCAACCAGATGGCATTTTGAAACCCAAGCGAATGCCTCGACCATTGTAGAGAATTGAATGCGTCGTAAGGTGACGACGGGGTATGTTTAATGCAGGAGGAGGCCAGTAGGTTGGCGTGGCGGTGGCCATGTGGCCAGGCCACGTGCCGTCCCACCGCCTATCTCCCAAGTCATGCGCTATTAACACCCGCATCCGGGATATGTTTAAAATTTAATTACAAAAAATATATATTTATTTTTCATTAAAATTTATATTAGAAAACCTGCTTATTTTTAAGTTGTTTTATTAATATTAAATATATATTAAAAAGTTTCATTAAAATTTATATTAGAAAACATGCTTATTTTTAAAGTTTTTTATTAATATTAAATATATGTTTAAAATTTAATATATTTTTTTATTATATATTTATGTTCAAAATTTAATAAAAAATATTTTTTCATTCTCATTGAACTTAATGGAAATGCATAAATTTAAATGCTCCAAGCAAAGTTTAATTAAAATCGTTCTTTATCTTTATTATTTAATAAAAAGTTATGACTAAATTTATTAAATTACTTATATTTTACCAATAATAATAATAATAATAATTATTTTGAATATTTACTTTATTAAAAATTGTGTTTACCTATATTTTATTGAATGTAATTAACTTCCAAGATTTAAATTCTTACACATTATGTTACCACAACTTTCTCAATATTCTAAATCTATTAGCTTTCTCAATATTCCAAAACTATCAACATTCTTTGGTAATTTAATTTATTTTACTACATAAAAATGCCTTGTTTTTTAGATTATCCCATCAAAACCATTTATATGCATGGTTTATGGCATTCAAAGCACATAAAACGGATAAATCCTTGAGATGTTTCATTGAGATGCCTTGTTTTTTAGATTATCCCATCAAAACCATTTATATGCCTTGTTTTTTAGATTATCCCATCAAAACCATTTATATGCATGGTTTATGGCATTCAAAGCACCTTGAGATGTTTCATTGAGATGCCTTGTTTTTTAGATTATCCCATCAAAACCGTTTATATGCATGGTTTATAGCATTCAAAGCACATAAAACATATAAATCCTTGAGATGTTTCATTAAGAGTTTCTTTTCCTTACTCTTAGCTATTTGTCTTTGTCAACTTAATATTGCTATGAGGAATGTTCGGGAGGTTCTAAACTCTTCAGGCCAAAACAAATAAAAGGCCAAATTGTCCTCAACTACACCAAAAACACATTTATTTGTATATAAACTCTTGATCACCAACGATTGGAGACGCAGAAACACAACATAATATGGGCAACATACTTAAGAGATGGGCGGGTTGTATACTTAGAATTGACATGAACATGATCCAATGGAACCATTACTGATAATTCTGATCAAACTGGAACTCAAAACAATTAACCTGTAGACATATCCCCTTGATCACAGAGGGGTCTTCGGCAAGGTACCCATGTCATTATTTTTCTGATTTTGAGCAGAGTCACAGACATTTCAACAAGGTTCTGAAGAATCCAAGGCCAAGAATTCAAGAATAGAGGTGGAAAAGGAGTGCATTTGATCTCTGTTGTACACATGGGTAGCAAATGTAAAGGAGATGCATAGCTCTGGCCCATTTGGCCCTTCAATTATAGACTCACATGCATAGAAGCAAGGTCCCATTGCATGCATACTTTCCAGAGGCCCTAAGCTGCCAACCACATTCAAAGATTATGCATTCTTCCAATGTGTATGTGATGGCTCTCCAAAGAACATTGTAAACAACCCAGATCTCTTAGAAGAGATTGGAGCTAGACTAGGATGTTTGATCAACTGCATTCACATTCATTCACCAGTATGAAAATCCAAAATATTGACTAGCATAAACTACATTCACATTCATTCACCAGTATCACTCAATCCCAAATATTGACTAGCATAAATCCCTCTTAGCCCCTGATCTATTAAGATTGACAAAAAGCATAAATCCCTCTCAGCCCCTGATCTATTAAGAGTGAAAAAAAGCATAAATTCCTCTTAATCCATGATCTATAAAGAATGATAAAAATAAATATTGAAAATCTCTTGGAAAAACAACATTGTCAACTTTCAAATTAAGGGAAGCCTAGTTATCCCCTGTCCGACAAGCATGGATAGCACTGATAGCTCAAAAAAGTGCTTATGTTTGCTGATTTCCTCCTTTGTTTTTGTTGATATTAAGCATGCCATATCCCAGAAGGATATATCATCCTTCACTCGAGTTCCCTGGAATATCCCTAGTAAGTAGTTTCCCAGGACAATTTCTGGTAATTGAGGCTCAAAGTGAGGTCTACAGTCCAACACACTACCATGTACACAGAAGTTTTTTTATTCCATGCAATGGGTATTCACATTATGACAATAAGATGTACAGGATTCAAGGTGCCCAAAAGTATGGTATGGTTGTGATGTTACCATGTGAAGCAAAACTGGTTCAATTTCTTCTCTTTCATCTCTTTGATGTTTGCAGTTGTTCTTAAGTATGCATAGGCCAGAGCTGCAGCATGTGATGTAATCTCTCGCTCGCCTGCAGATAAAAAAGCACCAGTCCCTATCATGGAGAGGAAGTTCTTGATGGTTGAGTCCATGCATATGAGGAATTCAAGGATAGAACGTGCAACAGAACTTCATACACATGATAAAAAAAGACTTCACATTTTTAATATGGTAGTCAAAAAATAAAACAAAGTTTATTTAATGACTGAAATAAAATATATCTCTGTTATAGAGCCATTGTTCCAAGGATTGAAAAGGAAAGAATTTGTAAAGGCATCTCACTTGTCATAGAAGTGGGTAAATTGAATTTCCTTTCAAATGGAGGGCAACAATCTAATTTTGGTAGGATACTTTCTACACTTCAATTTTATATCTCTTTTGATCAGTTTTAGTAGTGGAGGATAGGTTGCATCACTCCTATCTTACAGATGGTCCTTGTGTGGTTTTTTATAAACGATTGAGCATGTTATGTGGAGAGGCACAGTTATCATAGGCCTTTTATGGTAAAAGGGTTGCAGTTGAATATGCCATTTTCTTTGTTACCTTCATTTGAAGAGATCTTTTCTGTGGACAATTTGATGGTACAGCGGCCATGAAGAACTAATATGATCATATTTAGAGGCATGAATCACTAGTTACACTTAAAAGTTTCTTTAAGAATGTAGTAAACCCCAGTGCAAAAGAAGTTAGCCCTGACCAATCTCAATTTCTCCAGGTCCCAACCAATGTAAATTACATTTTCTAGATCTCATTGATTTCCCATTAATTTTATATAGAAACTTTGAGGAAACCCATAAACCTCATTTTTTGGAGGTATAGGGAGAGGATCTCAGAGGAGACCTGCTATAAGCATACTTAATTAAACCTAAAAAAACCTTGAAAATGGAGATGGAGGCATTCCACTACTTAATAAATAGATATTAATTAAGAACCATCCTTTTCAATTTGGTTTGGGAGATCTACATCATTCTCAATTTGGCTTGGAAGATCTACATTGGTTGGTCACAAATTTTCAATCATCAAGGTTTATCTGTTTATGATTTCAATGAATCTACTAATATAACATGATCAAGAAGAAAATTCAACAAGGTGATACACTAGCTATATTGCTGGAGGTGGAGTGTGGGAAGGAACATATCATAAAAACCTTTAAGTTGCATAAAATTCATAAAAAATAATTTGTGAATCACTACAGGTGAATCACTCAAACAACCCTTTTCCCATGCCCTATTGTCTTCCAGGAAAAGCATAAGCTCAATTGATACATAAGAAGTTTATATTTTTGTGTCATGAGAGAAATGAATGAAAATTTGATAGCTAACTTTCACTTTAGGTCAAAAACAAATGCAACCTTAAAGGGGTCTATAAGGTGGGGGTGTTTTATACCCAACCTAGATTCAAAATCCAGTTCGCTTGCTTAAGCAGACCAATGGATGGGACCAAGTGTTAAGTCTTGGGTGAAATCTGGTGAATAAATACTAAATAGATTCAGAGAAGTTGTAAAACAATAATATCGTCAAGAAAATAAGAAAGAGAGAGAGACAAATGCAATAAAAAATCAAAACATCAAAAGGAGCAATGAACACAATAGCCAAGAAAATTGTTACAGATGGATTACCTTCTCTTCCAAGTCTGTATGTAAGAACGTCAGACATAAACCCAATCTTGATGGACATTTTGGTGAACTCTGGATTGAAAGGTCACAAAGATTACTTCTTGGAGTCCAGAGCATATCCTATAGCATTAAGGCCCTTTTTAAAGAAACCCTTGTTTTCTTTGCCTTTGGGTATCAAATCCTCCATTGAAGCTAGCAATTCATGCCTTCCAGGGCCATCGGGAAACTCTAGCTCTCTTCCTTCAACAACTACATTCAGGGCACTAACAAAATGCTTCGCTATAAGGAGAAAAGAATGCCTGTCATAAGCACCACTGTGAACTCTGATCACAACAATTGTCTGTGGCCCTGAAGATGAGTCCTTGTAAAAATTAACTTCTAGGACACCAAGAGGAGGAGCTGCCATCTTGTTCTCGTTAAGGAATGGATCATTGAGCTTGCTTCGCATAATCTGATGCAATGCAAGGCTCAACGAATGTTTCTCATCATCATGGGGAATTTTTAAAACTCATGGAAGGTCGATAGATGGATTTATTGCGGGCCATGACTTCTTCCTCACAATGGGATTCACAGGACCATTGTTTACCTGGAGATAGAGCTTCCCTTTGTTATTCTCCACAATTTGAGCTCTAGTGAGGGGATAGTGCTCCATAAGCTCACGAGTAGCCGTGGTTATATGTTTTTCTTCAACATCTCGTCTCATGGCGATTACTGAAGCAGTAATGCCCATTCCCTGGTCAGTTATCCTCGCCCAGTTCTCTTCAAATTGACCCATTGGGCTGGACATCACTACAAGCTCTGATGGTTCTTGTTGTTTTGGAGCCACGACTACCCAAGAAATCTGAAATACAAATCACAAAATTCCTGTAACTTTCAATAACTTTGAAATCAATTACAAAATAGCATCAAATTATGATAACTTTGAAACCCAATTCACAAAATACCTTTGAATAATCTCCTCGCTGAAAATTACCATGAAAGCTTAGTACCCTGATACCATTAAATATATTATTTTAATGGGCTCTTGATCTGAAATTGAATAGAATATTGTAATGGGCCTTTGATATGAAATTGAATAGCTTAGATCGCTGCAGCAGATTTTGACTAATTTCCAAATTTTTTTAGTCACTGTGTAGAGGAATCTTCCTCTGAATACAAATTTAATTCTTGAAGTAAACCAACACTGATACAACGACCTTCTCAACTCTGTCAAATATTTTTTATTTTTAAAGAAATCCATGAGTTGTTCTTTGCATTAATCCGCTAATTCGACTAGATCGATTTTGGCATACTGATCGAATACTATCTACTCTCTGGAGGGTTGGACACATGATTGGCATTCATTGGAGTTGTTCTGTACTTGTGCTTGGGATATGAAAATAGTTCATTGAGTTGGTGGAGAGAAAATGTAGATAGATGATCCTTGGTACAGTGATCCACAACCAAAGGCATTGTCGTGGAAGGCTGCCCTGTGTTTTCCGGAACTGTTTTCCCTGTGTTTCCCTGATGCTTTAAAACAAATGATTTTTTCGGTGGATATTTGATGCAGACAATTCGTATGACGATTCTTTGTGATGTTATAGGATTTTCCAAGTGTTAAATTTTGACGGGATAGAAGGGCGAATCTGGAGCAGAGGTGGAGCATAGGGATTGGTTGGGGTGAACAGTGTTTGCCTAGCCAATCCCATAAAGAGAACACCTTCGATGTAATTATTATTATGAAGAGATGTGGTTTATTAAATGTGAAGGATATGAACAGATTGAAAATAGATGGAGACCATAAACATTAAATCAACATTATTAACATATTCAACTTAAAGAATTAAAATATTATAAATTTAAATTATAATTTTAAAGTGTTATTATAAGAGCCAGACGACACTCCGAGTATAGGGTGGATGTGTAGGTGTAATATAGGTATGTAAACAATTTTAAATACGGGCTTAGTTAGAAAATAATAGAAAGTTAAAAAACATTTAAATGTTGGCGTTAAAAGTAATAAACAAAATGTTAAAAGTAATATCAACAAAGGATGAGTGTAAACATTTAAATGTTAGATCAATTAATAATAAAAAATTAAAATTAAAGTTGTTATATTTTGATTTTGTTATTAACTTGTCAATAGGCTTACCATGGGCCAATACATGGCTTATCAATACCACAAGCCCAAAAACCATAATTTTTTTTCACAATCAATTTTTTTTTATAACAATATGACAAGCTTCTTAACCATTGATATTCACCCCCACTTTACCATGGATATTATTAACTTGGAAATAGACTTTGCTACAATACCATGGCATATCAATACCAGATGACCAAGAAAATAACTTATTTCACAATCAAAATATTTTATAACAATATGACAAGATTCTTAATCATGGATATTCACTCCCACTTTACCTCGATATTCTTAACTTGTAAATAGAGTTTTTTACAATACCATGGGCCACTACCATGGCTTATCAATACCACATGCTCAAAAAAGCATAATTTATTTCACAATCAAAATATTTTATAACAATATGACAAGATTTTTAACCATGGATATTCACCCTTACTTTTCCATTGATATTATGAACTTGTGAATGGGCTATGTTATAATACTTGGGGCCAATACCACATGCCAAAAAATCATAACTTATTTCACAATCCAAATATTTTATAATAACATGACAAGATTCTTAACCATGTATATTCAGGCCCACTTTACCATCAATATTATTAACTTGTAAATAAGCTTTGCTATAATACCATGGCCAATACCATGCTTATCAATATTAGATGCCCTAAAAACATAACTTATTTCACACTTAGAATATTTTATAAATATTTAATTTTAGTTTAATTATATATATATTTTAATTAAATATAAAATGTAAAAGGTTATCACTACTTTTGAGATATATCTAAACCCTCTATCCTCATGACTACTCCAAATATTCCCATAGAAATTAAAACAATATTTTAATAAATTTAAAAATGAAAATACTTATATATATATATATATATATATATATATATATAATTTATGTAATATAAATTATATTATTAAGAATAAGAACTAGGATAGATCCATCTTAACTAATGATCAAATCCATGGGAGAAATAAAATGCATGATTCTTTTATGTTTTTCATTATTGTATGTGATGGGGGAGAAAAAGACGGAGAGAGAGGAAGGAAATAACAAATACATAGAGAGGGGAGAGAGAGAGATATGGAGTTGGAGAGGGTGAGAGGGGGGAAATAACAAATACATAGTGTCCGGAGAGAGAGAGGGAGTGACAAGGGAGAGATGGTGTGTGTGTGTGTGAGAGAGAGAGAGAGAGAGAGAGAGAGAGAATCGGGGGAAGGAAGAGAGAGATACACAAATATGGAGAGAGAGTGTGTATTTTTGGGGGTGAGATAGAGAGAGGGAGTAAGAAACACACACACACACACACATAACCAATCTAGATCCATCTTAACCCTATATTTATCAAGTGAAAAGAGGAATCAAATCTCTTAAGATAAATTTTCCTTGAGTTTTGCACTCAAAAAATAAGTTTACACCTCTAGATATTTGATCCATCTTGGTGCTTGATAGATCCAGGGTTAAGATGGATCTAGGTTGGTGTTATTACACACATACTAATGTTTATTTTATTATAGGGCTTCTAAAAATATAACTAAATTATCAACTAAAAAAGGCATATAGATTAAATATATGGTAAACATTATATGCATCAAAATACTCATTTCATGATACATCTCACATTGCCAAGATAAAAAAAATCATAAATATTAACTAAATTCAATTACAATAATTGCTTCTTCCAACTTTGATACTACTTTATTTAATTCTACCTTTTAAGATTATTTTACTTAATCATAATTTTTTACAAAAATGGTTATGAAACACATATGCCTTATTGTTGAAATAATTGAAAGAAAATAATAAAGGAAAAATATTAACTAGTAAGACTAACACAACTATACAAATTATTCATTGAATCAATACAATGTAGACATAAAGACACATCATGATACATATCACTGTGGAAATTAATGTTTAGATTTTAAACCTCTCATGAAATTACTAAAACACAACACTCAAATATTAATGATCTAAATATGGGAAAACTAGTTATTGATGTGCTAGTTGCCTCATCAGTATTAAAAATGTGTTTAGGATCATCGCAAGTTAAGCAATTGTGAAGGGGTTCATGTGTCAAGTTTTTATGTGTCTTTGATGATTAAATTATGAGTTAATTAGCTTTTAAAAACCCATGTACAAAAAATCAAATGCAGAAAAATAACACATCATACACATAATACAATGGCTGATAACATAGTTCACCCCTCCTGGACTACATCTCCATGAACCTACTTCAACTAGTTAGGCCCTCTTGGGATTAAGAGTCAAATGTATGATTACATGCACCTGCAGTACTCCAATGGCTTTGAAACTTGTTCCATTGGATTTAGAAGACCAAAAGACCTCAAAAATGACTATTCAATCTCTGAAATTGGCTTCTAGCTGATCTAGGCTTGACCTCCCATCCTGGTGGCCCTATGCTTGTTTAATCTCCAAAGTAACAAAAAAACTTTCAGAAGTGCTCCAAAGCCTCTGAAACATGTTCCATTTTTTTCAAAGCATCAAATACATCTAAAAATTACTCTTCTTGAGCCATAATTGGTCTTCAGTTGATCTGAGCATGGCCTTCCCTCTTAGTGGCCCTGAGCTTAATTTTTCTTAAAAGTGACAAAAACTCCTGTATAATTACTCTGCCTCTGAAACCTATACCAATCGATTCAGAGCATACCAATCTACCAAGAATGACTCTTCCTGAGCCAAAATTGGTCGAAAATTTCTCAAGATACGGTCAATTATTTTTTCTCCTAGATTCCTCCTCCAAATCTGGAGAGGATTCCAGATAGCTCTGCCAAAATAAGAAATTCCGCCGAATTTGGGGCAATCCGCTAACTCCACCACCAATGAAATCCAGGATTATTTAATTATTAACAATGCTTAACTATGGATAAGCATGTATTAACTACACTTTAAACATGTTTTATAAATCCGGTTTTATTAACAACAAATCTCGGATTAGTGGGTTAATTCGCCATTAATTAAAATTCATCCAATGTTTGGATTCCCCTCCATCCCTGAGGTTATGTGGGAAGGTCATATGGGAGGAGGGATGGCATGCGAGGTTTCCCCCTCCATTCCTCCATCGGAGTTTGCACTGATGTTTAAATAAAAGTTGGGCGCTATGGTTATTAAGAACCATGTGATGGCCCATTGGTATAGAGGGAGAGTTGTATGGGGGAGGTCGTGGGGTCGAGCCCCTACTTGGCCCCTCTATACATGTTTTGCAAATACACATATGCACCATACCATTATATTAAAAATTTGGCTTAAATAAACCATCGGACTATTAAACATTAAGCCCAATGTTTGAACATGTGCCTCGGACTTTGGAATTTGGCCATATTAAATGGCGCTCCACCATAGTTGTATTTAATATATGTGCTCCATAATATATGACCCGAATACTAAACCATAAACTTTGGAATAATATCTATGCAAAATTTGTATATGGTTGAAATCCAAAATGATGCGCTCCACCAATGTTGGATATAACCCATAGTTTAATACCATAGGTTTATATAAATGCCACGGGCCATAGGTTTAATAAATATGCGCTCCCACCATTGAATAACAGCAGAAAACCAACCTTACCATATGAAACTCGAACCTCACCTTGGAGAGGGGGTTCACCAGGGAGGACACATGGTAGTCCTTGGTTGGGCTATCCTCCCACATAAAAAAAAAAATCAAAATCAACCTTAGGAAGACCTTAGGTGGACATTGGGAAATTTCACCTTCTAAAACCCTAACTGGAGAATCCTATTATGCCACTTGTCAGAGTGCCACTGGGAAAAAAACAGAAGACTATTCCCTGCATGCTGATTGGGCTGCCATGTCATCAGCCTGTCATTGTTTCTGCAATTTTTTTTTTAAATTGTCTGTTCTGAACGATGATCAATAGGCTATAGCTTCTTCATCTGAACTCGATTTTTGACAAAAAAAGTTGTGTTCGATTTCGGGTGACGGACCAGTGGCTTTTGTTTTGGTTTGGTGCAATTCTGAGTGCTTTGAATTTTGAGAAAAGTTTTTCCCCTAATCCAGATTTCGATCAATTAATGTGTAGATTTGAAACCTCTCATGCAATTTACTAAAAAAAAAGACTCAAATATACTCTACCTCTTTGAGAAAAGTAATTCATGATGGAGAACACACAACATCACCATGAAAGAAGAAACATCACACATGCATAGATATTTATCTAGGGGAAAGAAACTACTCAAAACCCCTTACTATTTGTATTGAATTAATGAAAGAATAGAGATGAAATACAATGCTTGCTCAAGCCTCAGGCTTGCAAGTGTATAGTCAATCCCCGTGCCTGACTCACTGAACCTGGCCAATACTTAGTCAATTTTCAAGCCCTCCAAGTTCCCATTTCTTTACTTTGTTCCTTGAGGAATTAGGCCTCTATTAAATAGGAAATTCCTCTAATTGATTGTGCAATTCCTAAGGATGGTACACCCAACCTCATGCAACATATGTACACTCAAATAGTTTACAACTCTGCCTTGGAAACTCCACCACAACTGGGTAACTCAAATTCTCAACATACATGAGATAATTTTGGTTAATTAACTAGTTATTTGGATGATCACTGAGCTAATTCTTACATCTTAGTAGTTAATTACAAGTGAGCAAAAAAATTAAAAAAAACTAAAACCTAAAAATGTAGATAAAGTCAAAATTTTAAAAGCATTAAATGGAAAAGGATACAAATTCAAAACTTTATGATCATGAATTCTCAACGATGGTTTTGTTAAACTAATGTTACGGGAAATTGAATTCAACAAATATTCAGTTTTATAAATCTATTTTATGTGAAAAGATATTTAATATGAAAGTTTTGTGTTTTTTATGTGTGGAGTGTTCGCTGCATTTATTTGGGGATTTTTTTTTTGACTGGAAAATTGCATCGTTTCTTTAAAAAAAATTATCAACAACATTATCATCTTCCACTATAAAAACATCATGTCCAAACTTGTAATTTCCAATATCATATTTAGGAATGTCATTGAGAATTTTACAAAAAGGAGGGGATGCTACATACGGAGGAATTATAGTGAAGAGGAAGGCTGATTGACTGATCAACTATGATACTAAAGTAGTCTTGAGAAATGCCATATTTACGTGTTTACCTAAACCGATGAAGAGGAAGTTATCATAATTGTGAGAAATTCATCAAAGCTGGCATATTCATCTCCATTAGAGTCGATTCCTGCTATCATACTACGACAGTCCTCCACGGAAGAAGAGTGTCCCAGGCTGTCGAAGGCCCTCACCAGTTTGTCAAGGGAGATCACTCCATTCTCAGGGAAGTGCGACCACGAGAGCTTACCGTCGCCATTGCCATCAAATTTCTAGAACACCACCTGCATCTCCCATGCGGTGGTCGAAAGGCGCGAGTGACGATGACAGAATGAAGATGGTTTGTCATTGTGGACGTCACTTTTGTTGGCGTTGGAGGATTTATGACTCTTCTATCGTGTCGAAGAATGAGTCGACTCGTTTGTTGGGTGAGCGATGCTGCTGCTTCTCATGGAGGATGACTTCGAAAGACGAGGGTGTGAGAAATCTGCAGATGTGAGGCCTCCCTTTATGAAATTTACAAGCTGTGGGAAATACAATATTTTCAAATTGTAAGGCACTGCATGCAAATATATCAAATATTTCTTCTTCCACTTCAGATCATAAAATTTGTCCATCTATTTTTGTTTGGGAACCGACTCAAACTCAAAGGCAACTCGATTTAGGAATCCAGTTTCTCATGGATTAATATATATAATTTCCATAAAGCTTCCCTTTCACAATTTAAGCCTTTTAACCATAGGAAGGTCACCAGGAAACTTCCGAAATTATCATCAATTCCCACCCCGCCCACCATTTGTATGGCTGCTATATATATATATATATATATATATATATATATATATATATATATATATATATATATATATCTATATCTATATATTATGAGCAAATCAGCTCTGATTATATCTATTTTCTATTGGAAATTTAATTCCAATTGCAAACATGTGCAGGAGGATAGAAATTGAATTCTAATATGAAAACTGAAGGACAGCAGCAGTAAGAAATGTTTTGGTTAAGTTCGCACTCCACTGTCCATTAAAATCTCGTGTTTATAAACTTTGCAAATCAATTTTTTTTTTCAAAAGCCGTAGCTTTGTTTCTAAAATGAAATCTGTGGTTTGACCACGCAACCCAGCTCTCCATCTCGCCACTTAAACCCAGCACCTACTGCCATTACTGCATCCACCCTTCCTGCATTTTGTTCTATTTTGAAATGGGCCACATCACTCATGTGGAGCCCATGACTCCATGATGGATAGCCTGCATCCAATCACACAACGATCACACATCCTTGAAGCCTTGTCACGACCCTCCTTTATCTGCGCGACAAACCTGACCCACCTCCACCACGTCGGCAGTCCATCGTCCAATAGCGTTCGTGTCGCACAAAACTGTGGATACATCACCAGAGGGTAAAATGGACACGATAAACTTATTAAAGTTTTTTGAAATCAGTTTGAGATCCACCACCATGTCAACCCTCTAGCTAATGAGAGCACGATCACACCATTTGATGCACAGTAAGCCAAGAGCATAAATGGATGCGATAAAGTCTTTAAACCATTTTTTATTAAGACGGTTGAAATCTGCGAAATGAATTTGCATTAAAGTTTTAGACTTAGGGTTAAATGTTTTAAATATTTGATTGAATACGCCATGTTATGTTTTGTTTTTAGACTTGGGTTATATAAAAAGTATAGTTTTTATTATATATATATATAATGTGCAATGTAATATGAGTAATATGCGTTGACTGTGTATGTGTAATTTTTCCCAAAGGCAGAAAATAAAACCAGAGAGACAAAGAACATAATTTTTGAAGAAAGCACTACGTGTGAAGCAGTTAAAAAAAGAAAAAAATTCTGAATGTAATCTAGAACACAGAAGTTCTGAAGAAATCCTCATTTTCTAATCTTGTTTTGTTTGAATGAAAAAGAGTGTTTCATCCATCTCTGTCCAATTTTTTTTTAATATCTGTGTTTGAAGAGAGATTTTCTTCTTTCTTTTAGTTGTTTGGAATATTCAGAAATTCCAACATGGTATCAGAGCTATTCCAGGCTCTTTGCTTTTTCCAAAGAAGCTGAAGGAAGAAGGAGTTTTTGAAGCTTTTGACTAGAAGCGTAAAATATCAGCAAAGCCAGGTATCTACCAAAATAGATTTTTGAGTTTGTTTTAAAGAGTGTAGTCCAAAGAAGTCTTTTTAGAGATAAAGTTTATCTCTAAGCAGTGAGAAGGTTTATTTAAAAACACAGTCAAGTTTTTTAAAGCATAGTTCAGAAAGCTAGAAATGGAAGGAGCCAACACAAGCACGAGTATGGGAAATACTCAACTCCCACAATTCAATGGGAAGAACTATGACTATTGGGAAATCAGAATGAGAGCCCTGTTTGCCTCTCAAGATTTATGGGAGCTAGTTGAAGATGGTCTAGAAGAACCAACAGATGAAAAAGAATTTAATGCCTTAACACAGGTAGAGAAGGATTTGCTTAAGAGTAATAGGAAGAAGGACTCCAAATCCCTCTTCTATCTCTGTCAAGCAGTACATGAAAGTATATTTCCAAGAATTGCAGCAACAAAGAGGTCAAAGGATGCATGGGATACCTTCCAGATAACCTACCAAGGTATGGAGAAAGTAAAGACATGAAAGCTTCAATTAATGAGAAGAGATTTTGAGGTCATTTGCATGAAAGAGTCTAATACAATAGACTCATTCTTCACATTGTTGATTGGGTTGGTTACCCAAATGAGATCTCATGGAGAGACAATAGAAGAAAGAATAATAGTGGAGAAAGTGCTGAGGAGCTTACCCTCAAGATTGGATGTGATAGTCACAACCATTGAAGAGACAAATGATCTCTCAAAGTTTACAGTTGATGAGATTCATGCATCATTGATGACACATGAACAAATATTGGGTAGAAAAAAAAACTCATCTTTGGAGCATGCTTCAAGATCCAAATTTCATTTGGAAGAGGAAGAGGTCAATGCTGCTCAAACTACAGAGGAAAAGGAAGAGGAAAAATCCAAAATAGAGGAAGAAACAACCCTACAAATACAAGTGGAAGGGGCAAAAATAAAATTCAGAATCAAAGCCAAGGCAACAACCAACAATGTGGACAAAATCAAGCACATGGAAAAAGGTATGATAAATCCCCAGTCCAATGTCATTAATGTAAAAAGTATGGCCATTATACTAATGAATGTAGGAAGAAACAAAGTGACATGGGTAGTAGACCCAATGCTAATTTTACAAAAGAAAATATCAGTCAAGAGAATTTATTTTTAGCATGTAATATGGCTGAAGAGAAAAGTGAAGATATATGGTTTCTAGATTTAGGATGTAGTAACCATATGACTGAAAACATTTCTATGTTTTCCATGATAGATGAAAATGTAAAGTCTCAAGTAACATTAGGGACAGATAGTAAAGTCTCTGTCATGGGAAAAGGCAGAGTAAGTATTTTGACAAAGAAAGGAGAAAGGAGATCCATATCAGATGTTTACTATGTGACTGGTATGAATTGTAACCTTTTAAGCATTGGAAAACTCATTTAGAAAGGCTACAATGTTTTATTTGAAGATGATGTACGCACCATCATGGATAAACCACCAAGAAAGCAATGCATTGCACAAGTGAAGATGACAAGAAACATAATGTTAGATGAGAGCAGATTTGAAGAAAGGAGCTGCAATGGCAGCAGTGGCATAAGATACTTACCAAAGAGAAGCAAAGAATGAAAACTGGTTATGGCACTTGAGATTTAGACATCTCAACTTTGGAGGTCTGAATTTGTTGTATAGGAAAGGAATGATAATTGGATTACTATTGATTGAAAAGCTAGATAGCCTATGTGAAGGCTGCATCTTGGGAAAACAACACAGAGAAAGCTTTCCATCAGGAAATAGCATAAGAGCAAAGGAATCCTTAGAAATAGTCCATTCTAATTTGTGTGGACCAATGCAAACACCATCATTAGCAGGAAGCCACTATATGCTAACCTTTATTGATGATTACAAAAGAAAAACTTGGGTTTATTTCTTGAAGTTGAAGAGTGAATTGTTTGAGAAATTCTGCCACTTTAAGGCCCTTGTAGAGAATCAAAGTGGGAAGCATATTAAGGTTTTAAGAACTGATAGAGGAAGAGAATATATCTCCACATAATTTTTGCATTTTTGCAGAGAAAATGAAATTCATAAACAATTTACGACAAGGTATACACCACAGCAAAATGGAGTTGCTGAAAAGAAAAATAGAACCATCATGGATGTGGTAAGAAGCATGTTGAAGGTAAAACATTTTCCAAATGAATATTGGGCTGAAGCTGTACATTGTGTAGCATATGTGCTAAATAGATGCCCAACAAAGAGTGTTATGAACAGAGTTCCGGAAGAAGCATGGAGTGGCATAAAACAGTTTGTCACCCACACAAGAGTTTTTGGTTGTGTGGCTTATGCACACATTCCACATTAGCTAAGGAAGAAGTTGGATAGTAAGGGTGAGAAGTGCATATTTTTTGGATACAATGAAGAATCCAAATCATACAGATTGTATAACCCATCCACTAAGAAATTTATGATAAGTAGAGATGTACAATTTATTGAGGAAGAAGCTTGGGATGGAAGCATTGAGAAAACAGTGAATGTAAAAAGTTGTTTGTCTCATGATAATAATGAGAAAGAAATGGCTGAAAGACATCCATCATTAGAAACACCACCTCCACCAACACAAGGACAACAAGGGACACCACAAGCAGGTATGAGAACACCCTTGAGAAGTGATGATAGTGCTTCTCCAAGCACATCACAAGGAGCAGATTTGAGTGCTTCTACAAGCACAAGTTCAAAAAGTGAAAGAGGAACCAGATTCAGAAGTCTGAATGCTATTTATAAGAAAGAGGCAGGAAATGAAGGTATGAACTCTTTATTTGCATTATATTGTCATGTAGAAGATCCTATTCATTTTGAAGAAGCTGCAAAAGAGAATAAATGGATAGAGGCTATGGATGACGAGATAAATGCCATAAAGAAAAAATAAAAAATGGGAATTAGTTTATCTCCAAAAAGGTGAGGAAGTTATTGGAGAAAATGGGTTTATAAACCCAAGAGAAATGCTAAAGGTAAGATTGAAAGGCACAAGGCTAGACTTGTTGTCAAAGGCTATAGGCAACAACAAGGAAGAGACTATGAGGAAACTTTTTCACCGGTTGTAAGAGTTGAAACAGTAAGAGAAATGTTGTCCATAACAGCACAACACAAGTGGAAAGTTTACCAAATGGATGTGAAATCAAAATTCCTAAATGGAGTATTGATGGAAGAGGTATATGTTGAACAACCTTTGGGATATGAGAAAGCAGGCCAAGAGAACAAGGTATGCAAATTGAATAAAGCTCTGTATGGGCTAAAACAAGCACCAAGAGCATGGTACAGTAGGATAGATGCCTATCTACTGGAAAATGGGTTTGAGAAATTTCAAGGAGAACCCACATTATACATCAAAGAAAAGGATGGTAAGATTCTAATTGTTGTTTTGTATCTTAATGATGTGATATTCACATGTAATGATGCTTACCTCATTGAGAATTTTAAAACAGTCATGAAGGATGAATTTGAGATGACTGATATGGGATTGCTAAGAGACTTCTTAGGAATAGAAGTAGAGAAAAATGAAAATAAAAATTTTATTTCTCAAACTAAATATGTAAAAGAAGTTTTGGAAAGGTTTAACATCCAGGATTGTAAAGCAGCAATTAATCCTATAGTGATGGGATTGAAGTTAAGCAAAGAAGACATCAGTAAGGATTTTGATCCAAGTTTGTATAAGAGCATAATTGGCAACCTTATGTATTTGATTGCAACTAGGTCAGATATTATGCATGCTGTAAGTTTAATTTCCAGATTTATGGAAAGGCCAAAGGAGGCACATTAACAAGCAACAAAAAGAATTCTGAGGTATGTGAAAGGAACAAAGAGGTATGGTATTTTATACACCACTTCATAAAATTCTGAATTTATTGGATATATTGAGAGTGATTGGGCTGGAAGTATAGATGACAGGAAAAGCACCTCTAGATATGTTTTCTGTATGGGATCAGAAGCCATTTCATGGGCTTCTAAGAAACCACCAATTGTGGCTTTATCAACAACAGAGGCAGAGTATGTGGCAGCTACAACAGCAACATGTCAAGCAATATGGATGAGGAGAATGTTAAGAAGTTTGTGTCATGAACAAGTAAATGGCACAACAATTTATTGTGATAATAGCTCAGCTATAGATTATCCAAGAATTCAGTGTTTCATAAGAGAATGAAACACATTGATGCCAAGTATCACTACATCAGAGAGTTAGTGAGCAATAGAGAAATTGTTTTGCAACATTGCAGAACTGAAGAGTAGTTTGCTGATATATTGACAAAACCATTGGGGCATAAAAGTTTTAATTACCTAAAGAAATGTCTCGGTATGCAAGAGAATGCAACAGTTGAAATTAAGGGGGAGTGTTGCAAATTTAATTCCAACTACAAACCTATGCAGGAGGATAGAAATTCAATTCTGATATGGAAACTGAAGGACAACAACAACAAGAAATGTTTTGGTTAAGTTCGCACTCCACTATGCATTAAAATCCTGCGTTTATAAACTCTGCAAATCATTATTTTTTGTCAAAAGCCGTAGCTTTTTTTTTGAAATTAAATCCGTGGTTTGACTGCGCAAACCAGCTCTCCATCTCGCCATTTAAACCCAACACGTACTGCCATTACTGCATCCACCCTCCCGCGTTTTTTTCTAATTTGAAATGGGCCACATCACTCGTGTGGAGCCCACGACTCCACGGTGGATATCCTGCATCCAATCGCACGTCCTTGAAGCCTTGTCACCACCCTCCTTTATCCGTGCGACAACCGTGACCCACCTCCACCACGTCGGCTGTCCATCGTCCAATAGCGTTCGTATTGCACACAACTATGCATACGTCACCGGAGGCTAAAAACGACGTGATAAAATTATTAAAGTTTTTTAAAATCAGTTTTAGGTCTGCCACTGTGTCAACCCTCCAGCCAATGAGAGCATGATCGCACCATTTGATGCACAGTCAGCCATGAGCATAAATGAATGCGATAAAGTCTTTAAACCATTTTTGATAAAGACGGTTGAAATCCGTGAAATGAATTTGCATTAAAGTTTTAGACTTAGGGTTAAATGTTTTAAATATTTGATCGAATACGCCGTGTTATGTTTTGTTTTAAGACTTGGGTTATTTATAAAATATAGCTTTTATTATATATATATATATATATATATATATAATGTGCAATGTAATATGAGTAATATACGTTGAATGTGTATGTGTAATTTTTGCCTGAAGGCAGAAAAGAAAACCAGAGATACAAAGAACAAAATTTTTGAAGAAAGCACTGCATGTGTAGCAGTTAAAAAAAAATAATTTTCGAATGTAATCCAGAACTGAGAAGTTCTGAAGAAATCCTCATTTTGTAATCTTGTTTTGTTTGAATGAAAAAGAGTGTTTCATCCATCTCTGTCCATTTTTTTTAACCTCTGTGTTTGATGAGAGATTATGTTTTTTCTCTCAGTTGTTTGGAATATTTAGAAATTCCAAAATTTTTCATTGTTTGGTGTCATCTGATGTCATAGAACGCACGCTGTTTCTACTGAGTTACATTTTTTCTTTACCGACATTATCGAGTAATGCAAATCGTTTTATTTGTATTTCTTTTGTAATAGTCCATGCAAAAGCTTTATAATTTTTAAACATTTTAACACACATATTTTATAAACATTTAATAAGATTATATTTTATGTCTAATATATCACCATAATTTAAGTGTGTAGGGAATTTAGCAAAATAACTTCCCATATTCTTTAACAGAACACCCATCACCATATAGACTCACTATAAAAATTACATTACCTTAATAAAAATACGAATTGTTTATTATTGGTTTATTTTATTTATATATGAAACTTTAAATTTTATATGCTTAATTTTTTATCAAAAAATTTAAACTTTATGTTTTATATGCTTATATTTATATTTTATTTCATCATTATTTTTTTCATTTAATTAAAGATGATAATGGGTTAGGTGATGTAAAGCCTACATCCAAAGGGTTGTTTAATTGAGTAGATTGATTGATATGATATGTACGTACTAGATTTGAATGGGATTTTTTAAATTATATATATATATATATATATATATATATATATATATATATATATATAAATTTAAATTTATAATAATTATAATTTTATTTTTTAATATAATTTTTTTGTGATTTTTTATTAAAAAAAAATATATTAATTATTATTATTAATATGAAAATAATATATATATCATTTTGATTGGGACTATGAATGGAATTGGTGACTTCACATGAGAGAGCGTCTTAATATAATACTCGATAACCGTTAGCACTCGATAACCGTCTATCCAAGACGCCATAAAGCACTTATGGGTATTCGATAGTGAAAGTAAAGCACTCTTACTGTAGCATTCAAATTAAGGTATTTAATTAATATTAATTCAAATAAAAATATTAAAATAATATTACAAGTTTACAAATATTTTAGTTTTGTTTTTAAATATATTTATTTTGAAAATTTTGATGAAGTAGGTTTTAAAGATTTCTTTGTAACTTAAAAAAAAATATTCTTACCATTTTGTCATTCATTTTTTACAATTTTTTCTACTAAAATTATAACTTATAATGTTTTATATTATATTTTCATTCCATTTTATCATAATGCATATTATTTATAAGATAATATAGTGAGAAATAATTATATGGTAAATTGTTTATTTCTATATATTTTTCATTTTTTATTTTTCAATTTAAGTAATAAACTATTTAAATAAATAAGTTTCTATAACAAGCAATTGTGTAGTGAGTGTGTATTTTATAGCAGTTTGTGAAGAGTCATCATCTTCTATGGTTGCAAGTATGTAGAAGAGAAACCACTACTTGGAGGAGATTATAAATGATATGGACATGGATATGTGTTCATCACCCAAGTGATATTATAAATGATATGGAGATGGATATGTATTCATCAAGCCAAATTTTAGATTAAATAGTTAACCAACACCATATTGGACTACATCAACATAGATCTGATTAGAAGAGCCTAGATCCATCTAACTCCGGATTTATTATGGGCCAAGAGTGATCAAATTAATATTTTCAAATATTACAACTTTGACATGGAAATGTTTATGTCTTTAAATATTTTAATAAATCCATAATATATGTTTTTCCCTTTTAAAGATTTGTTTTAACAAATGGTATTGACTTCAAGAAACAGTAAAGATGTTTAAAATTTTATCTATTTTGAGATGTTAATGTGGTAATTTTTTTGGTTAAAGGTAAATTAGAACACACTCACTTAATTGTTGTGTTAACCAATTTTTAATTGTTTATTTATATGACTATTTAGATTTATGTTTAAGTTGATATTAGCCAAAATTATTTTTATTATTTATTTACTAGAGACTTGACATACTTACACATCACCATCTTACTAGATCACCTAGAAAATTGATTTATGAATTTTATGTAAAGACTTTTTAAAATTGTAATAAAATAAAATATTACCACCCAAATTAAAAATCAAAATTTTCTATTTATAAAAATAGATTACCACCCAAATTAAAAATCACAATTTTCTATTTATAAAAATACTATATTCTACAGTTATGTTTAGAGTTTGTAAATTTTTAGATTAAAGATAACAACGATGTCAATAATTCACTTGAGTAGGAAGTGGATACTATATAAACAATATTATTAAACATTGATAAGAATCCAGAGCTCTAAGAAATCATTTTGATATTGTTAAAACTATTTAATTTTTTTTCGACAAGTTAAAGATAAAAACTGAATTGAATAGAAAGGTAACTTGCAGGTGAGCACTACACCTGGAGACTGCACACAAAATGGAGAGTACACTCTACATTCATTCATCAAATGTTACAACTATAAGTACATCACAAAGGAGTAGGAAGTTGTAAAAAAACTCCTATATCCTAGGAATTAATCCTAACTTAAGGAGCTATGTTACAATAGTGTAACCTTTTCTCCATTAATACAAAATAATATTAATTATTTTCAACTCTCCCCCTTAATGATGAAAGGATTGTCCTAAATTCCTAACATCTCTCTAAACAATTAAAAGTTGATTTTTCCAAGAGGCTTGTAAAAATGTCTGCCATATTGTCACAAGTTTTACAATATTCAATAAATATTTCTTTTGGCTAGACTTTTTCTCTAACAAAGTGAAACTGAGTATCTATGTGTTTTGTATTCTTGTGGAATACTAGATTGTATGATAGCTTGATGGTACTCTGGTTGTCACATGTGATGATGGTTGCTTCTTGTTGCTTTTCTCTTGCGTCATGGAGAAGCCTTCTCAACTAGATAACTTCACATGTAGATGCACATAATTCTTGGTACTTGGCTTCAGTTGAAGATAACGCCACAGTACTCTGCTTTTTACTGCTCCATGCTATGACCCCAGATCGAATACTAAATTCATAACCTGTGATGCACCTTCGGTCATTCATATTACTTGCCTAATCTGAGTTTGAAATACCTCCTAAAATAACATCAGATGTGTCAATGTATAAAATACCATAATCACTAGTACCACAAAGATATCTCAACACACTTTTTGCTGTCGTCCAATGAATTTCGAGTGGATTATACATGAACTGGCTCAACACACTAACATAGTTTTCTAAGTATGGTCTAGTTGTAGTTAGATATATTAGACTACCAACTAGTTGTCTATACAAAGTGGCATCCACCTTCATAGAGCCATCGTCACTGCATAAATTCAAATTCTACTGCAAAGGTGTTGATGTTGTCTTACACTGCTCCATCCTAAACCTTGTGAGTAGAATTCTAACGTACTTCCCTTGAGTAAGAAAAGTCTGTTAAGAGCCTCTCCAAACCTCTAGACCCAAGAAATAATGTAGACTTCCGAGATCTTTCATTTCAAAAAATTTCGACATCTGCAATTTGATTTCTTTGATCAAAGCATTTGCATTACCTATTACAATCATATCATCCACATACAAAGAAATCAAAATAATATGCCTTTGTTTATTATACATGGTATACAGATTTGGATCATTCATGCTCTTGTGAAAACCATGCTGTAAGAAGAATGAATAAATATTCTCGTAGCAAGACTAGGGTGCTTGTTTTAAACCATATAGTTCCTTTTTAAACCTACACACTAGATGTTCCTACCCTTCTTTAACAAACCCTTTAAGCTGGACTAAATAAATCTCTTCCTTTAAATCACCATTCAGAAATGCAGACTTAACATCTAGCTGTTGTAACTTCCACTGATACTTTGCTGCTAATGCTCTGAACATTCTAACGGTATTCAGTTTGGCTACATGAGAAAAGGTTTCTTCAAAGTCTATTCCCTCTTCATGTGAATAACCCTTTGCTACCAGTCTAGCTTTAAAATTTTCTATATTCCCATCTGCATTAACTTTAGGTTTGTAAAGCCACTTATAACCTATGGGTGTTTTTCCTTCTGACAGTTCTACTAGATCCCAAGTATGGTTTCTAATAATTGATTCTATTTCTTCATTCATTGCAACCCTCCATTCATCATATTAACTTGCTTCTTTATAATTTGTCGGCTCTATAAAATTTAAAATGTGTAATATCCCAAAATGGAAAAGACAGGAATATAAGACATAAACTAGAAAATACAGTGATACATCAACACATCAAGTGAAATCAGATCATATAGCCATCATATTAAACATTATAGTAGAAAATTATTACAAGATCTTGAGGAAAAAGATACTCAAGCTAGGAAAACAAGCCTCAATAGACCAAGTACATGAAATATGATCACAATTGCTATACAGGAATGCCAGAGGCTAAGACAACGCAGTTTTATTTGGGGCTTATTTCTGCTATAAATATAAACACATGGATCTGCTGATAGGGTGCTTAGAAAATGTCGGGATCAAGGATCTAGGCTTTCTAGCACTATTCCAAGATAACCTAGAAGGGGTTTATGGAAATGCTCAAAATGCATAATATACAAAATGTGGCCCTAGGGTTGAATAATGCTCTGCAGCTGAAGACTGATAGGAGGTGGATGATATAATGTAGAAATGGCTGATATCCCTCCTTACAACCTTTCCGGATAAAGGGTTGATCCCTTTACTAGAAACCAGGGTCAAGAACTTGGGTACTTGACCTCCCACTGCAAAATAATGCAGTTTCTGGAGGAGATTACACTGCGGATGAATGCTGCTACTTGGCCTAATGCTAGATGGTGGAATGAAGCTTTAAGAACTTCCTCACAAGCTTCCTGGATGAAGGGCTTCTCCCTCCACTGGAAAACAAGCTCAGAAATTGGGTTTCTCAACCCTCCACTACTCCAACCCTGCAACATGACACAATCCTAAAGGAGAATACGTTGTGAATAATGGCTAAAGCTTGGCCCAAATCCGAATAGTGGAAATGATTCTCAATAAACCTCTCCTTAGTAGACACTCGAAGTCCCCCGAGGATGAGGGTGGGATTTCCGCTCGGAAACACCCTTGTGCTAAATAGCACAACATAGTTAGCTAAATAGATGAAGCATTAAAATCGTCATACAATACGAATATAATATCAATAATATAAAATCATGTCTTATATGGCTTCCATCCTCTTCCTTTTATGCTTGGTGAGCTTCCTCACCCTGGGTCCCACTCATTAAAGGATTTACTCTCATGCATACACTCCTCCTCTATGACTTCGATGTCCTCCATTAATCCTCCACTATCTCCATAACAACGATGTTGATTTGGTTAGCATTGATCTTGTCCACATGCTCTAGCCCCTATTCACACCTCAAGGTGCTTTATACAGCTAATACAATGATCCACATTCACATGAGAAGTGGTTTTTATTCCTACTGAAGAGATTTATGGGTCTCTCTACCCACTTATTCATCTATCTTTTAATCAAAAGAAAAAATTAATATTTCAACTAGCTGAAAGCTAATTAGGAATATTATAAAATGTTGACATTAAAGCATAGTCTTTCACTCTGGCTGGTAATTGAGTCTGCCTATCCGACCTTCTCGGTATAGGAATCACCTCAAATCTGTCTACTTTAGACCTGTGTGGGCTTGCCTTGTTGACTACATCACCTGTTTCTTCATCTTTCTACTCCTACTGTTGATTATCCTCACTGATTTCTTCCATCAATAATGGAATGTGCCATTATTTATGATTGTCTTCCTTTCCTTCCTCAACCTACTCATGAAATATAATATCTCGAATTGCAAATATTTTATGAGTCACGAGATTAAACAAATTGTAGGCTTTAAACTCAATGCAATATCCTACAAAGACACATTTCATGGCCTTAGGATCTAACTTCTTTCTATCCTCCTTGTGTATATGGGAAAAGGCTTTTGACCCAAAAAATCTTAGATGACTCACTGTTGGTTTAAATCCATAAAGTGCTTCAAACAAAGTCTTAAAGTTAAGACATTTAGTAGGACTCCTATTCTTTAAATAAATAGCAGTGCTGATAGCTTCATCCCAAAAACCATTTGATAGACCCTTACCTTGAAGCATACTTCGTGCGCACTCCAATAGGGTTCTTTTCTTTCATTCTGCAACTCTATTTTGCTGTGGAGTGTGTGGCATTGTGAACTGTTGAACAATCCCATGATATCTGCAAAAATTCATGAACTCACCCAACCTATATTCTCCCCCTTAATCGGAGCGGAGAATTTTTATGAATTTCCCTGTCTGCTTCTCCACCAGACTCTTAAATTCTTTAAAACATTGAAAAATTTCACTCTTTTTACTTAAAAAATATATCCAAGAGAATCTAGTGCAATCATCAGTAAACAATAGAAAATAATATGCACCGCCTAGCGACCTAGTCTGCATAGTTCCGCATATGTCTGTATGCACCAGCTCTAGAATATCTCTTTCCTTCCTATTAGCATGAAAAGGAAATTCTTCTCTATGCATTTTTTCTAATGCACATCCATCACAATCTAACTAAACACTATGAAAAGAAGGAAGTCCATCGACCATACCTTTTCTTTGAAGTAGCATGAGGTCTTGTAAGCTAAGGCGATCAAATCTCTGGTGCCAGAGATTTTTGACTGTCAATCCTGTTGAAACCAGAGCTTGGTGTGGCATGCTCTTGACATTCAATCTGTACAGGATCCCCACACGCACTCCTAATGCAAATGGTTCCATATTTTTGTCCTTTATGACATAATATGTCTTGAATAATTTAACTAGCGGGTTTTGATTAGTTATAATTGATACAGAGATTAAGTTCTTCTTAATCCCGGGCACATACATCACATTCTTAATATGTCTAATGTTACTGCTAGGAAAAATTACCGGAATATCACCGTAGCCTTTGATGTCATAACCTTTGTCATCTCCTAGATAAATTTTAGATCCGCAAGAGGTTTCTTCAAAAAATTCAAACCAATTTATCTTACCTGTCATATGTGAGGATGCGCCATAATCAACATACCATATGTCATCCACATCCTCCTCAGAAGCTGAAAGAGCACAATCAACTACAAATAGTCAAAGATCATGACTGTGACCTTCATCAGCAAAATAGCTCATGTGCTTACTCTGCTTATTCCTGGCTACATCTATCTGCCTCTTAAAGCACAATTTATCTTGATGATCATTTTTCCCACAGTAAAAGCATTTAATGCCAGAAAAATTATTTGCAGACATACCTCTAAATGGTCTCTTTTGAAAAGTCCTTCCACCTTTCTATTGTTGATGTGGTTGTTTCCCTTTGTACGAATTTTTATTCACCATTAGCGTAAGATCGACACTCTAAGGTCTCAAATTCTGTCGCCGCTTTTCTTCCTGTAATAAAATTCCTGTCAATTCTTCAAATGCAGGGGCTTTATCTCGTGCTGCCAAGCCTGTGATGAACATATGATATTAATCCTTCATTGCATTTAACATGATTGTGACTAGATCAGAATCAGAAACCTTCTCCCCGATGTCACCCAATCTGTCCTTCAAATCTTTAACCCTCACAATGAATCCAACAATGGATTCATTCTCCTCCATCCTCATTGAAAACAACTTTCCCTTGAGTGAAAAGAAGAGATTTTGTTTTGTGTCTGGTATAAGTTCTTGAGCATTGTCCAGATCTCAGTGGATGATTTTCCATCTTTGTTGTGTGGGATAATATTGTCTTTAACAAATATCTTTAGTAAGAAATTTTCCTTGTTCTCCCTTTTATCCCAGTCTTGTATAAGTGCAGTTGTCCCTGTTACAATATTTGGTTTCTTCTCATCATCGTTGACAATCGACCACGCATTCGCTCCTTCAAGAAGTGTCTGTAGCCTGAATTTCCAATTGGTATAATTAGACCCATCGAGTTTGCTAGACTCGTTGAGTTATGTGTCTGTAAAGTTAGTCATACAAGAATGATCGGATTACTGATCCTCCAATTAATTCTAACCAATTGAATAATTACAAGCTACGCTAACAAAAAATTCAATACATACCAAAACCTAATCACTGATCTACCACCAAACCGACACGATATCTATGACTGCAACTTAAATCCACCACTGATCTGAAGAGTTGTTTTGGCTGCAACTCATATCCACCACAAATAGGAAAATCCCATGTGCCGAACGGCGAAGAAATGTGTCTAGGACTCAGATCCACCACAAACGGGAAAATCCCATGTGTAGAACTGCCAAGAAATGTGTCTACGACTCAGATCCACCACAAACGGGCAAATCCCATGTGCAGAACCTCCAAAAAATGTGTTGCATGACTCAGATCCGCCACAAACAGGCAAATCCAATGTGCAAAACTGCCAAAAGGGAGTTCAACGCTTTTTTGAACCAAAAATCCACGCTGAATTGAAATCACTGTAACTTACCTGAAATCAGCGTGGGTATGGCCCTAACAGTCACGCTGATTGTGCCTATCGACATGAATGTCAGGCTAGAAAACGTGCCGACCCGCTTGCGCTTAGAAAAAAAATCTGAGACCCTGCGAGTGAGGTGTTTGCTGTAGTCCACCTCCTCCTGTGAGCATTGAAGCTGCTATGTGCAACGTAGCCATGAAGACTATGTAGTCGTGAAGGCTCTGTAGCTGCGAGGGATTTGCACGACTTAGGTCTGTAAAGGAAATCAGCCTCACCCGGTCTGAGCTCTAATACCAAGATAAAAACTGAATTGAATATAAAGGCAACTCTCAGGTAAGTACTTCACCTGGAGACTGCACACAAAATAGAGAGTACACTCTACATTCATCATCAAATGATACAAATATAAGTACATCACAAAGGAGTAGGAAGTTGTAAACAAACTCCCATATCCTAGGAACTAATCCTAACTTAAGGAGCTATGTTACAACAATGTAACCATTTATCCATTAATACAAAATAATATTAATTATTTTCAACTGCTAATACCAAGTGGACAATAATATTGATAAATGTGGACGTCATTCTAGTAGACCAAGTTGAATTAAAGGAGGAGGTTCAAAAGGCAAGGAAACAAGAAAGGAAGGAAAATGGGAAAATGCTAGAAATAGGAAAGCTATTATTAGGGATAGATACAAAAATGAGAGTAATAAATATAAATTTGGAACACTTTGAAGTTTGGGTCCTATTTTGGAGTTGTTGTGGCTTTATATGGCTTAAATGTCCCATGTTAAGTTGGATTTTGAGCAAAATTGATATTAAATTTTTAGTCGAAATTTAGGAGCATGATGAATCTGGGGTCCCTAATAGAGACAGATTCATCTTGTAGTCAACATAGAGCAAGAAATCCTCTCACACAGGAATTGAAGGAATAACCTTTTATATAAAAACAAATGTTTCTTCTCAACTTCATAAGATAGACCTCCTGAATTGATACATCTAGATCAAAACATATGGCATTAACGATAAGAGGATTTATATCGTGATTTGTTATTTTGCACCAAAACCTCCACCTTCGACTCAAGTGAGGATGACATAAGGGTGCCCACACTTGGTTGGCCCATTGGGAAATAAAGGAGGATATAATCTAGCATAATAAGGATAATATTAAAAATGTTATTACTTCCAAATTTAAGGAGGCATTATGTGGTGGTAAAGTGTTAGAGGGGAAAAGGAAACTAAGATATTATAAAGAGATGATCAACCTCAATCTCGAAAACCAAGATTACAATTTTGTCTTGACAAGTGTTAAAAATAATGAACATTGCTAATATAAGAACTAATTCACACGAGCTCCATAGCAAATGGAGCATTGATCAATTCCCAAAACAACTTTGGAATGAAAAAATGTGCTATATTAAAAAGATTGAAGATGAAAATCACTTTCTTTTATATTATCCATCTTATAATCACATTCCATCTAATTTTCAAAATATTTGCTACAATACCAACATTTTTGACTTTTTTAGCTAACAAAACGATAATAACATAAAAGTGCTTCTCTCACTTCTTGTTACCTTTCCACCTTTTTAAAACACTATAGATGATATAAATCTTTATCTTTGTAAACATTAGTGCATTAATCATCATCATTTATGAAATATAAAATCATTTTGGCTCAATTAATAAGAATAAATTAAAAGTAAAGTTGTTATATTTTGATTCTGTTATTAACTTGTCAATAGGCTTTGTTACAATACCATGGGCCAATACATTGCTTATCAATACCACATGCCAAAAAACATAATTTTATTTCACAATCAAATTTTTTTATAACAATATGACAAGATTCTTAACCATTGATTTCACCCCCAATTTACCATGGATATTATTAATTTTTAAATATACTTTGTTACAATACCATGGGCCTATACCATGGCTTATCAGTACCACATACCCAAGAAAATAAATTATTTCACAAACAAAATATTTTATAACAATATGAAATGATTCTTAACCATGGATATTCACTCCCACTTAACATGGATATTCTTAACTTGTAAATAGGCATTGTTACAATACCATGAGACAATGCCATGGCTTATCAATACCACATATTCAAAAAAGATTTTAACCATGGATATTCACCCCCACTTTTCCATTGATATTATGAACTTGTGAATCAGATTTGTTATAATACCATGGGCTAGTACCACATGCCCAAAAATCATAACTTATTTCATAATCAAAATATTTTATAACAACATGACAAGATTCTTAACCATGTATATTCAGGCCCACTTACTACAAGGAAAAATAACCCTTATAAAAATACCCAAAAATATGTTTGTAGCGAAGGTTACTAGAGGAGGTTAGCGGGTGGATTTTTTTTTGTTTTTTTTTGTTTTTTTTTGTTTTTCGGTACATTTATCATCCTAAATCGCACCAGTGCATTCCACTAGAGAAAGCACTGGTGCATACAAAAAATTAGCACAACGGGACACCATGCGCTCGATACAAACCCACCCAGTGCATCTCATTACTATAGCACACCGGTGCTCTACAAAGATTCTGCACCGGTGCGTTCTAAAACCCCACACCAAAACTAGAACAACCTGGTGCAGTTGTAAGAAACCGCCCGGTGTGCCTATAAAACCTGCGCACTGGAACAAGGTTAAATAAAAAAAAATTATGGCCAAAAATCCTCATTTTTCATTTTTAGTGCTCTAGAGATCTCAAGCACCGATGCAAATTTACGTTGTGTGAGACGCCCTACCATCAGTGCTCCCATTGCACACATTGTTGTTGTCCATTGCCCACCATCTCCATTTTGAATTTTGCAAAACGATGGGACAATTTAATTTTGTAGATTCTACAGTCAATATGCCTCCTTGACGGCCAAATGTACAGGTATTTTATTTGTTTTTCCATAATTAAACCTTTTATCGGATTAGTTTTCTAAAAAAACTTAAAATTCACCTTATTAAAAAAAAAAAAAATCCTACACGATGCGCTCAAGCCATTCGGCTCGCACTGGTTCGTGGTGCTGCCTGTAAATTTACAGGCTGAACCGTAGCCGGTGCTAATGGTATCCGCACCAGTTCTAGGGAGGTAGCGAAATGACGCACCGTGTTTTTTTTAAATTAAAAAAATTGCGGTGTGGTCGGTTACCCGATTGCACCGTTGACCATTTCAGATTGCGGGAATGCAGTGCGTTGATGGAAATATCCCCCTTGGGGCGGGTATTTTTTTCAGCACAACACCCTCCCGAAATGGACATAGTCAACGGTGCGGTCATGTAAATGACCGCACCATTGACTATATAGTGATGTCAGGAGGGCGGTGTGCTTCCTAAACTATACGCCCCAGTGCAGATAGTTTGGTCAGCGCACCGCCCTCCCGACATTGGTACATAGTCAACGGTGGGGTCTGTTATACTACTGTACCTTTGACCTTGTAATAATGCCAGGAGGGCGGTGTGCTGAAAATTTCCAGGTGCACCGCCTCTTGTGCGCGACAAAAAAATATGCGCCGTTACCGGTGCATGCTTGTTTTTTGTGGCGCACCAACTGTTTTTTTTTGTTTTTAAAATTTTTTTTATATATGTATATTCCTAAATACATGTCTCATTTAATTAAAAAAATTTGTATTTAGTATGTCAATAATTCAGCGACATCAAAGGAGATAAGAGAGGGAACAACAACAACAACCGGCAAACCAGTATAACATGGCTCGCCTATGGGAGGCATGGGAGAGGGAGAGATATATGTACCCTCGTCCCATTACAACAGCCACCCAGGTGCTCCTAAGGGAGATAAGCCTCCTGAAGTTCTATGAGGAGGCTACATCGCTAAAGGGCCATGGTGGGTTTTTGCGACAGCTTATCCACAGGTGGAATGCCCACCGACAGGCTTTCCGGGTTGGTCCTAACCAGTGGTACGTGCCCACTAAGGAGGACATCTATTTCATTATTGGCCTATCGAGGAGAGGGGTGGATTTTCCCTCTTTCCCAGAGGTCCCCATTTCCTATGCAGCATGGAGTCAGATGGTGTACTCCTAGAGATACATTAGTGTAGATTTACTGTCTCCTGCAGATTTTCAGGTCTCCGGAGGTCAGTTACGTATTGCTTCATTTGGTGGAGAGGAGGTGAGGTGCCTCTCACTATTGATTTCGGCCATTGCACACCATCCAGCGACAGACAACGCACTAGTTGCCCGCTTCTATTTTATGTTGATTCTTTGTAACAAGAACCACGACTTGTGAGGAGGTCTACCATTTTTTTACGGTAGTTATATACAACTTTAGATAGATGTCGTGCTTAGGCACAAGGGAGGGTGAACTTCCCTTTTTCTTCAGAGCTATTTTGTTTATTTTTTGAGAGGTTTCCAGAGACGAGGCCTACTTTTGTTTGGAAACCTTGTAGGCTGATGTTGTATGTACAGATGTAGATGTGGGGACAGATGATGCCCAAGAGGGGCGATTCAGAGTTTTCGCGAGGATATCGCATGATGCACTGGAGTTTCTAGCCAGTGTTGATTAACATCCCTTTGTTTTGGTCCCTTGTCTATATGATGGTTTGGATTGGTGAGGGTGTGCCAACATCCTCTTCACAGATGATGAGTTTCTAGATGATAGAGGTAATATTAATGTTTTATTTAAATTTATTCTAACATGTTCTTTAACTTGTTTTTATTAAACTGTTTAATGAAATTGTCTAATTATTGTTGTGTACTTATATATATTTTGCAGACATTGGGTCATTTGATGGCGATGAGATGCCACTGCCACCAAATGATCTAGGTGTAGATCCTAAGGACGATCAAGAGATGGTATATGTTGAGGATCAGGCCAGTTCAGACATACCTGGTCCTCATGTTGCACCGGTACCGAATGTTGCAAGGCGTAGGTCTGACACTAGATTTAGGATGGAGTTGGGCGATCAACTATGTGCACTGCTTGTGGAGGGGAGAGTCAGGCCCGCCACTATGAGAGAGATACATATAGATGTGGAGAGGCATGCCACGTGACATGTTCATCCTGATGCGACATGTCATAGGAGCTCCCAGCTTAGTGACACGGTTGAGGAGGGTCCTTCGATGTAGGCATGGTTGAGACGCAGTATGTAGATAGTCGAGCAATGACGCATCATCTCATGATCACGATCAGGGGAGTGATCGTCGTTCACCTCATGCCGCAGATGAGCATCTTGCAACATCGACCATTAGTCATGATCATGAGTAGGCTGGACCATCCACGTCGAGTCATCATGATCAGCAAGCTAGATCATCCATGTCGAGTCATCATGATCAAAAACCTGCAGTATCCAGCAGTACTCATGATCATGAGCAGGCTGGACCATCCATGTCAAGTCATCATGAGCCCGGCAGTTACTACTATTGATGATGTACCACCAACTGATATTTGACATTTATATTACAGTTGTATATTTTTTACATTATATATATATATATATATATATATATATATATATATATATATATATATATTATGTTCATGTTGCAGTTGTACTTAATTTACATGTTGGTGATCATCATGATGTCTATATTGTTAGGTCATGTTAGATATGTTCATTTAATGTGCAACTTGCAGATAGATCTGTATGTGATAGCAGTTATTTGACATGAGATGTATATTTGATGTTTGTGTTGTGATGATGTTATACAATGCTAATTGTGTTTTGTTAGATGATCATTATCACGATGATTAGATGATGTTAGTGAATTCGAATGTGTTTTTTCGTTGCATATGATGTTTTTACGATGGTTATCATGATCATGATGTTTATTTAGTTTAATATTAAATCATGATATTTATTAAATATTATGTCGTGATTGTAAGTGAAATTTTTAATTTTAATTGTATATAAAATTGTAATTGTATGTAAAATATTTGTAAAATTTTAATTGTAATTGTAATATTAATTTATTGTGAAATGATTGTAATTGTAATTGTATACATTTAAAATTGTAAAATTGTAATGGTAATTCTAATTGTATGTACAATTCTAAAATTGTAATTGTAATTTTAATTGTATGTGAAATTGTAAAATTGTAATTGTAATTGTAATTGTGATTTTAATTGTAATTGTATGTAAATTTTTTGTAAAATTTTAATTGTATTAATGTGAAATGATTGTAATTGTAAAATTTTATTTGTAATTGTAATTATATGTCAAATTCTAAAATTATAATTGTAAACATTGTAAATGTAATTTTAATTGTAATTGTATGTGAAATTGTAAAATTGTAATTGTGTGTAAAATATTTGTAAAATTTTAATTGTACTAGTGTGAAATGATTGTAATTGTATGTAAAATTCTAAAATTGTAATTGTAATTGTATGTGAAATTGTGAAATTGTAATTGAAATTATAATTATAATTCTAATTCAAATTCTATGTAAGATATTTGTAAAATTTTAATTGTATTACTGTGAGATTGTAATTGTAAAATTGTAATTGTATGTAAAATTCTAGAATTGTAATTGTTATTTTAATTGTAATTGTATGTGAAATTGTAAAATTGTAATTGTAATTGTATGTGAAAATTTTAATTTTATTAATGTGAAATGATTTTTTTAATTTTCTAAATTTGTAAATTTGTAAATTTGTAAATAATTGTAAAATAATAAATCTAGAATAATATGAAATTTTTTAGCATAATAAAGTTTAGAAAATAATGCAAATAAATTCATGTACTTTAGAATTATCATTATTTTATTATGATCTTACATACAAAAAAAAACTCTATACAGTACACCATTGTTTTTGAGATCAACATAATTGCAAATTATCAAATGTAATATTGAATTTAACATTAACACAATGAAAATTATCAATTAATTCAAAATACATAGTATAATGTTTCGAAAAAAAGAGCCTTATAAGTTATAAGGTAATGAAGTCCTCTTCTTTATAAAAACCCATCTTAAAAATTATAAATATTGATGAAATAACACATGTACCATATCACTCTCGGTTCTCATGATCACCCTCATTATCTTCCAGATCGCTTAGCATGATAACACTATTGTTCTCAAAAATATGTTTTGATCTAGGGACATGTCTCAATACGAACCGCCAATCCCTATCCAACACATCTGGGTTAAAAAACACCTAGTTGCAGTGTTTGGGGAAAAAATAGGGCTCCTTAGCTTTATCTCACATCTTTCTAGAGTTGATACATATCAGCCTATTATCGCAATCTTCCTTTACATTATTCCGATCAAAGGTATCCCACCACTTGCACCTAAAAGTAACACATTGGAAAGAAGAGAAGTCCACTTCAATGATCTCTTGTATCTTTCCGACGTAACTTAACGTCCCTCGCACTAGGTTTTGATCACAGTGGCTAGATCAACTAGATTGATCGAACTTGACTTCCACTCCATATTCTTGTGTCATGTTTCCATCATCGACATTTTCTGTGCAAAAATGGTGTCCATATGCCCACATAGATGGGAACAAATGCACTTATAAAAAAGTTAAAAAATCATAGTGTCATGTGTCTTATAATAACCCAACCATTAAAATATGAAATATAGATGTAAGTACATTTGAAAGGTGCATTATTAAGTTTCAAACTTACATATAAATTAAATATATTATTACCAAGTTGGTGCACCCAATCCCTACGTTTAGCGCATCCTCTTCAGCGCGCGGGTAACGATCGATTGCACCATATTTCTCTATGAATTGGTTAGCAAACCAATTGTTGGGGCATATTTTTGGCATATTTTCTTTTAAATGATTGGGATAAGGCACACTTCTACCATTCAACCGTATGAATTATTTCCTGTCACTATCCCATTTCATCCCCTTTTGTTCGTACAATGTGACCCATGGTTGTGTCGCTTCAGAATTGTAAGGAACGGATTTATTGTTTGCTTTAATTTCTGCATTCGCTGATGAAATCAAACCGACATTATATAGTACCTAGAGATAAAAATATACATTATATCTAAGTTCAACATGAATATTTACTTTGTGTAAATTTGAAAAATTATAAGTCGCTTACTCTTTATCAAGCGTTTTTTTCCATTCGTTTGGAGCAACTCCCCTTCTCTTTTGTCTTCATCCCTTTCATCGTCCCAAATCACCACACCTGGTCTGTTGTTGATTTGCTTGATGTACTCACTGGCATAATAGAAAGACTCATAAGATATGTACCCCTCTACCATAGACCCCTCGTGTTTTTCCCTTTGTCGAACAAAATATTTCAATTTCTTCATGTACCTCTATAAGAAGAACATCCAATGACAAGAAACCACCTCAAATAATTCAACCTCATCTAATGGGTGGATTAGAAGATGAACTTGCAAGTCCATGAAACTCGTCTGTAGTTCCTTCTCAAACATACAAACAATTTCAACTATCTCTTGACGCCACTGTGGAATGCTAGCCACATGAATCTCCTTTGACGTGATCCAATGTAAAAATGCATATAATTTATATATGGCATGTCCTAGGTCTTGGAGGGATTCATGTTTCACACACCCACACACGAACAAAGGATAATGACACTGCAAAGTTATAAACACGTGCAATAATATAAAAAATTAATTATGTTTTATGATCCCTGTGTGGGATAAAATTTATTAATATAACAAATAATAAAATCACGCTTTTGACATTATAAATACTCTTATAATATTCAAATGGTCATGTGATTTAAACCCCGAAAAATGGTCATCCACGGTGAAGCAGCGCCGTAGTGAAGACTCGTATGAATATGTCACCCTTACACCCATTATAACTTCCTTTGCCAAAGAAAGATCATTTTTTTTAAAAATCCATGGGACATCACCTTCTTTGAAATACCATGAATTAGAGGGACCAATGCCTGCCTCTGATCCTGTACTTTCTAATCGTCTTGGCCATTGTTTCTTTTTAGTTTTTGAAGTAATAAGATATTTCCTAACAACCAATGTGTTACTTTGTTTCGATGATATGTGCCTCCATAAAGAAGATGAAACATTTTTAAATATATGCACATGATCTAACAAGTGGGTAGTATTAAGATGCTCCCAATATGGGAGGTTATAAAAGATAGATTTCCTTTTCATCCCAATGGGAAATTTCTCAACATAGGTGCCAAAGAATTCTGGATCATCGAACATAAACTCCCCATTTGAATCAACCATTTCTATGAACTCATTCTCCTTCTCTCTCTCATATTCTCTAAGCCATTCAATTGGTGTCGTTATTAGAGACCTTTGGGTTCTCTCTCGTTTACCATTGAAAGCGAATGCTGCTCTTCTGTAAGGGTGTTATTTTGGGAGGAATACCCTGGAGCAGTCATACACTGGCTTTCCTAGGTCGTTGGACAGTCTAGCTTTTAGAGAAGGTCCAAAACATCTACATCCAAAATACCCTTTTGTTAAAAGACATGTGAAATTATTTTATACAATTTATATGCGTAGCACGTTAAAGAATATCATGAAGATCATAAAAATTACAATGAATTAAATAACTAATATGCGAAAGAATATTGTTACGTATATAAACAAATCAATAAACATGTAATTTACTAGAGAAAACTCCTAAGCCTGGATAATCATGTGTCGTGTAAACACATATGCCATGCAACGTAAATCTCCCCTCTGCCACGATGGGTCTTGATACATCGTATACATTTATCCCATCCCATAATTCCTTCAATTCATCTACCAGTGGTTGTAAGTAGACATCTATATTCTTCACTTGTTTTTTATCAGGGACTATGAGAGCCAACATAATATGTTCATTCTTCATGGACAACCATGGGGGGATATTGTTATTGATCACTACTATAGGCCAAACAGAATAGTTGGTGTTTTGGAGGGAATATGGGTTGATGCCATCCATGCCTATGCTGAGTCGTAGACTTCGTACTTCATCCTTGAATTTTTCGAGCCATGTATCCTCTATATGCTTCATGGATATTGAATTAGTTTGGATTCATGTAACTCCGAACTCTCTTCTATGTGAGGCATGCCATCCCTGCAACATAGCTAATTCTTTGAAACGAAAGAGCCTTTGAATCCTTGAGATTAAAGGCACGTGCCTCAATATCTTAAAAGGAGGACCATGTGATTTTCCCTTCTTTTTTTATTTATCATACCTGTCATGCCCACATTTCAGACATATCTCTTTGTCTGCATATTCTCCTCTATATATAAAATAATCATTTGGACATGCATGATATGATATGTACTCAACACCCAACATTTTCAACAATTTATTTAACTCTTCACAGCTACCGGGCAAGACATTATCACTCGGAAGAACCTTATCTTTGAATAACATGTAGTTGGTGATCATGGAAAATATTAAATGTACATTAATGCTAATATACTTATTAATGTTCATACAATTGACCATTTGTAATGTTCATTGTGTGATTATATTTCTCAAAATTATATAAGAGAGGAATTTATGGTAACTTACCTCAAAATTTCAGAGAAATATGCATTTGATAAGCCAAAATTTGCTTTCAATTTGTACAGTAACATCGTTGTTCCCAACTGGGTAGATTTTGACTAACCACTAGGTCCAAAGAGAGGGGTGGTGGAACCAAATTTAAGGCTTTCGAAAAAGGTGTCAGCGATATGAGCATCATCCCCTACCTGATCATCGTTTTGGAATTTATCTAACAACATTGTCTCCATCGCAGTCGTATCCCTTAAGTAATCATCCATACCAACCTCTATTTGATTGCCTCCATTGCCAATTTGTGAAGAATTGTTGGAAATATTGTCATTGATGGCTAAGGAAGTGGAAAAGAAGGAGCATCTGAAACAGTAACTAGGAAAAGAGAAAAGCAAAGTAGCAGAGAAGGACAAAGGAAGAGTGCATTTACAGAGAGAAATATCAGTCAAGGAGCAGAGACAAGCAGTGAATTGAAGCAGAGTTGTCCAGAGACAGAGGAATAGAAAATCTGGAAAATTGAGAAGAATAAGTGAAGTTCTTGTAAATAGTTACATTTGTATATCATGATGAGGGATTGCTTCTAAACTCTCTGAAAATTATATGTATATTCTTGATTGAATTCAGTAGGAAGGATATTTGAGTCCCTGTGTTACTGACAGTGGGATTATGTACGTGTAGACTGCTTGAATTTTGAAAGCATTACTCATGGTCTGAAAATATCATAAGCTCTGTGGAAGGAGTAGATTCGTGAATCTGTATAAGATATCGGGTTGCTAAGGCCATGATACAGTGAACAATGGGGAATGTATAACCTGATGAAGCAGCGCGTTATAGTATGCGGAGGAGTCGTATTGAAACATTGATGAACCAAAAGATTGACGGAACCTTGAGCGAAGGGGCAGAACCATGAAGGACGAACAGTAAACACAGTTTTTGGTTTTTATCGCACCACCTTTGCACGGTGAGCGGTATTTGAGGAGAGGGGAGCGATTCCATAGAACGGGCGACACGCGTCCCTGTACGACTCCACAAAACCGCTTGTCACTGCGCGCCATCGCACGTTATTGTTCGACCCAGGATGCCCAGTGATATTGTTGAGCACCGTCGATCTGGAGGGAAGCCATCGGACGGTGGTCGTATGAGGAAGATGCGTGAAGTTTAACAAAAGTACGACGACCATCGTGCGTTATTTTTCGCGCGTCTTCGCTGAGCGATATCCGTCCGATCAAATGAGGCGGCGCGACGCAATAACAACCGTCGAATGGAGACGACTGTTAACGTTGGGGCCCATACACATGTATTGAGGTTTACGGGTTTAACCCAAAGTATTATGTCGTGTATTAAGGGTGTGGGACCCGATTTCCCTTCACATTATTGGTTCAATATACATTGTTGTGTTATGCCGAGATCTTCACCCGACGTGGAAGACAGCTGTGACCAACTCAGCGTCTTGCGTCACTGCGGGGGATCTCGAGGTACGGATGAAAATTTTGGCTGGTGCCCCCACACTCAATCTCTGCCATTCATCTCTGTTGTCCCCACAGTTAACTCGGTCAATTGCAGAGGCACTTGTCTCGATATCCGGTGCGGTAGTTGTGTCTGTGGGTTGGGTCTTTTGATAGGAACTTTAATTATCAGCGCAAATCCCCAAGTCGAAGATTAAATATTATTGAAGGGCCCGAAAGGTTATATGGATATATATTACTACTGGGTTTTTATATAAGTCAGTGGCACGTTAATGTTTGTAACAACTAAAGGGGGAATTGGATTAATATCTCAATCTCAGATTGAGATATTAAAAAGCCTTAGTTTAATTAATTGCCTGACCAAGAAAATAGAACAATGAGAAGTTGTTTGGGGTTTGGGTAGACCCCGCTAGATTATCTAATTGATCCTGTCCAGGAATACCATTAGCGGTTTTTTGGTTTTGACTCATGGTTTTAATAAAGGAAAAAACTATATAAGGAGAGGAGAATTATAGTACAAGGTGTGCATGAAGAGGGGTTGATAACGAATAAATATCTTTAAGAGATATCTGTATGATTGAACTCTGATAGATCTGAATCTACGATGCACCTGTGGATACGATGAAGGTTCAAGATCTCTAGATCTAGAAATGATGAATATCTAGGAAGATCTGCAAAAGAAATGATGAAGACCTGCTGCAAGTCTGATGTACAAATTGAAGAAATTTGGTGGATCTGAGGGTTGAAGCCTTCAGTATGAGAGTGGAAGTTTTCTGCCAGTAGAAGCTGGTGTTAAAATCAGGGGGTTGGAGCTCCCTTCCAGTATTGACTGGAGAATTAGGGAAGGTTGTAGCCTTCTACAGGTTGGTGCCTGCGTGTTGGTATAAGTCTGCGCCAGTACAAAATTGTAAGATGTTTTCTTTATAATTAATATTGAAGACAGAGATGACAGCAGCGGTGTTTTCTCCCGAATTGGGTTTCCACCTTAAATATTGGTGTTCATGTGTATTTCTTGTGTGTGATGGTTGATTCTGTTATTGCTGCTCATGCTTACTGCTTACCAAACATCTGATGAATGAATGATGCAATAATCTAAGTAAAGAATTAAATGCATAAAAAGTAAAATGTTTTCCAATCAGCTCTAAATACTGATTCACCCCCCCCTCTCAGTATTTTTCCCAACAATTGGTATCAGAGTAGGTCCTTCTGAAAAATCTTAGCCGCTAGAAGGAAGATCAATCAAGATGGAACAACATCTATCAGGCCTCCACTCTTCAACGGAAACAATTTAATCTTCTGGAAAAAAAGGATGAGATCCTATCTTCAGTATCTGGGAGCAAATGTATGGGCTATTGTTGAAGGATGATATCAATATCCAGTCGTAGTACCAATAGATCCAATGGAAAGAAAGAATTATGAAACAAATTCAAAAGCGGTCAATGCTCTATTGGGAAGTCTAACTGAATCAGAATTTTTCAAAGTCATGCAGCTGAATACAACAAAGGCCATATGGGACAAAATCATTCTAAGTTATGAAGGTGATGCAAAGGTAAAATGTGCTAAACTCCAAACTCTCAGAATTCAATATGAGAATCTAAAAATGCATAATGAGGAGAGCATTGCCAATTTCTTTTTACGTCTTGATGATATTGTAAATCGTATGAGAAATATGGGAGAAACAATAACCGAATCTACTTTGGTTGAGAAAATTTTAAGATCACTAACGACAAAATTTGAGTCAAAAGTTGCTGCTCTTGAAGAAAAATAGGATCTTCAAAATCTTACTGTGGTGCAACTTCATGGCATACTAATTGCATATGAAATGAGAAGAGGAGGACCATATGAAGTCAAAGAAGCCGTCTTTAGAGCTTCTACAAAAGGGAAAGAAGTACAAGAAACATAAGGATTAGGGTATATCTCAGAAGAAGATGAGGTAAATTTTGTAAAGAAAATCCAACTTGGTACAGGACGGTTTAGAGGTAAGCTTCCTTTCAAATGTTTTGCTTGTGGAAGAGTTGGTCATTATGCTGCTAAGTGTCCTCACAAAGAAACACATGAAAAAGGAAAGGCAGTAGCAAGAAGGAATAAAAACCGGTTTAGCACTAGAAAAAGTTACTATACTCATGAAGAAAGTGATGGGTTATCTGACAGTGAGGAAGAATGTGAACAAGATCTTAGACTTCTCATGGCATTTGAAAAGGAATCTAGAGAAGAAAAAGATACTTTTATGGATGCTTTAGAGGACAATGATTTTCTTGATGAATTCAATCAACTCAAAATATGCTTAGAAGAAAGTAAAATATCCATATAAACTCTAAAAAATCAGCTTGAAGAAAAAGAGAAACACAATGAGAAATTAGAATGTGAAATAGTAAGTCTAAGAAAAGAAATTGAGAAAGTGAATACTTTGAATCTTAGATTTTATAAAGGATATGAAACCTTAGATGAGATTATCAAGGTACAACGTTCTCCTTTTATAAAGACAGGTCTTGGATATATCGGAGAATCTTCTCAGACTTCAGCACCAAACTATCTAAAAGAAGCTACAACCAGTATACAACATTCTGCCACTCAGCAAGGGAATACAGAATCTTCATAGGTAAAGCATGACCAGCTCAATTCAAAGAACACTAACACGAATACCTTTCAAAGAAACACCAACCAACAGGTAAATTCAAGTAGAAGATTTCATGATCATAGAAAATTCTTCTTCAATGGACAATGTTTCTCATGTCACAATTTTGGTCATAAAGCTGTTCAATGTGTTGCATACAAAACCATTATGACAAGAGAATCAAGAAAGAAAGGGAGGGATATTGGAACAAAGCAGAATACCTATAACAAATTTTCTCCTCTTCAAAATGAAGTTGAATGTGCTTATTGCAATAACTTTGGCCATGAAGAATTTGAATGTAGGAGCAAAATCCAGCCAACAGAGCAATTTCCTTCAAGCTCCAAAGTGTGGAAAAAGAAGGAATTACAGGTTGAAAATTGTGGCATAGCTTTATTTGCAGAAGGTGAAGAAAATCAATGGTACATTGACAGTGGATGCTCTAAACACATGACAGGTGACAAAAACAAACTTCTTTCATATAGTGCTCTAGAAAAAGAGAAGAATGTTACATTTGGAAATGATACTCCTGCTGTTATTAAGGGAAAAGGGTCTGTTTTTCTAATTGAAAAGGTGAAAGCTAATAATTTCATGTATGTAGATGGATTAAAGCATAACCTGTTAAGTGTAAGTCAAATGTGTGATCAAGGAACTGAAGTTGTCTTTAGTTCAAAAGAATGTGTGGTACGTGATCTTGATACAGGTAAAACAATTATAAAAGGAAACAGAAATCCAAGCAATCTGTATGTATTGAAGAACTGCAAAGAATAATGTTACTTGAGTAAATCTTCAGAAAACTGGCTATGGCATAGAAGGTTGGGGCATCTGAGCTTCTCTCAAATCAACAAATCAAGCAAAATTAAAGCTGTTCATGATCTTTCCAATATTACTCTACTTGAAAGTATCATATGCAAATCTTGCCAATTCGGTAAGCAGACTAGAGTGCAATTTAATGCCAAGGAAGGATCATCAAGTAAGCCTCTTGAACTCATTCATACTGAAATATGTGGACCTGTGAAGAAAAAGTCACCACATGGTGAACAATACTATATCTTATTTATTGATGATTTCTCTAGAATGTGTTGGATTGGGTTGCTTAAACACAAAGATGAAGCATTTGAGAAATTTCAGATCTTCAAAGCACTAGTTGAAAATGAATTAGATCTAAAAATAAAGTGTCTTAGATCTGATCGAGGAGGAGAATATACATCAGATGAATTTCTTGAATTTTGTGAACAACATGGCATAAAAAGACAGTTTTCTATAGCTGGCACTCCACAAAAAAAATGGAGTAGAAGAAAGAATGAATAGAACGGTTCAACAAATGGCTAGAGCTATGCTTGATGATTCCGGAACACCTAACACATTTTGGGGAGAAGCAACACATACAGCGGTAAATATTCTCAACAAGGCACATGTTCGTGTAAATAGTGATAAAACTCCATATGAACTCTGGTATGGTAAACTTCCCACTGTGAAGCATTTTAAAGTTTTTGGAAGCAAATGCTTTATCAAAAATAATGATGAAAAACTTGGCAAGTTTGAACCCAGAGCAGATGAAGGAATATTTCTTGGTTACTCCTCTAGGAGTAGGGCATATAAATGTTACAATAAAAGACTTTGGAAGATTGTTGAATGTATAGATGTTGTTATTGATGAGTCTCCTGCAGCTCCAAAAGAAGAAAAACAAACAACAGATGAAGACGATGATGACATATATCCTTCTACATCAAATGGGAATGATGTAGACAGTGAACCCAATGAAGAACCCGAAGATGATTTATCTGAAAAGGCTCCATCCAGATATGTTCAAAAGAATCATCCAGAATCTCAAATTTTGGGAGAAAAGGGATCAGGTGTACAAACAAGAAGGACTCTTGTAGGATCTTCTAGCTATCTATAATTTCTATCCACTATTGAACCACACAATGTCAATCAAGCTAGCAAATATGAATTTTGGATTCAAGCCATGAATGAAGAGCTTGATCAAATTGAAAAGAATCACATTTGGGAATTAATACCAAGACCTCATGACAAAAATGTCATTGGAACTAAATGGATATTCAAAAACAAGTTAAATGAGAATGGGGATGTTATAAGAAATAAAGCTAGACTTGTTTTCAAGGGGTATGCTCAACAAGAAGGTATAGAATTTGAAGAAACTTTTGCTCCTGTAGCTAGACTTGAAGCCATAAGAATGTTTCTTGCTTTTTCAAGCTTCCAACAAATCAAAGTTTATCAAATGGATGTTAAATCTGCTTTTCTCAATGGAGATCTAGAAGAAGAAGTTTATATAGAACAACCAGAAGGATTCATTTTTGGAAATGATGAAAATATTGTTTGTAGACTTAAAAAGGCTCTATATGGTCTCAAACAAGCTCCAAGGGCATGGTATTATCGTCTTGACAAATATCTTCATCAACAAGGATTTTTAAAGGGGTCTGCTGATAGCAACTTATACACAAAAACTGAAAATGATAAACTATTGATTGTGGTTTTATATGTTGATGATATCATTTTTGGAAGTAATGAAGAGTCTATGAGTCAGAAATTTGCTTCTGATATGCAACAAGAATTTGAAATTTCTTTACTTGGGGAACTAACATTCTTTCTTGGCTTGCAAGTGCAACAAGCAACAGATGGCATATTCTTATCACAAACAAAATATCTTAAGCAAATTTTGAAGAAGTATGGTATGGAAGAGTGCAAACCTGTAAGTACACCAATGGTAACCGGATGTAATCTCAACTCTCATGATGATTCTCTCACAGTGAATCAACCAGAATATAGATCTATGATAGGAAGTCTACTTTATCTCACTGGGACTAGACCAAACATTATGCATGCAGTTGGGATTGTGGGACGATTCCAAGCTAATCCAAAAGAGTCTCATCTTCAGGCTGTCAAAAGAATATTCAAATATTTGCAAGGAACTCAAGACTTTGGACTATGGTATCCAAAGAATGCTGATCTCACTCTTCATGCTTATACTGATGCAGATTAGGCTGGAAATGTTGATGATCGGAAAAGCACTAGTGGTGGTGCATTCTATATGGGGCCCCGATTAGTATCTTGGTTCAGCAAGAAGCAAAGCTATATTGCCCTCTCTACAACAGAAGCAGAATATGTGGCTGCCGCATCATGTTGCACTCAACTTCTTTGGATGATGAAAACCTTACAAGACATTCAAATAAAATGTTCACCTCCTATCTCCATTATGTGTGATAATAAAAGTGCCATCAGTATTTCAAAGAATCCTGTTATGCATTCCAAGACCAAGCACATTCCCATCAAGTATCACTTCTTACGAGAACAAGTGCTTGAAAAAAAGGTGAAGTTGGAGTATGTTCCCTCCAAAGAACAAGTTGTTGATATATTTACCAAACCTTTACCCAGGGAAGCGTTCAAATATCTTAGACAAAAGCTGGGAGTAGTCTCTACCATGCAAAAGATCAGATCTACTTAAATACAGAAGATGCAGATTTTCTGCAGGACAACCACGTATGGGTATTTGCTGACAAATTCTTTTTGGGTCAGCATTCTTCAGCACAGCTGTGGTGTTGATGAGTATCTTTGAATGCACAGGTTAAGGGGGAGAATTGTTCATGTGGAAAGAATGCATGGTTGGCATTCTAATTATTTGTTGTAGTCTGATCTCATGCTTGAGAATTTTTTATCTTAATTAAGATGTAGCATGATCTCAGGGGGAGCATGGTATTGTCGGTTCAAAGGATCTTAATCAAATCTTTGCCATTGATGTCAAAGGGGGAGGAAAAGCAAAAAGGGGCTTCTATAAGACAATCAGAGGAAGAGTATTGCCATCAATGCGAAAGGGGGAGATTGTTGGAAATATTGTCATTGATGGCAAAGGAAGTGGCAAAGAAGGAGAATTTGAAACAGTAACTAGGAAAAGAGAAAAGCAAAGTAGTAGAGAAGAAAAAAGGAAGAGTGCATTTACAGAAAGAAATATCAGTCAAGGAGCAGAGACAAGCAGCGAATTGAAGCAGAGTTGTCCAGAGACAGAGGAATAGAAAATCTGGCAAATTGAGAAGAATAAGTGAAGTTCTTGTAAATAGTTACATTTGTATATCATGATGAGGGATTTCTTCTAAAATCTCTGAGAATTATATGTATATTCTTGATTGAATTCAGTAGGAAGGATATTTGAGTCCCTGTGTTACTGACAGTGGGATTATGCACGTGTAGACTGCTTGAATTGTGAAAGCATTACTCATGGTCTGAAAATATCATAAGCTCTGTGGAAGGAGTAGATTTGTGAATCTGTATAAGATATCGAGTTGCTAAGGCCACGATACAGTGAAAAACGGGGAATGTATAAGCTGACGAAGCAGCGCGCTATAGTATACGGAGGAGTCATATTGAAACATTGATGAACCAAAGGATTGACGAAACCTTGAGTGAAGGGGCGGAACCACGAAGGACGAATAGTAAACAGAGTTTCTGGTATTTATCGCACCACCTTTACACGGTGAGTGGTATTTGAGGAGGGGGGAGCGATTCCATAGAACGGGCGACACGTGTCCCTGTACGACTCCACAAAACCGCTTGTCACTGCGCGCCATCGCGCGTTATTGTTCGACCCAGGATGCCCAGCGATATTGTTGAGCACCATCGATCTGGAGGGAAGCCATCGGACGGTGGTCGTATGAGGAAGATGCGCGAAGGTTAACCAAAGTACGGTGGCCATCACATGTTATTTTTCGCGCGTCTTCGCCGAGCGATATCCGTCCGATCAAATGAGGCGGCGCGACGCAATAACAACCGTCGAATGGAGACGACTATTAACATTTGGGCCCATACGCATGTATTGAGGTTTGTGGGTTTAACCCAAAGTATTATGTCATGTATTAAGGGTGTGGGACCCGATTTCCCTTCACATTATTGGTTCAATATACGTTGTTCTGTTATGCCGAGATCTTCACCCGACGTGGAAGACAACTGTGACCAACTTAGCGTCTTGCGTCACTGCGGGGGCTTTCGAGGTACGAATGAAAATTTTGGCTGGTGCCCCCGTACTCAATCTCTGCCATTCATCTCTGTTGTCCCCACAGTCAACTCGGTCAACTGCGGAGGCACTTGCCTCGATATCCGATGTGCTAGTTGTGTCCGCGGGTTGGGTCTTTTGATAGGAACTTTAATTATCAGCGTAGATCCCCAAGTCAAAGATTAAATATTATTGAAGGGCCCCAAAGGTTATATGGATATATATTATTGCTGGGTTTTTATATAAGTTAGCGGCACGTTAATGTTTGTAACAACTAAAGGGGGAATTGGATTAATATCTCAATCTCAGATTGAGATATTAAAAGGCATTAGTTTAATTAATTGTCTGACCAAGAAAATAGAACAATGAGAAGTTGTTTGGGGTTTGGGTAGACACCGCTGGATTATCTAATTGATCCCGTCCAGGAATACCAACAGCGGTTTGTTGGTTTTGACTCATGGTTTTAATAAAGGAAAAAAATATATAAGGAGAGGAGAATTATAGTACAAGGTGTGCATGATCTGAATCTACGATGCACCTGTGGATATGATGAAGGTTCAAGATCTCTAGATCTAGAAATGATGAATCTTTAGGAAGATCTGCAAAAGAAATGATGAAGACCTGTTGCAAGTCTAATGTGAAAATTGAAGAAATTTGGTGGATCTGAGGGTTGAAGCCTTCAGTATGAGAGTGGAAGTTTTCTGCCAGTAGAAGCTGGTGTTAAAATCAGGGGGTTGGAGCTCCCTTCCAGTATTGATTGGAGAACGAGAGAAGGTTGTAGCATTCTACAGGTTGGTGCCTGCGTGCTGGTATAAGTCTGCGCCAATACAAAATTGTAAGATGTTTTCTTTATAATAAATATTGAAGACAAAGACGACAGTAGCGGTGTTTTCTCCCGAATTGGGTTTCCACCTTAAATACTGGTGTTCATGTGTATTTCTTGTGTGTAATGGTTGATTCTGTTATTGCTACTCATGCTTACTGCTTACCAAACATCTGATGAATGAATGATGCAATAATCTAAGTAAAGAATTAAATGCATAAAAAGTAAAAAAATTTCCAGTCAGCTCTAAATATTGATTCACCCCCCCCCCCTCTCAGTATTTTTCCCAACAAGAACTACTATTGTTGTAGTCATTCCTAATTGGTGAATCTAGACGTAGTGGGAATTGAATCGGTGGTTGATTCAACCATTCTTGGTATCGTTCCTCTAAGATATTTTCTCTTAATTCAACCTTCTCTTGATTTGACATTGTCGTGGGGTGCAACGGAAGATGGTAGGTAGGTCAATCATCATCACTAGAATCCTAATAATTTCAAAAAACATATTTGAACACGATTAGTACAAAATCTATGATATCAATTAGTAAGAACGTTGAAAATGCATGATTAATTTGTTTGATGTTGAAATAATTACATTAATATACCAAACAATTATTATTACCATCATTGTCCTGGGATTGTGGCTAGAAGATGCAATATTTTTATAATCATCAGGGTGAAGCGGTTGTCCATTTTCATCTACAAAATGCACCTTGCGGTATGCTGCTCCTGATAAGTGCTTCCGACGTTTTGGAGCTATTTGAATATTTTGTGCATCTGAACTCGATTATGAATCTGCATGAACCTACAAATTTGTATACATTATACATTTTATCAAGCTAATTGACATGGATAAAAAACATAAAATTCAATTAGATAATGAAAATATAAATAAAATGAAGTAAATATTACGTCTCGAGATGGATAGGGAGAACTCCACGATGGACTTTGAGAAATATTATGGAATGAGCTGGATTTTGAAGAATTGTCCATTCGATATAATTATGATATTTTCTCCCTGCATTTGAGCAAAATCAACAATAAATTTTAGTGTACACACCTAAAGGTAATTTTGGTGCCTTAAAAATGGACTTATTGTTATTGGTGCTTATGTATAGATAACTGCACCGGTGCATTTTAGTTACTACGCACCAGTGACGTGTTATTAACTTATGCAACAGTGCGGTGTTATTTATTGACGCATTGGTGATGAAAATCCACAAATAAAAAAAGCACAACTTAATTTTCTTAAAGTGAAAAAAAAGCGGTAAATTGAAAAATGGGCAGCAAAATATTTTCGAAAACCTAATTTCATAAAGCAATTCTTTAAATACTAAACACTTTTCATTATTTCACTATTTTTGCAAAAAATTTCAGCTAGATATTTGCACGAGACATACCTGGAGCAAGAGAGCATGAGAGCATTGTGGAGCAACGAAATACTTTCGAACAGAACTATTCAGACAATCTGAATTCCAAACCTTCGGTGACTCAAACCCTGTAGCATATAATTTCAAATGATCTCATGATTAAATTTTATTGTTTTTTTACATTTTCTGTAGTATTTTTATGCATTAAGTAAAAAATTTAAATTTACTGTTCATTTTTAGAAAAAAAAAAATCCATTTTACCCTAAACCCTTCATTTCTTGTGTTTCCGTCCTTGCTTCTTCCTGTTTCTGTGATTTCAGAATTAGGGCTTTTAATTTTATATTTATAGGGTTTGTATTGCTATATATATATGCCTATGACATCTAACCCACGTGATGACTTGCATAATCAAATCCCAATCCATGTCATCCCTTGCATGAATTTTTAAAAAACTAATTTTTTCAATAAGTGCGCCCTGCGTAACCTAGCACACTAGTGCACTGTCTTATCACAACGCACCACGCATGTACTGTTTGATAAAAAAGTTTAAAAACATATTTTTTTTAAATCCATGCGCCATATGTAAAATACGACATTGGTGCGCTATTTCATTATAGCGCACCGCACGTACTGTTTTGAAAAACCAATTTTTTATTTTATGTGTTAATCGGTGCACCATTTAACATATAGTGCATCGAACATAGTTACCGATCAAATAGGTAACTGAACTGGTACCTACTTTTTTGAGGTAGAAAAAAAAACACCCGATTTTGAAAAGTGGTGATGTAGAATCACCCTGTTTTTTTTTGGCATATTTTTGACACTTTAATTTTATTTATTTATGAAGTATGAACATTTATTTTAAAATGTTAGTGATTTTCATGCTAATTTTGAAAAGTGTTGATGCATCATCAACCATTTTTTTTAGAGTGGTAATTTTCATGTTGGTAATAAAACATAAAAATAAAATAAGAATTGGCAAACAACACGGGAGGAGCTCATAGGTGCAGATCACCAGGAGCTCCTACAAGCAAATGCACCCACTTGGGCTTCTCATAAAACTCCAACAATAAATAGATACATTTGTTAGGGATAGTAAAACAGATCCCTGAATGATAGGAACTGAATGTCTAATATAAAACCAAATCAAAACTACGTAACAATATACCTAATCTCCATTAATTCTAACACTCCCCCTTAATCGAGAAAGGGATTATTAACCACACATAATTTATCCCTAAACAAATCAAACTTCAGTCTTCCCAGAGGCTTAGTGAATATATCAGCCATATTATCACAAGAATTACAATACTCTACACAAATCTCTTTGGACTGCATTTTCTCCCTGACAAAATGAAATTGAGTGTCTATGTGCTTGGTGTTTTTATGAAACACAGGATTGTAAGCCAGTTTGATGGCACTTTGATTGTCACAATTGATGATCGTAGCTTCTGTCTGTTCTTCCCCTGCATCTTGGAGAAGTCTATGCAACTAAACTGCCTCACATGTTGCTGCACACATGGCTTGATATTCTACTTCTGTTGAGGATAAAGCAACAATATGCTTCTTCTTGCTGCACCAAGAGATGACCCCGGAACCAATGTTGAAGGCGTAACCTGTAATTGATCTTCTATCATCTAGATTTCCCGCCCAATCAGAGTCTGTATAACCTGTCAACTTAACATCAAATGAGTCAGAATACAAAATACCAAAGTCTGATGTTCCTTGAAAATACCTTAATACTCCTCTCGCTACACGCCAATGATTGTCATGGGGTTGAGTCATAAACTAACTCAAAACACTCACCGCATAAGCTAAATCTGGTCTTGTTGTAGTCAAATAAATAAGACTACCAACCAATTTTCTGTACAATGTTGCATCTGCATATTTCGAACCATCATTCATCTGAAGTTTGTTGTTCTTCTTTAAAGGTACAAATGCAGCCTTACACTCATCCATCTTAAACCTAGACAACAGACTCTTTGCATACTTACCCTGGGACAAGAAAGTTTGGCTTTAATCTCTCCAAACTTCTAGACCCAAACAATATTGCATTTCTCCAAGGTCCTTCATCTCAAATTTTTGTGATAATTGCTGCTTGATTTCTTCAATGAGATTTTCTGCACTTCCTGTTATTATCATATCATCTACATATAAAGAAATCACCACTATCTGTCCCTCATCATTAAACAAATTATATATATTGGGATCATTTTTGCTCCGTTTATAACCATGTATGAGGAAAAAAGAATCATTTTTTTCGTACCAGGATGTAGGAGCCTACTTTAAACCATACAAAGCTTTTCTTTAATCTACATAATGTGTGTTCTTCTCCCTTCTTAACAAACCCTTCAGGATGCACTAAATATACTTCTTCTTTTAAGTCACCATTTAAGAAAGCAGATTTAACATCTAATTGATGTATTTTCCAATGATACTTAGTGGCTAAAGCAATAATCATTCTGATGGTATTTAATTTTGCAATAGGGGCAAATGTTTCATCAAAATCAATACCTTCTATATGGGAATACCCCTTTGCCACCAACCTTGCTTTATGCTTATCAATACACCCATCTGCTCTAAATTTCAACTTAAATAACCATCTGCAACCTATGGGTTGTTTATCATTAGGAAGCTTTACTAGATCCCAAGCATTGTTCTTAATGATTGATTCATATTCTTCTTTCATTGCTTTCTTCCATTCAAGACTTTTAATAGCTTCATAAAATTTATAAGGTTCCGCAATGTTTAACATACTAGTCTTGAGCGCACAATCCCTATATCGAGCTGGTAATTGTTTTGGCCTGCTAGATCTTCTGAGTGATGGGGGTTCAATTATTTTGCTGCTTTCTTCTCTTTATGGACTGAACTCATTTTATTCCACATTATCCTGTTGCTGCTGTTGTTCTTGCTTTTGTTCCTGTTTCTGTTCCTGTTGCTGACTGATTCCTGTTTCACTATCCTCTTCTGGAAGTAAGGGTACATGCCATTCTTCATTGTTTTGAACATGATTTCCATCATCAACTTGTTCATGGAATATTAAATCTCTACTGACAAACACCTTGTGAGTAGAATGGTAAAACAATTTATAAGCCTTATACTCACTGCAGTATCCAATGAAGGTACATTTAATGGCCTTTGAATCTAACTTCTTCCTGTTCTCTTTGGGAACATGCACAAAAGCTTTACAACCAAATACTCTAAGATGACTTATTGCAGGCTTGAAGCCAAACAATGCTTCAAAAGGAGTTTTATACTCAAGACTTTTAGTAGGACTCCTATTCTTTAAATATACTGTAGTATTAACAGCTTCTGCCCAAAAACCACTGTTTAGATTCTTACCTTTTAACATACTGCGAGCACACTCCACCAGTGTTCTGTTTTTCCTCTCAGCAACTCCATTTTGATGAGGAGTGTAAGGTGTTGTAAATTGCTGCTGTATCCCATGCTCGTTGTAGTATTTGATAAAAATTCCTTTCTTGAATTCTCCCCCTTGATCTGATTGAAGAATCCCGATGAACTTTCTTGTCTGCTTCTCAATCATGTTTCTGAATTGCTTGAAATATTCAAAAGCATGAATTTTCTGTTTAAGAAAATATACCCATGTGAATTTTGTACAGTCATCAACAAAGATTAAAAAATAATAGGCCCCACCTAACGATCTTGTCTGCATCGGGCCACATAAGTCAGTGTGTACAAGTTCAAGTATATCCCTTTGTTTTCTATCTTTAATGGCAGGAAATTCATCTCTATGCTGTTTACCAAATGCACATGCTTCACAATCAATATGAAACTTTTTCAAAACAGGAAGACCATCTACCATACCTTTGTTCTACAACAGAAGGAGATCACTGAAATTGATATGCCCAAGTCACTGATGCCACAAATTTTCAGTAGACTTATCCGATGACATCAAGGCTTGCTGTGGCGTACTCTTCATATCCAGTTTGTAGAGTCCTCCTATGCAAATATCTGTAGCAATGGGCTTCATTTAATCCAACAAGTCTTTAATAATACAATTAGATTTAAAGAATTCTACTTTGAGATCCTGATCTGTAATTTTTGACACAGAAATCAGGTTCTTCTTAATGCCAGGAACATACCACACATCATATATATTCCTGATCTTACCATCAGGTAGAGTAACAAGGAAATCTCCATGTCCCTTGATCTCATACCCTCTATTATCTCCAAGGTATACTTTTACTCTAGTGTTGGATTCTCTAAAATTTTTGAACCATTGATTTTTACCTGACATATGTGAGGAGGCTCCAGAATCTATGAACCAAATATCTGATTCATCCTCCTCAGTAGCTAAAGCAGTGTCAGTCTCAGCCATAAACAATCTAACATCCAGATTCTGATCTTGATTTGCATCATCCAAATGACCTGCATGTCTTCTCTGCTTGTACCTCTCCTAATTTGCCTTTTTCTTATGGAAAAATTTAGCAATATGGCCTATCTTACCACAATAAAAGCATTTAGGAGCAGAGTCATGTTTATGCGAGTTCATACCTTGTGGTGTCCTTTTTGATGTGCTACCCCTCCTCTAATCAGCCATTTCTCTCCCTTTTGGCTTGAACTTTGCTATCAATGCAAGATTTGAATCTTGAGGTTTGAGAGACAACCTCCTTTCCTCTTCCTGTAGTAAAATCCCAGTAAGCTCTTCAAATCATGGAGGCTTTTCTCTTGCATTCAATCCGGTTATAAACATCTAATAGTCATCCGTCATGCCATTCATGGTAATTGTCACCAAATCATCATTTGCCACAGTTTGACTGATATCAGATAGTTTATCTTTAACTTCCTTTATCCAGGATATGAATGAAGAAACAGACTCATTCTCCTCCATCTTGATTGAGAGGATATTCTTCCTGAGGAACAAGGTTCAACTGGTGTTCTTGATTTCATACATATCTTTGAGGGCTGTCCAGATGCCATTCGTTGTCTTGCAATCTCCAATATGGGGGGTGATGCAATCTTTAACTGATAATTTGAGTAGCACCTTTGCCTTCATCTCCCTTTTCTCCCAACCTTGAATTGTTGTATTAGATCCACGATTTGCAGCAGTGGGCTTGGCTTCGTCGCCAGTGAGGCAGGAAGCGCACACAACGTTCCTCCTCACTGTTTACACACAACACAGGTCCTCTTACCTTCGACCTGAAGCTCTGATACCATGTCAACAGTTGCACATGGAAGACAAGAATTGGCAAACAACACAGGAGGAGCTCACAGGTGCAGATCACCAGGAGCTCCTACAAGCAAAGACACCCGCTTGGGCTTCTCATAAAACTCCAACAATAAATAGATACATTTGTTAGGGATAGTAAAATAGATCCCTGAATGATAGGAACTGAATCTCTAATATAAAACCAAATCAAAACTACGTAACAATATACCTAATCTCCATTAATTCTAACAATGTAGAATCACCCTGTTTTTTTTTTTGGCATATTTTTGATACTTTGATTTTTTTATTTATGAAGTATGAACATTTATTTTAAAATGTTAGTGATTTTCATGCTAATTTTGAAAAGTGTTGATGCATCATCAACCATTTTTTTTTAGAGTGGTAATTTTCATGTTGGTAATAAAACATAAAAATAAAATAAGAAAAACATGACAAAAAAAACTCAAATATAAAAAAATATAAAAAAACCAGTAAAAATGTAAAAAAAAAAAACAAAATGAACTTGTAAAAAAAAAAAAAAAAAACAAACAAAAACAAAAAATTTGGAAAATTAAATTAAAAAAAGCAAAAATTTCAAAAAAACACATAATTAAAAAAAAACCAAAAAAAAAAAAAAAAAAACACAAACAATTTCTTCTGAGTTATATATATATATATATATATATATATATATATATATATATATAATTAGAAAAAAAATAAAATAGAAGATTTAAAAACAATTAAAATTAAAATTTAAAAAATAAATTTAAAATACTAAAGTAAAAAATAATTTAAATTTAAAAATTTAAATTAAAAAAAATTAATAAGAAAATAAAAATATTTTTTTTTAAATAATAAAACATTATATTTAGAAAAAAAATTAAAAATTAAATAGAAAATTAGAATATAAATTAAAAAAAAATAGAAAAACATTTTCAAATAATTAAAGAAAAAAAAAACAAAAATCAAATTGTTTTTAAAACTTAAATCATTAAAAAAAAAAACAAAAACAAAAAACAAAAAGCATTTTTCAAATTAAAAAAAATAAAAATAAAAATAAAATAATAATAAATAAATAAATAAATTTAATAATAAAAATAAAAATTAGAATAATGTTAGATGATCCAAATATAATAATGTAAAGTTAGGATAAAAATATTTAATAAATTAGAATATTTAATAAATATTAGAGACACTTAGAAATAGAATATTGTTAGCAAAGATAGGACTCTAGAATTGAGTCGTATCTTAGGCTCTAAAATAGGAATAAAGCTAGTATATTGGATAGAAGATCATTTATTGTAAATGGACACTTGTTATTTTTTCAAGTGGTTCATAACTAAATTAAGTTAGGACATATAGCTTACAAATAGGTTAGTTTCCTAATTGCAAACTAGTGGAAGTTTACGTTTGTAAACTCTTGTCTCAATCTTTTATGTGAATTTTTTCCACGACGAATAAAAATTATAAAATCGAGGGGCACTTCTACACATTGTGGTTTTGGGGTTCTAAAGGATAAATGACAGTGGTTGAGATTCAGTCATGTGTTCTTTGAAAACTCCATTGAATTGACCAACAAATGATTGGTATGCAAATTGTTTAAGTTTTTTAGGGAAAAGAAATTTCAGTTTTTTTTAGATTTATATTAAAAAAAAATAGAAATTTATCATTATATTTTTTTTCTGGAAATTTACACCGAGGACTATGGACAACCATTGTTACCACTACTTTTTCTACGTATTCCAGTGGACATCTATGTGTTAAATTCTGTAAAGCCCTTGACCATGGCCGCAATGATAATATAAGTCTAGATTTATGCATAATCTATTCTCCTTTCTAATATTAATATTTAGAGTTATGGAATGATTGATTACCTTGGACTAAGGGAAATCACTGCGTCCTCTTCTTCAAAAATTAAAAGTCCTATACAACAGTTTGATTGCAAAACAAGTTTAATCTATGGATTAATTTATTTCTTGTAATAATTTTACACGTGTCCGTGACGGAGAAACGGAGCATGCATAAGGAAGCATGCAGCAGAAGTGTTAGCCAGTGAAGCATGCAACATTGTTCCTTGGGGACTGAAAGCTTGGCAGCACTATGTAAGCAGAAAACGAGAAACACAGCAGCGTGGAATGCATGGGCTGCACCAGCGTAGGGAGCTGTTGCAAGTGAAAAACCTGCGTACGAAATTGCTGCAACTGAGATCGAATGACCGAAGAAACCACAAAATTGCTACAAATGGCAAGATCCACATTACCAATGGAAGCTGCAGAACAGTAGTCAGTGTCCAAATATTACACAGTTTTTAATGAGGGAAGCCATGAGCCTGAAGGTCAAGTGAATGCGTTAACTTTCTATTGGTGTTGTGCGTATATAATTTTTTGGTGCTGTGCGTATATATTTCACATTCCTTTTAAGGTATGTTTATGAATTGTATCTTGACTTTTTAAAAAGGAGATACGCTCACTCTTAAAATGACTCCATTCATTTTTTAACTCATCCTTTTTAAAAGAATTTCATAAATTCCTTTTAACATGAGATTATTAATACAGTGAGGAGGACTCTTTTGGAGAGATAAGGAATAGTGGTAATTTTTATTGTTATTTGGAGAGATAAGGAAATTTTGTATTGCTTGTAATTTGGAGAGATAAAGATTTTTCTATTGTTTGTAATTTGTAATTTGGAGAGATAAGGAATTTATTATTATTTGTAATATTTTTGGAGAAATAAGGTGTGAGAAGGTATGAGGGGTTATTTGAAAATGTTTGAGACAATAAATTTTGTAATTTTTGGAGCAATAAGGAGATTATATTTGTAATTTTTTTTATTTGGAGAGATAAGAGTGATATTGTAACTCAAAGTAATTTTTTACTTTGAGGGGGGGTTAGATTTTTTTTTAAGAAGAAATATGTAAGGGCATTGTCAAGTGGTCAAATTTTTCAAATATTTCATTGTAAACACTCAACGAGAATTTGACTAGAGCCAAGTGCAAAGCTCAGTCAATTTTCTCCTTTTTTGAACAACTATACGAGGGTCAAGGCCAAGCCCCGATAGATCGTTTTTTCTTTGCGTGGCGTGTGTCATTTTTGGTGTGGCGTGTTTCGTATGAAAAGTTACTCGTTTCCTTCTTGTGTTTGATTCTTTTGGTGCACTACTTCAACACTATCATGTCAAAGTTAATTAATATGTTCTCTGAGCCTGATAAGCTAGATGGGGTGAAATCTTATAAGACATGGAAACATCTAATTGAAAGCACTTTCATTTATAATAAATTATGGCATGAAATATGCAATGGCAACATTAAGCCAAATAAACCAACAGATGCAGCTTCACTTGAAAAATGGGAAGTAAAAAATGCCAAGGCATTAGCTCTTATAAAAGCTTCAGTTAATAATGAAATGTACATACATATTGAAAATTCCTCAGATGCATGGACTGCTTTACGTACATTCAAAGATCTCTTTGATACACAACCTAAATCAAAGAAGGTTGATCTTCAATTAAAATTGCTTCAACATAAATTAATTGAAGGTGGTGATGTCCTTGAGTATATTTCACGACTTAAAAACATCAAGCAAGAAATAATAAATGTTGGTTTTCAAGCTATTGATGAAAGCTTCTTGACCACGATGCTAATTGCTGGATTGCCATCATCTTACACACATTTTTTAGAAACTTTTCAAGTCACTGGAAAGTTAGAGAAGATAAATTTTGATGAATTTAGTGACATGTTATCCCAACATGATAAAAAATTTGGGAAGAAGAAATAGATTGGAGAAGATGCCTTCTTCACCAAAGCCAACTCAAGTAACTCCTCAGATGATAATTCAAGAAACCGAGGAAGAGGGAATTTCAATCAAAGTCAAGTAGCCCAAGGTCGTGGTCGCAGTCAAAGAAGAGGAAACAATTTCAACAAAGGCTACAATCCAGGAAGGATAAATTTTCAAGGAAGAGGCAACAATCAAAACAAAGGATATCATCAAGGCAGAGGACAATGTCCAGGCAGAAGACAAACTCAAAATAAAGGCCAAAGCAGAGGCTGAGGACAATATCAAGGCTGAGGACAGTCTCAAGGCAGAGGCAGAGATTTCAGTCAAATTGTTTGTAGGAGATGTAACAAAGTTGGCCATTATGCAGAAGACTGTAGAACTTCTATTGAGAAAATTCCCAAGTTTCAACCAAACTCTGCACAGTTTGCAAATGATGAAGATGATCCTGATGGTTCCAAATTTATCTTCACCAATACAAAATCAACAGCTTTATAGGTTTCAATCTTTCTTAGAAGTGATTATGAAGATGCATGGATTATGAATACAGGTGCAACTCAACACATGACTTTTTGACGAGATTTATTTTGGAGCTTCCACAATGCCATCTGAATTCAATCTGTCTTGCTGATAAAACAAAACATACTCCTTCAGGCAAAGGTGTAGTTAAATTTTTTTTACCAGGCATTGGAGAAAGAATGATTTAAAATGTATGGTATGTCCCAAAATTCAAGCAAAATTTGTTATCTTTAGTCACGATTCAACAAGTAAGAAATATGGTGATTATGGAAGATGGCTTAGTTAAAATTAACTCAGTTAAATAGAACATGAAAACAGTGATGACAGGTTATGAAGATGGAAAACTGTTAAGGATGAAAGGGACAATTATTCCAAGAAATTTTGACTTTGCAGGAGCAACAAGTACATACATTTCACCAATCAAATTGTGACATGTAAGATATGGCCATCTCAACTTTGAAAGTCTCTCTCAGTTACAAAAACAGAGAATGGTTAAGGGACTTCCAACATTCAAAAGGGGCAATGCAAAGTGTGAATCTTGCATTTTTGGAAAACAACATCGAGAGACTTTTCCTACAAGTTCATGGCGCGCAAACATGCATTTCCAATTGGTTCACAGTGATATTTGTGGACCCTTACCAACTTCGTTCGGAGGATGCAAATATTTCTTACTCTTTATTGATGATTTTAACAAGATGACTTGGGTATATTTTTTGAAGGAAAAGTCAGAAGCATTTGAAAAGTTCAAAACTTTTCGTCGGCTTATTGAAAATGAAGTAAAGGAGAAGATTGGCACTCTTAGAATCGACAATGGCAGAGAATTCACTTCAAATGAATTAAAAATGTATTGCATGGATAATGACATAAAACGACATCTTACCAATGTATACACTCCACAACAAAATGGAGTAGTAGAAAGAATGAATCATACCTTGTTAGGAATGGCACGATCTATGTTAACTTTCAAAAAGTTAAGTCCTTTATATTGGGCCGAAGCAATTCATACCGTTGTCTACTTGAGGAACAGATCTCCCACTACTTCTTTAGATGGAATCACACCTTATGAAGCATGGTTTGGCTCAAACCTCGGGTAAAACATCTCAGAGTTTTTGGATCAGTCTGTTATGCCTTAGTTCTGAAGGAAAAACGAACTAAGCTTGATGCACGAAGCTTGAAGTGCACAATGATCAGGTATTATGATGAGAAGAAAGGGTACCGAATTTTGTCGAATGGGAAATTTATTGTAAGCAGAGATGTGATTTTTGATGAAAATGAGAGTAAGAGTGCTGAAGAAGTTGAAAGTATTTTTCAAAAGTTAGAAACAAAAAATGATAAGAGAAACGGAAGTTTACAAAGTTAACCAAATTCACAAAATTTGTATGAACTTGATTTTCCTTCATCTGAAAATGATTCATCCAGTCCTTCTTCTTCATCAGCACCATCTGGGTCTTCTAGCAGTTCATCCAACTCTCCTAGTAGTATTAGTTCTTCTGACAATGACTCTCCGCCCCCAGAACCTGTGGTTGATCAACAAACATCAGTTTATATCAACCCTCTTTACAATGATGGTGATTTTTCACAATATCAAACCAGTGAACATCAATTGCCAAAATGGGTAGTTCAACTTTTGAAAGATGTCAGGCCTAATGAACAGAATAAAACAGGAACAAGGGGATCACAAAGAAACGAAGGAAAATTTTCCTTTATAGCAAATGATTTTAATGAACCTTCTACTTATCAAGAAGTAGTAAAACATAAAGAATGGCAACGGGCTATGGTTGATGAATATCAGGCAGTTCAGGACAATAACACTTGGAAAGTTTTTGATTGTCCTCAGAATGTTAAACCCATCAGATGCAAATGGGTTTATCGAATTAAGTACAAGAAAAATGGCAATATCGACAAGTATAAAGCAAGACTTGTTGCTAAGGGTTTTGCGTAGCAGAAAGGGATAGATTAAGAGGAAACGTTTGCTCCTACAACTAAATGGAACACCATCTGACTCACACTTGCCTTAGCAGCTCAACAAGGATGGAAAGTTCATCAAATGGATGTAAAAATTTCTTTCCTCAACGGTGATTTACAGGAAGAAGTGTACATGACACAACCACCAGGTTTTGAAATTGAAGGACATGAACATAAAGTCTGCAAACTGATAAAGGCTTTATATGGGCTAAAACAAGCTCCCTGAGCTTGGTATGCCAAAATGGATGAGTACCTTCAGAAAGTTGGTTTTCAACGAAGTGAATCTGATGATACCTTGTATGTACGCCAACAAGGTAAAAATCTGGTGATTCTAGTTATGTATGTAGATGATTTGATTATCACTGGAAACAATGATGATCACATTACACAGGTGAAAAAGGAGTTACATGTAGGTCTTAAGATGACAGATTTGGGATTACTTCACTACTATCTTGGAGTTGAAGTATTCCAACGTCCACATCATATCTTCATTTCTCATAGTAAGTATGCATCATAAATTCTTCAGCGACTTGGAATGCAGGATCGCAAGCCTGTTCTTACCCCTATGGAACAAAAATTGAAACTTTCAAAATTTGAAGGGGGGAAATGGTGGATATCACTACTTATGGACAGTTGATTGGTAGCCTGATTTATCTGACAACTACTCGACCAGATCTTTCTTATGTCGTCAGTATTCTTTCTCGCTTTATGCAGGAACCACGAGACGACCACTGTAATGCAGCTAAAAGAGTTTTTCATTATATCCAAGGAACAAAATATATTGGTCTTCTTTACAAAAAGACTAAAATTTTTGTACTTGATGGATTTTCAGATGCCAACTTTGCTAGCAGTATTGATGATAGGTGACGCAAAAATAGTTGAAAGTCAACCCCTAAGGAGAGCTGGTGTGGCTCTCTCGCTCTGTCAACATTCTCCTCTGATCCTCGTTCTTTGCTTCACGTGGTCTTCTCTGATTTTACTTCCTCGGGTTTATTTGTCAATTTCAGAGAAATTGATAAATAAACAATATTCACGAATTTCGCTATTATATAGCCGAACTTATATTAAGCCCCCCCCCCTCCTTTTTGAATATATATTTCTTTTTAATAGGTATTCGGTTATATCTCTGACTTTGTATTAATAAACCAACATTTATAAACAAACGACTTTATAATAACCCGTGGCTCTAGGTCCCACCTATGTATCGACGGTCCAATCAAAAAGCGCGCCGTACCTGGTTTATCAACCGAGCTCTTTTATTAAACTTCGCACATCTTCGTGAAGCGTCCGCTGTCCGATGGTGACACTCTAGATCAATGGCCTGTACGCATATCGCGCGACATCTTGATCCGAGGGTTAACGTGCGATGGCGCGTTTTAACGAGCGGTTTTGAAACGGGTCCCTTGCCACGTGTCGATTCCGGTATGGAATTGCTCCAATTTAGAGAATACCACCTACGCTGCGAAGGCGGTGCAATGGGGGGGCAATCCGCCTTTGTAAACCCGCCGTGGTTTTGCTACAGTGTTTTTCCAAGGTTAATGGTCGGTTGCGTTATTCTTCGTCCGCCTTACTCAGGTCTTCGACTCGGGTTAGGAATTATAATTATCGATAAACAAATGTATTTCTTTTGTAAACAAAGTGAAACTTCTGTTATCATAAGAAAGAGGTAAATGGCCACGATTTCACGCAGAGACCTCGCCTGCGTCAGGATAATTTCACCAGGTTATCCAACGATTCACAGGAATTCAAGACAGGGAATGGAATTCCTAATACACAATTGCCTCATAATCAAACGAATCTTCACACAATTAACATTTCAAGACAATTAGACAACCAACAGGACTGAGATTCATTCAATTGGAAGCAATCGGAAATGCACAAAGTTTTATTGCGGAATCTCTGCTCTCTCCTCCTTTCTACATCCGGAGGATATAATTATATACATTACAAAGTGACTCTTCGGTTCCTCAGTGAGGACCGTTTTGGAAAATCAACAGTCTAATTACAATAATTCAATTAACTGAAAGATGACAGCTAGACAAACTGAGCTATTTGACTTCCTATGACTCTAATTAATCTAAATAATACAATCAGCTAAGGTATTGACACCTAGCTGTTACAATTCATATGTTTCGAACCCTACTAGCCACAACATGTGGAAAAAACTTCCTACATTGCTGGCTAGGGTCTAATGCCCCTACATCAGACTCCCGAGGGCAATCTTCTTCATGGGCTCCTATCCATGAGCTCGTCCACTGATCTGCCTATCTTCTGTAACATTTCTTCATTCATCCAAGTGGCATCTTCTTCTGGCTTGTCCCTCCATTTGATCAAGTACTGAAAGTACTCTCGTCCTCTGGTCCTTCTGAACACTCTCTTGTCCAATATCTTCTCGGGTTGCAATGGCTGTGCTGGAGGTAGCTACTCTTTCCACTCAATCTGTTCCTTGTCTGCTGATCTTGCTTCTGCACCATCATCTTCATACTTGTACAAATCTTCAACATTAAAAATAGGAGATATTCCAACATCAGGTGGCAATTCAATCTCATAAGCATTTGCAGAAAACTTCCTAAGTATCTTGCATGGCCCAATATTTTTGAACTTCAGTTTATTATACTGCTTCGTTGGGAACCTCTCCTTTCTCAAGTGTGCCAAAACCTGATCTCCTACTTCAAAATGAACTTATTTTCTGCTCAAGTCTGCTCTGTTTTTGTATTTGATGCTGCTGCCTTGTAATTGTTGTTTCACTTGTTCATGTATGGCCTGGATCTCTAAAGCAAATTCCTCACCATCTGCACTTCTTAGTTCTTCTCTTCCCAGATTTCTTAATTCTGATATTCCTTTGGGATGCATTCCATAAAAAATATGAAATGGACTCTACCCTGTGCTCCTGTTTGGTGAGTCATTATATGCATATTCTTCCTGGGGCAAAATATGATCCCACTGCTTGGGATGCTCTCCTGCAAGACTTCTCAATAAACTTCCCAGAATCCTATTCACTACCTCAGTTTGTCCATCAGTCTGGGGGTGATAAGCTGAGCTGAAACTCAATTTGGTGCCAAGTTTCTTCCACATTGTCCTCCAAAAGTGCCCCACAAATCTGGTGTCTCTGTTCGAAACAATGCTCCTGGGTAACCCATGCAATCTAACAACTTCTTTGAAAAACAAGTTAGCAACATGGGTGGCATCACTAGTTTTATAACATGGAATAAAATGTGCCATTTTGGAGAATCTGTCCACCACAACAAAGACTGCATCATTCCCTCTCTGGGTCTTGGGTAATCCTAGAACAAAATCCATACTCACCATGTCCCAAGGCCTGTCTGGAATAGGCAAGGGAGTGTACAATCCTGCATTCTGGCTCCTTCCTTTGGCATATTGACAAATCTTGCAATTCTTCACAAACTTGTCCACTTCTGTTCTCATCTTGGGCCAGAAATAAAAGTGACTCAGCTGCTCATAAGTCTTATCAGTACCAAAGTGTCCAGCAAGTCCACCACTATGCTTCTCTTTGATCAAATTTTCTCTCATGGAACATTTTGGTACACACAGTTGGTTCTTTCTGAATAACAAGTCTTCCTGCAGAAAATAATCTAGCCACTGGCTTCTATCTGTTAAAACATGGTTATTACATGCCTCAAATGCATCTTTAAAATCGGGATCTGTTTTATACAAATCCTTGAGAAAATCAAATCCTACAACCTCAAAATTATTTTCTTGAACAAGCAAGTGTCTCCTACTCAAAGCATCAGCTACTTTGTTGGATTGGCCACTTATATGTTTAAAAAAAAAATTAAAACCTTGGAGATACTCAACCCATTTAGCATTCTTAGGTTTCAACTTGGGCTGCTGTACAATATACTGCAAAGCATGATTGTCAAAATATAACACAAATTCCCTGGACATCAAATAATGTCTCCACTTCTTCAGTGCCTGAACAATTGCATAGAATTCCTTCTCATAAGAGGAATAATTTCTTCTGGTATCATTCAACTTTTCACTAAAATAGGCTACATTCCTATCATCTTGACTCAACACAGCTCCAATGGCCTCTCCACTGGCATCACATTTTACTTGAAATGGTTTAGTAAAATCAGGCAGAATCAAAACAGGCTTCTCTGTTATCTTTTGCTTCAATAGTTTAAAACTTATTTCTGCTTCAACAGTCCACTTAAATGGCTGTTTTCTCTTCTTTATTGTCTCAATTATGGGTGCATTGATTTTACTGAAGTTTATTATAAACTTTCTGTAAAAACTATCAAGTCCATGGAAACTTCTTACCTCAAAAATACTCCTGGGTGAAGGCCACTCCACAATTGCCTTAACCTTTTATGGGTCCATCTTCAACCCTTCTGCAGAAACAACAAACCCCAAATACACCAACTCTTCCTTTATGAATGAGCATTTCTTCAAATTTATCAGCAGTTTCTCCTGGTGAAGCTTCTTCAAGACATGATTAAGGTGCCTTAAATGTTCTTCTTTAGTTCTGTTGAAAACTAATATATCATCTAAATATACTATCACAAATTTCCCAATAAATTCTTTCAATACTTCATTCATAAGTCTCATAAAAGTGCTTGGTGCATTTGACAACCCAAAAGGCATTACCATCCATTCATACAGTCCTTCATTTGTTTTAAAGGCAGTTTTCCACTCATCACCCTCTCTTATTCTAATTTGATGGTATCCACTTTTCAAATCTATCTTTGAAAAATATTTAGCACCACTCAAACAGTCCATCAAATCCTCAATTCTAGGTAAAGGGAATCTGTACCTGATTGTGATCTTATTGATTGCTCTGGAATCAGTACACATCCTCCAGCCTCCATCTTTCTTTGGGCTCAATACTGCTGGTACTGCACATGGACTCAAACTTTCTCTGATCAGCCCCTTGTCCACCAACTCCTGTACTTGTCTCCTGATTTCCTCATTTTCCTTGGGAGTCATTCTGTAGGCTACCTTATTTGGCAGATTTGAACCAGGGATAAAATCTATCTGATGGCTGATCTTTCTCACAGGTGGCAGCTCATCAGGTAAATCATCCACAACAATGTCACAGAAATCATCTAACATTTCTTTCATTTCTACTGGCAAATCAGAAATCTTTGTAGAAGTAAGAACTACTTTAGGTTTGCAAACTAAAGCAAAGCTTACCTCTTCTTCTTCTATCTGCTACAGATATTCCTTCCTTCTCAACAACAAGGTCTTTAGATCAATCACTCTGCTGGATGGCTCTCCTTCTTCCATAGGTATCAATGTATGATGCACCCCATCTTTGAAGAAATTTTAAGTGTTATTCTTGCCATCATGCACTGCTGCTCTGTCAAACTACCAAGGTCTACCCAGCAGTATATGACACACATCCATGGGCATTACATCACACAAAACTTTTTCCTTGTATTTGCCCATTTGCAGCTCTATCTCACACTATTCTTTTACAACCAGATGGTGCCCCTTATGCAGCCAGGACACCCTGTAGGGAGTTGGATGCTCCCTTGTCTTTAGCTTCAATTTTTCTATTACCTCAGTGGAAACCAAATTGTCTGTGCTGCCACTATCAATGACTAGCTGGCAGCATTTCCCTTGGACTTTGCATATGCTCCTAAACAAAGTCTTCCTTTGTGCAGGCTCAGCGACTTCTTTGGCTTGCTTCAACAGGACCTTGTTTACCAGAGAGGATTCTCCCTTCCGGGAATCAGGTATTCTTCAATTTCTACCTCTTTTTCAGCTCCTCGGGCAACAACATTTCTTGGACCAGCACCCACATTCTCTGGACATTCATAATGCTTATGTCCCACTTGCTGACATCTATAACACCTCAACTCTCTACCTCTGCCTCCTCTTCCTTTTCCTCTGTAAGAACCCCTTCTGCCCCTTGCATCCTCCTTTGTAGATTCTTTCTGAGGTGAGCTACCGTTAGCTCCATCCCTGAGTGTAGTAGGCTTTCCTCTACCACCCTGACTTCCCTTCCCATGGAAAGTACCTCTCTTCTTGGCAGACTGTTTCCTCAGGAGTTTCTCCTTTTCTTTCAAGGCCATCTGGTAGGCCTCTTCCACTGTCTTAGGAGACAGGAGACCTATCTCATCTTGGATCTCCAGTCTGAGACCATTTACATATCTGGCACTCTTTTCTGGTGTGTCTTGAAATTTCCCAGCTCTTATGCTCACTCTGTAGAATTCCTCTGTGTATTCCTTTACTGTCAGCAACCTCTCATTTTAGGTTCCCATTTGTTTAGGACAATAAGCGAATCGGTAGTCACTAGGCACTTACCTTTTAATTTAGGCATCATTCGGTCCACTTTGATAGGTTGCTTGCCAACTCTCCTCCTTTCCTCGCCCTGCATCTATCCCCCCCACCAAAGTGCGCATGTCCTTTCACTTTGTCCCAAACTTGACCTTCTTATCTTCACTTACTTTCATAATCAAGCATTTGTTCATTTCATTTATCCAACACCAAATTCTCCTCTCGATTCGCCCCCGCATAACTCGACACTTCACTCTGGTTTAATTGGGTGTACCCTCCATCAGCCCCAGGAGCCTCACGTCAGGAGGAATTTCCACATTTTCTTCTGCTTCTTCTACCTCAGGTTCACTAGTGTCTTCAGGATCTTTGGTTTGCCTTCGCTCCACGACATCCATCCTGGCCTCGACCCTCTGCAACATCTCCAACACCTCTGCGTTGGCTACAGGTCTTCTTCTGCCAGCACCTCTTCCAACTTGGACTACCATGTCAGCAAACAACTTCAGACAACCTGGCTTCGATACCACAATTGACGCAATGATAGTTGAAAGTTAACCCCTAAGGAGAGCTGGTGTGGTTCTCTCGTTCTATCAGCATTCTCCTATGATACCCGTTATTTGCTTCACATGGTCTCCTCTGACTTCACTTCCACGGATTTATTTATCAATTTCAGAGAAATTGATAAATAAACAACAATCACAACTTTCGCTATTATATAGCCGAGCTTATATTAAGCCCCCCCCCTCCTTTTTTTTGAATATAAATTTCTTTGAATAGGTCTTCGGTTATATCTCTAACCTTGTATTAATAAACCAACATTTATAAACAAACGAATTTATAATAACCTGTGGCTCTGGGTCCCACCTATGTATCGATGGTCCAATCAAAAGCATGCCGTACTTGGTTTATCAACTGACCTCTTTTATTAAACTTCACACATCTTCAACAAACAGCCACCGTCCGATCGCCTTTTCCCAGATCAACGGCTCGCATGCATTTCGCTCGGCGTCCAACATCGATATTTAACGCGCGAAGGCGCAGGTTAATGGGTGGTTTTGGAACAGTGGCCCAAGCCACGTGTCCAACAGTCTATGGAATCGCTCGCTACCAAGGAAATACCACCTTCTCCGCAAAAGTGGTGCGGGGAACTCCGGAAACCACTCGTGGTTTTTTGTACAGCGATTAACTCAAGTTACGGCGGGGTTGCACCATCCTTTGTATGCCTTTAACTCGGGGCCTGACTCTGGTTAGGGGTTCAAATTGCGGTAAAACAAGAGAATTCTCTTCAGGCGGGAATCTCACCAACATTTAAATAGGATTCACAACTATGATTTCTCTGCACAGGCCTCGCTTGCGTCAGGATGATTTCACCGGTTATCCAACGATTCACAGGAATTCAAGACAGGGAACGGAATTCCTAATACACAATTGCCTCATAATCAAACGAATATTCACACAATCAACATTTCAAGACAATTAGAAAACCAACATGACTGAGATTCATTCAATTGGAAGCAATCGACAATGCACAAAGTTTTATTGCGGAATCTCTACTCTCTCCCCTTCTACATCTGGAGGATATAATTATATACATTACAGAGTGACTCTTCGGTTCCTCAGTGAGGACCGTTTTGGAAAATCAACAGTCTAATTACAATAATTCAATACATCGAAATATGACAAATAGACAAACCGAGCTATTCACTTCCTATGACTTCAATTAAAATTAACCAGTCGCCTAAGGTATTGACACCTAGTCACATAATTCGTATGTTTTAACTCGCTAGCCACAACATGGACAAAACTTCCTACATTGTCATTAGGTCTAATGGCCTCGGCATCACAATAAGGCATCAACCTCAGGTTATTTAATGAACATGGGGTTAGCTTCAGTATCCTGGAGTTGCAAGAAGAAAGCTACAGTGGCCACCTCTTCTGCAGAAGAAAAATACATATCAGCATGGGAAGCAACATGTGAGATTGTTTGATTGCATAGAGTTTTACAGGACTTGGGAATTCCTCCACCAGAAGCTACTTCATTATTCATCAACAACCAGTCAGCAATAAAGATTTCCAAGGATCTAGTTTTTCATTCAAAGACAAACCATGTGGAAACCAAGTATCATCATATCAGATCACTCATTGCAAAGGATGTCATCAAGCCGATTTATTGTCCTTCAGAAGGTTAGACCTCTGATATCTTCACCAAACCTCTTGGCAGAATAAAATTTACTAAGTTCAAGGATGAACTTGGTATATGTTGTAATGTATCTTTGGATCATAGGGGGGAATGTTAGATGATCCAAATATAATAATGTAAAGTTAGGATAAAAATATTTATTAAATTAGAATATTTAATAAATATTAGAGACACTTAGAAATAGAATATTGTTAGCAAACATAGGACTCTAGAATTGAGTCATATCTTAGGCTCTAAAATATGAATAAAGTTAGTAGATTGGATAGAAGATCATTTATTTTAAATGGACACTTGTTATTTTTTCAAGTGATCTATAACTAAATTAAGTTAGGACATATAGCTTATAAATAGGTTAGTTTCTTAGTTGCAAATTAGTGGAAGATTACGTTTGTAAACTCCTGCAACTTTTTATGTAATTTATTTTCCAATATCAATAAAATTACGTGTCTGAGGACACTTTTGCCATTAAATAAAATATTAAATTAAATTTAAAAAACAAATATAAAATATAATAAATAAATAAAAAAATTTAAAAAATTATTAATTTTTTTTTTTTTTAAATTTCATAAATAAATAAGAAATCGAATTAAAAAAAATTATTTAATTGCGCCGCCTAGGTGGTGCAGGAGGTCGATTCTCGGAATCGACCTAGGGAGCTCGATTCTTGGAATCGACCCGGGGAGGTCGATTCCAAGAATCGACCTGGGGAGGTTGGTTTCGAGAATCGACCCGGGGGAGGTCGAGTCTCCCTAACTAACTCGGGTGTCGATTTTCGGTCGACCTCCTGCTGCAGATTCCAAGAATCGACCTTGGGAGGTCGATTCCGGGAATCGACCTGGGGAGGGTGATTCCTAGAATCGACCTTGGGAGGTCGATTTCTGGAATCGATCGGGGAGGTCGATTCCCGGAGTCGACCTAGGGAGGTCGATTCCCGGAGTCGACCTAGGGAGGTCGATTCCCGAAATCGACTTGGGGAGGCTGATTCCCATAATCGACCCGGGATGGTCGACTCTGGGAATCGACCTCTCGCCGAGGTGGAGGTGGGGGTTGGCCGTTGGGCGAGCGGGGAGGCTGCAAGCAGCCCCCCACCTGCCCAACGACCAACCCCCGTCGCAATTAAATAATTTGTTTTTAATTCGATTTTTTAAATTTTAATAATTTATTTATTTATTTTTTAATTTTTTTCATTATTTTTTAAAAATTAATATTTTTTTTTTAAATTTTTATTGTTATTTATTATATTTCATATTTCTTTTTAAATTTAATATTAATTTTTGAATTTAATTTAATAAAATTTAATAAATTTTGTAATTTTAAAAAAAATTTATTTAAATTTTGTTTTTTTTTAATTACATAAAATTTAATATTTTTTATTTAAATTAATTTTTTATATTTTAAATTAATTTTATTTTTTAAATTAATTTGCTTTTCAATTTTTTTTTTCATTTAATATTTTTTATTTATTTATTTGTTTTCATTTTCAATTTTCAATTGATCTTTAATTTTTTTTTAAATTTTCATTTTAAAAGTGTGTGTGTTTTTTTTTAAAATTTATTTATGTATGTATTTATTATTAAAATTTATATATATATATATATATATATATATATATATATATATATATTTTTTTTTTTTTAAATTTAATTTTTTAGATTAAAATTCCTGTTTAATAAAAATTTTATTTTATTTTTTAAATTTAATTTGTATATTAATTTAATTTATTTATTTTTAAATTTAATATTCTTAGTTTTTTTTTTAATATATATTTTTAAATTTTAATTTTTAAAATGCTTTTTATTTATCAATTTTTTCTCTTTTTTTATTTTTTATTTTATAAATTTTAAAATTATTTTAATTAAAAAATGTAATGAAATTTGTTTTCTTTTTCAATTAATTTAAAATATATTTTTTTTTCTTTTTTTATTTAAAAAAAATTGGGTTTTACGTCTATTTTTAAAAATGTTGAGAATTTACCCCAAAAAAAAGAGAGGTTATTCTACAATACAACTTTTCATTTTCGGGGTGTTTTTTGCACAAAAAAAAAAGGCTTTTTCCTCCATTGTTTAAAAATGTTGAAAGTTTACCTCGAAAAAAAAAGGTTATTCTAGAATACAACTTTTTGTTTTCGGCTTGTTTTTTCATGGTTTTTTGATGTTTTTTTTATTAGAGTTCCCGTTTTGAGGTAATAGTTCCCGTTTGATCGGTAACTATGTTACCAGGTCTCTTTATTGAAAGAGAGCACTGTACGGTGCATTATAAGAATAGGCCACACTGCCCCCTCCACGACACCATATGCTACAAAAAGTAACACTAGGCGATTTTTATTATTTTGTCTATGTTAATCGGTGCGGCGGTTAACATATAATGCACCGGTTCTCCTTGTTTATATAGAGAACCATATGGTGTTTTATATTGTTTTGGCGATGCGATTATAAGAACATGACGCACAGACGTTGGTGTGTACATCATTAAAAGCACACCAGTTTCTTGATATTTTTTTTTTTACCTGAAAAGTTGATTTATTTATAAAATATATTAATGAATGATATGATACAGGTTTCATACTAATAAAGAAATGGCTAACAAGAGATCAAGTAACAAAAATACTGATAGCACATCAAGAAAAGAAAAAAGGGCAATTTTTTTGTAATTTCTTTACAAAAAATATTATTTTTGAACTATATGTAAGTTTAAATAATATGTATTGTTTATTGTGTATCATGCAGAGCCACAAAATGACAAAGGTCGATAAGATTACTTCTGATCTAAGACCAGAAGAGTGTAAAAGCTTGATGGAAAAATTGCAAAAGGATGAATCAGGGGAATGAAAAAATATTATCGATCCAATATGAGTTTCTTTTTTTAATTTTCATTAATAATATACTTACAATTGTTAGATAACATGTTTCAAACAATCTATTAATTCACATATGTTTAATGTTATACAGGGATCAACAACTCAGGAAAGGAGTGTTGTTCTAAGAAAATAAAAAAAATAGAACATGCAACTGAAAATGAATTGCTCCTTAGCTCATCTTGAGTGGTGCTGGAGGTTAACAAAAAGGGGAAATTTTTTTACAAAAGTTTGAGGGATCTAGTGGAGCAAATGTATAGACGTTCTTTCCACTTACAATACAAAAATCAATCCAATGATTCCAAGAACCAAATTTTATCTAAACTATAGGAATAGTTTCCAGAGAATTGGTCAATGAGACATGTTAGACTTTTAATAGCAAAAACATACAACCAAAAAAAAGAAAGAATGAAAAAGTAATATTCCTTTAAATGTTTTTCTAGAATTATTTATCAAGATCATTTATAAATATCACTTTTGTTATAGTTACTTTTCATATATCAATATAAAAATTAAATAGTTTATTTTCATGTTACACTTTCAGGAAGATTATGAAAATCTCAAAAGATGAACAAGCTGATATCAAAAATATGTCAGTAGGAATGTCCAAAAAGGTGTACAAGGAGATGGTCAAAGAAATGGACAAAATTGCATCGCAGGAGGAGCCATCTCAACAACAACGTGTTTAAAATGTAATATGTAATCATTGATTTTTTCGATTAGGTACAATAAATAAATAATTTAGCATTAAATATTAATTTTCAAGTATTTTCTTGCAGAAAAGAAAAGAAAATGGAACCCATTCAACACATAAAATAGGACAACAAGGAAGAAAAGGGTTGATATCTAAGTTTGTGAGTAATTGTTACTTCCTTATAACAACTTAACTAGATTTCATTTTTGTATATTTTAAGTTGTTTTACAACAATCATCATTGAATGTCTTCAAATAGGTGCTAACATATAAAGAAGAACCATGAGACAAATTTATTGACATTGGGTTAAATATGGGTTGTGAGTATATGTTGGCATATTAGAAATTAATTGTGGAATTTCTAAGCATCTATCGATCTTGTTTTACTTAACTCCGTCTATAATTAATAGAACAAAAAAACCTTTTGTATTAAATATATGATTTGTTATGGGGTATAAAACTTGCAGGAAACAAAGTATGGAACTGCACCAACAGATGAAATCTTGAAAGATGGAATGAAATTTGGTTTTGAAAGAATATCTATAGTTCATGAGTCAATTGTTGCTATGGTACATCATTTCTTTTTTATTTACATTGATGTATATTATTTAATATTTCAATTTTCATTATTCTCACAAATGTATATACACTCATTACAGTTTATTTTTATGTTTGTATATGGAAGGTGAAGAAGAAGAAAATAATCAACACCATGAAAAAAACATTCCTCAAAATAACCCAAGTCATGGAAGTAGCTCAAATAGTGACAACAGCTCAAGCGAAGAATGATGATCATTATGTTTGGATATCAAAGCAAGGTGTTGTATTTTTTGAAATATTTGTCTGTGAAATCAAACCTTTTGTTTAATGTAATGGACATAGTGTCCTAGTTGAAAGACAAAAGGATACCAATAATTGTCCCATTTTTTGTGACAAAGACTGTCTTATATATATATATATATATATATATATATATATATATATATATATATAATAAATTATGTTTTAATTTATTCTATTGCATTCTCCATTGTCACTATGAAATGTAACACCACTGATTAAATTTATGGATGATTAAATATTATAATGAAGAGATGTGAAATCTGATGATATGATATAACAAATTGATCTAAACATCACGTTCAAATGCACTAATTAAATTTTAATTGATATGAATATTGTTATAAGATATGTGTCATCTTTTGATGAATAATGAATTTTAAAAAATCACAATAATTATGATATGATATAAAAACTTAATCCAAACATCACATTCAAATGCACTAATAAAAATTTAATTGATATGAATATTGTTATAAGATATGTGTCGACTTTTGATGAATAATGAATTTTAAAAAATCACAATAATTGCACTATCACAGGTCGACGTTTCTAAAAAATACAAAATGAACACCGATGTGTGTCAGTTATTGTACACTGGTGTGTTTGTATGATAAATCGCATTGGTGCATTTCTACAACCTATGGACAACACACAAATACCAATACCAATTATAACTCTCGGTGCGTTTGTGCAATACTATGCACTGGTGCGTTTGTACGACCTATGTGCATGACACAAATACCAATACGAATTAGAACAATTGGTGCATTTGTGCGATACTGCGCACCGGTGTGTTTTTATAATACTACGAACCAGTGCGTTTATGTGATACTGCGCGTTGGTGAGTTTCTATAATACTACGAACCAGTGCATTGATACGACCTATGGGCACAACACAAATCCCAATACCAATTAGAATAGTGCGGTGCGTTGTATCACCTACAGTGCGCCCAGTGCGGTTGTAGACTTTTATGGCCTGATGCATGCACCTTCGTTTGCCCTAGGCTGACAGTCTGTATGACACACACCGGGACGTTTACTCTAAAAAGAACCAATGTGTTGATACCTAAATAGCGCACTGATGATAAAAACATCCGTAATAACCTCCGATCGCCCAATTTTTTTAGTTGTGTTGAAATTTCGTTAGAAGCTCCCCCAAAACCTCCCTTACCAAAAACGAATATTGTAGAAAATGTTTTTTTGACAATTTTGGCCAATTTTATAACACTAAAAACCTCCTTTATCACCTCCGCTAGAGGTTCTTTTCCTTGTAGTGACTTTACCATGAATATTGTTAACTTATAAATAGGCTTTGTTATAATACCATGGGCCAATACCATGGCTTATCAATATTACATGCCCTAAAAACATAACTTATTTCACAATTATAATATTTCTTTTAATTTAATTTTATAATTTTTTTAATTAAATATAAAATGTAAAAGGAAATTATTACATTTGAGATATATCTAAACTCTCTATCCTCATGACTACTCAAAATATTCCCATAGAAATTAAATCAATATTTTAATAAAATAAAAAATGAGAATACTTTTACAAATAAAAATGTGAAAATTATATAATATAAATAATATTATTAAGAATAAGAACTGGGATAAATCCATCTTAACTAATGATCAAAGCCATGGGAGCAATCAAAGTGACTAACAATAATCCATAAAATATAATGCATGATTCTTTTAAGTTTTTCATTATCGTATTTTCTTTGACATGATTTATCCAAAAAACGAGTTTATGTTTCATAACCAATAGATTTATTTAATCTAGACATTTTCTTAAACACAATACAATGGGATCAAATTTATGAGAGAGAGAGAGAGGGGGGAGAGAGAGCTGGGGGGGGGGGCGGGGAGGGGGGAGAAAAAGAGGGAAGAAAGAGAGGAGGGGTGAGGGATAAGGAGAGAGAAAGAGAGATGGAGTTGGAGAGGGGAAGAGAGGGAGAAAAAAAAAACATAGAGAGATATAGGTGGAGAGAGAGAGGGAGTGACAAGGGAGAGAGCCGGGGGGAGAAGAGGAAGAGAAAGAGGGAGGGAGAGAGAGATACACAAATATGGAGAGAGTGTGTGTATTTTTTGGGGGTGAGATAGATAGAGGGAATACGAAACACACACACATATAACCAACCTAGATCCATCTTAACCCCGTATCTATCAAGTGCAAAGAGGAATAAAATATCTTGAGGTAACTTTTCCTTGAGTTTTGCACTCAAAAAAGAATTTTTCTCCTCGAGTGATTTGATCCATCTTGGCGCTTGATAGATCTGAGGTTAAGATGGATCTAGGTTGGTTTTATTACACACATAGGTTTGTTTATTTTATTATAGGGCTTCTAAAAATTTAACTAAACTAACAACTAACAAAGAAATATAAATTAAATGGATGGTAAACTTTATAGGCATCAAAATTCTCTTTTCATGATGCATCTCACATTGCCAAGATAAGAAAAATCATAAATATTAACTAAATTACATTACAATAATTGTTTCTTCCAAATTTGATGCTACTTTATTTAATTCTACCTTTTAAGCCTATTTAATTTAATCATACTTTTTTACAAAAATGGTTATGAAACACATATGCCTTATTGTTGAAATAATTGAAAGAAGATAATAAAGGAAAAATATTAACTAGTAAGACTAACACAACTATACAAATTAAGCATTGAAACAATACATTGTAGACATAAAAACACCTTATGATACATATCACTGTAGAAATTAATGTGTATATTTGAAACCTCTCATGAAATTTACTAAAACACAAAACTCAAATATTAATATGTAGATTTGAAACCTCTCAGGAAATTTACTAAAACACAACACTCAAATATACTCTACAGCTTTGCTCAAAGTAACTCACGATGGAGAACACATAACATGATCAACATGCAAGAAGAAATTTCACACATGCATAGATATTTATGTAGGGGAAAGCAACTGCTCAAAACCCCTTACTATGTGTATTGCAATAATCAAAGAATAGAGATGAAATGCAATGCATATTAAGCCTGAGCACAACTTGCAAGTGTATAGTCTATCTCTCTGGCTCAGTGACATAACCTGGCCAATACTTAGCCAATTTTCAACAATCACATTACAAAGACTATTTTTTTTTTTTTTTTGTAAAAGTTAACTAATTGTAACAACGCATTCTAAATAATAGAGAAAATGTCCCTTGTTTCAGAGCATTTTAATGCTCAATTTTGCCAAAATATGGTAGATATTTTTAAGAATCACGAGTTTAAAGTGCCACAGGGTTTTTGATAGTGTTGAATATATGTATGCATAAAAAATGCATTTTAAATAATAATAAATAATTTGATTGCCTAAAGTTGTATCCCCAAATGTAGGGAAAAATTTAGACTAGACAAATTATAACTAATTCCATGAATAGGCATGCCTATTTTGGAATAGGGCTTCCATAATTTTAATTTAATTTTGAATAATTATTAGGTGGATAATAGGGATTTAACCTCAATGGGATATTCTTAATATTATTTAGAAATCAAAGAATTAGACTATTCTCCAAATTAATTATGCCCTTTTAATTAAAGGGATCACTAAAAAATGTATGCAATATTAATAAGTGACATATTATGCCCTTTTAATTAAATTGATCAGTAAAAAAAATGTATGCGATATTAATAAGTGCCATATGGGGGTTATTTTTTTTAGACATGTGGTATTGATAAGCCATGCTATTGGCTCATGGTATTGTAATAAAGTATATTTAGAAAATTAAGAATCTCCATGATAAAGTGGGGGTGAATCCCCATGGTTAAGAATCTTGTTACATTTATTTTGAAATGTATATAAGCTTAATTTATATATTAATTATTTTTATAATTAATAATAATAAGAATTTATATAAAGTTATAATTTAGTTAATTTTATGATTTTTTAGATTTTAGCAATGTGAGCTGTATCATGAAGTGTTCTGATGTTTATCATGGGTTGATGTCTATTAGCATTTACCAACCATTTAACTTTATTTTAAATTGAACAGTCATATAAATTAAATGATTACTAAAGGCTCATAGGAATCCATCCATGATAATGATCAAAATACTTAATTCATAATACATCTCACATTGCTAAGATTAAAAAAGCCAAAAAAATTAGATTAATTATGACTTTATTTTACATCATTATTATTCTTATAATTATTAATTATAAAAATAATTAATATGAGTGAAGCACACCCACATATATCATCCACTTTATCATGGAGACTCTTAACATGTAGATTAAAAAAATCATGAAAAATAACTAAATTATGAGTTTGTTTTGAATTATTATTATTATTATTATTATTATGGAAATTTTTAAAGTGTAAATAAAAAAATCATAAAAATTAAATGATTTTTTTTAATAAGTTAGAATCTCTATTACCTTTGAAATTTAAGGTACATAACTAATAAACCATCTATCAAAAATTTATCGACCCCAATCCACAGCGAGAGAAACCAGATCTATTAGTCAGTAAAAGGGGATATAGAGTTTGAACAAAAAAAACATCAATTGTTCATGGTGGTCCCATACTACAATGAGGCTACACAATATAACAAAATAACTACATAACAACATGTTCACGAATCCGAAGATGTCACTGGAGCAGGGTCCTTTGCACTTGTACCAGTTAATGCAAAGGACTTGAACTCACATTGGAGGTGACTCTCCAAGTGGGCCAAGTGAGTATCCATTCTCTCTAGACAAGAGTGCTGATACCACCAAACCCTCTAAATTTCATTAACGGAGGAAATTATATCATTTTGTTCCTCATGTTTCTCCTTTAAAACTTGACCTAACTAGGTCTTCAACTACTAGTGTAAAGTGATAGAATGCATGTATTGGTTCCTTCTTTCCGTGGTATGTCCATGGCTTGGTAGCCAATTAGAAACCTCGTCCATAATTTTCGAATTTCAGTATGCATGATAGTCATGAGTAGCATAATTCTCAAGTTGATGAATCTCCTCCAAAATGCTAGGATAAGTCACTGAATTGTAAATGGGAGCCACTTCTTGGGCCTCTTCTTGGGAATGCAACTGGCCTTGCTGGCCATGTTCACCAACCCCTCTATGGTTGGGAACCCTTTGTTACGACATTGAGGACATGCTGACGGTGCCGAAATCCGCCAACAGGGAAGGGGGTGTCCTTGATGTGAAGTCCCAATTAGACCTCACACCGTTTGGAGTATGAGCCCCAACTGAAATACAACTAGTTTCCAAAAGTGATGGTTTCAAAGATGTGCCTTGGCTGCAATAAACACATATAATGAGATATGCATGACTTTGGTGACATTAAGTGTATGAAATTTTTGAAGTATCAAATGTAATGCATAAAAGTTTCCATCGCATCAAAGGGAAATAATTGAGCCCCTTAGAAGAGAGTAATAGTACTAACTTAGAAGAGACGCATGAGAAATACAAAAGAATCATTAGTTAACCTGCAAAATAGTTCACATGATAAAAACAATTGTGATAACATAAACAACATGTATCCAACAAGATACATACTAAAGAAAACAGATTAGTTCATTAGCAATAGTGTAAGTGAAACAACATACACAACAAATATATAAAGAATAGTTTTACTACATCAATGAAATATGCATGAAGGCGTGCCGACTTTGAGATTCTTATCATAAAGTGAAAGTTCCAAGCATACAATTACATTGATAGGACATAAGCCCTAATAGTGGAACATGAAGCCAACAACTTCTTCTCCAAAGAATGATAGTCCTCCTATGCTAGACTAGAGAAGACAAGGCTCCAAATCCAAGCTTCCAAGCCTTTGGTTTCAAGTCCTTTGCTTGATTTATGAGAGATTATTTATAATAAATGAGATGACCTTTCATATCCCTTTGTGACCTTTAAACTACCCTAATAACTCTTTGACTTCTTTTGACTTTTCCTAACCAATGCATTTTCATATTCCACAATAAAAGATGTTGTTTATTTCCTTATATGAACATTATGACTCAAACTTTCCGAAATCACTTAATGTTTCCTTATTGCACAAAGGTGCTGCATTTTTATTTTCTTGTATGAACATTTTGACTTCAAACTTTCCCAACTTTGCTTCATGTTGCCTTATTTTTAAACTTCCCCACTCATGAATCGTGGTGGCTCCCTGAATTAATTTTAAGGCTTTCACATTTTCTCTTCATTTCTTTTGCATATAATGTATAGGAACTACTACTTTATGCGAGGTCACCAACTCCTCATAAATATGTCTTAGAGTGTTTCTTACATCTTACTAGTCAGTTAAACTAGCAAAAAAAAACTAAAACCTAAAAATTTAGATAAAGTCAAAATTTTAAAAACATTAAATGGAAAAGGATATTCAAAATTTTAAAAAGATCACGAATTCTCAACGATGGTTTTGTTAAACTGATGTTACGGCAAATTGTGTTCAGGAAATATTCAGTTTTATATATCGGTTTTATGTGAAAAGATATTTAATATGAAAGTTGCGTTTTTAATGTGTGGAGTGTTTGCTGTTTCTGTTTCGTTACGTTTTTTCTTTACCGACATTATCGGGTGATGCAGATCGTTTTGTTTGTATTTCTTTTGTAATAGCCCATGTAAAAGCTTTATAATTTTTTTATTTTTTTTTTTTTAAACGCACCTTTTGTATAAAACTTACTTTACCTTAATAGGAATCGGGATTATTTTATTCATGATCACTTAGTTTATTTTATTTATATATGAAACTTTTTATATGCTTATCCAAAACTTTAAATTTTAATGTTTTATATGCTTATCCAAAACTTTAAATTTTAATGTTTTATATGCTTATATTTTATGTGATCATTATTTTTTTCATTTGATTAAAGATGATAATGGGTTAGGTGATGTAAAGCCGAGCATCGTAAGGATTGTTTCCTCGAGTAGATTGTTGGATATGATATGTACGTACTACCTATGCAATCCAATCGATGGTTGAATGCTATTTTTTAAATTTAGTATTTTGTTTTATATATGTATATATTTTTTTTAAATTTCAAATTTATAATAATTATATTTTTATTTTTTTTTAATAGAAATTTTTGTGATTTTTTATTTAAAAATTGATATTAATTAACATTATTTAAAAATTTAATATGAATAAATTATTTATTATATTATTTTGGTAAGTTTGGCATGGTTATATTTTCATTATGTCCAATATATCATCTTATGGAGAGGAATTGAAGTAGTGACTTCACATCAATAAGTGCCTTAAAGCCATAAACTATTATAATTATTTTTAACTAAGTGATAGAAATAGATAAAAATGAGATTAATGAGTATATGATGGTGGAGATAAAACACTCTTATTATAACATTCAAATAAAGGTATTTAATTAGTATTAATTCAAATAAAAGTATTAAAATAATATGAAAAGTTTATAAATATTGTTGTTTTGTTTTTTAATATATTTATTTTGAAAATTTTGAGGAATAGGTTTTATAGATTTCCTTGTAACTTAAAATTTTTTTTTTTTAACATTTTGTCATTCATTTTTGACAATTTTGTCTAGTAAAATTATAGCTTATAATGTTTTATATTATATTTCATAATTTTTTATATTATATTTTCATTCCATTTTATCATAATGCATATTATCTATACGATAAGATAGTAAGAAATAATTATATAGTAAATTGTTTATTTTTATATTTTTCATTTTTCATTTTGAAATTTAAGTAATAAACCATTTAAATTAATAAGCGGCAATAAAATCAATTTTGTAATGACTATGTATTTTATAGCATTTTGTAAAGATCCATCATTTTCTATGGTTGCAAACCATTATTTGGAGGAGGCTATAAATGATATGGAGATAGATATGTGTTCATTAGCCAAGTGTTATAGTAAATAGTTAACCAACAAAGATCACTCAAAGTCTAGGTCAACGAGTTTCATGACAATATATTGGACCACAACCACATAGATCTCATGGCTTCACTAATTTAAAATTTTACCTATTTTGGAATTTTGATGTGGTAAATTTTTGTTGAAGACAAATTTATGATCCATCCAAATTGAGTGTATATGGTAAAGGAACTATTAAACCCAAGAGCATAACAAACTCACTTAATTGTTGTGTTAATCAATTTTTACTTGCTTATTTATATGGCTATTCAGATTTTTGTTTAAGTGGATATTAACCAATTTTATTTATTTATTGTTTATTTACTGGAGACATCACATACTTACACATCACCATCAACATCATACTGGGTTGTAGAATGAGCCTCTCTACACAAAAATCACCTCTAAGATTGATTTATAGATTTTATGTAACGAGTCTTTAAAATTGTAATAAAGGGAATGATTACCACCCAAATTAAGAATCACATTTCTCTATTCATAGAAATATGTTGTTCTACAATTGTGTATAGTTTGTAAAATTGTAGGTTAAGGGATAACAACGATATTAATAATTCACTTGAGTAGCAAGTGGATACTCTAGCTCTAAGAAATCAAATTGATATTGTTAAAACTATTTAATCTTTTCGATAAGTTAATACTAAGATAATGATTCATGTTTTTAATATGTTTCAATTCTAAAAAATTGTGCTAAGTTAAGCTAGGTTTGTAACATCTGTTGCAACGAAACTTGAACTGAATCAAAGAGGGTATTCGTGTAAAAATATTCATTGCTTAATTATTATTATTTTTTTTGTAAGTCAATGATCTATTCATTCTTCAGAAAATAAGTACATCATAAGCAAAACACAGCTAGACTCACCACATGAGTTGACTACCACATGCAACATGTGACAAAAACCAAAAAGGAAACTACAGACATCGTCATCACTGAGAAGATCAAAGGCACTAGAAAACAAATAACACAAAGAGAACACCTGTAACCATGCTAATTATCCGATGTAATTGAGGTTGGCTTGTACGGGGCTGTTCTAGGAGGAGGCGAATGGTGAAAAGAGCATTGGACATGCTCTTCAAAGTGATCCATCCAAGACTACATCTTCTCCACCTTATGAGTTAATAGGTTATGTCCTCACCAAAGCACTACAACTCGTTCTCGAACATGGCACTGAAAGTAGTGCATTTTTTTCAAAGTAGCTATGAGTTCAACATGTTACTCCCGGTGGATCCAGTCTGTTATTTCCAACCGCTCCAGTAAGGATTGAATCAACCCCTACAATTATCCATACATCATTGAAGAATTTCCCTCAAACCATACATCACACATCCTGCACTCCCTCGTCGGCCTGTGCTGCCACGTCGCCTCGCCCCACCCCTCTGTTGAGGTTGTGGCGTGCGTCCCCCACGACCATTCAATGAGCCACCATGACCACGACCACCATGCACATAGGACGCCACCCGCCTCGAGCACCCTGCAGTCCTGCCACCTTGACGATCCCCTGAAGGCTCCACATACATTACAATTGTCTGTAGTTGAGCCGTCGGCCCCCTTGGCCAACCTAGCTGGGCTTCTATGGAAAGGAGGATCGTCCTCGACGTGGAGTTGGGTGCATGCTCATAGGACCGACGTTGACTTGAACAAAGTAATTGAAAGGGATACAAACAACACCGACAACTTCCAAGGCTCGCCTTTTCCTCACCAGCAAGTCTACCCACATCCAAATCCTAAAATGCCAACCACCCATATGGGGTTGCGCACCCAAGCCACTACCTTTATTTAGGAAAACTCAAAAACTAACTCGTTTACCTAAAAAAAATTATTCAAAGGAAAAAACTGCCATATCCAACACTGATCCGAGTTAAATCTGCCACAGGCACGAGCACAGATGAATGCCCAGGCCAATGCACCAGACGAGGAAGAAAAAACATCCCAATAAACCAGCCCAAACTCCAGATAACAACGTCACAACCTCTCGAACCAACATCTGAAATGCCCCATAACCCATGAACCTCTGCGTGAAAGACGAATATGGATGCAAGCAACATTGGAGTATCGTCGCACAAGTACCCAGGAGCGAAAATGAACAAGTAACAGGCCCAAATAGAATAAGGCACCGTCTTGGGGAAGGCTCCATATAACTGCGAGAAACTAACCCTAAACGTCACTAAATCAGCTGAACCGGTAACCGTGTATGGAGGATAGCTGCCCACATGCAGAGAGCAGGTGTCGTACAACACCTTAACTAATCTATGTGGCATCATATGGCTTAGAGCTGGACCTATTCGTCTATTAGCGTCCCTCCCATAAGTCCAATGATATTTTTTTAATTTCCATTGACATAATCTTTATACGCACATACTATTAGCCGGACCATACAATTATAACTTGAGGAGCTTAGGTTAATTACATGACCATACAATTATAACTTGAAGAGCTTAGGTTAATTATATATAGTTGCAATAAGTGATTAAATGATATAAGGAAATCGTTTAAAAAATTAAGCTTTAGTTATCACAAGTAAACATATGTACATATTTATATTTATGTGTTATGTTGTGACATGTTACAAATATATATTAAAAATAATTAGAAATTTAAAAATTTAATATAGATTCATTTAATTATTATATAATTATTTTTAAAACAAAGACTATTTATTTATATTACTTAAATATTTATTTCTTATTATATAATTTGATTTAAGTGCATTAAAATGAAATGAATTTTAACAAATAAATTAAATTATAGTAAAAAAATTATATAATTGTATTTAATATCAATATGAAATTAATAAGAAAATATTAATAAAAAATTAAAATGGTTATCAATTCAAATTACAAATAATTAAGTAAATAAAACAATTTTTTTTTTAATATTTATTTTTTAAGGAATATATTCAACCTATCTTTCCCAGATATATGTGGTAAGAATAACTACCTTTAAAATATATCTATGTATATTTTACTTAGAAAGTGTAAAACCTTCTACACAACTTTCTCAACAAAACATTATCACTACAATAAGACATTATTATTGTAATTGGGTAGGATTGGATTCTCCACAAGCATGCATAATTACAATTAACAAATATCTCATTTTACCAATGCAAATTATAATGTTTAACTTTAAAATATAAATATTTATTTTTCAATATTATTAATAAATATTTATTGAGATATTTGATTGGACCATAACTTGAAGGCCTTATTGCAACTTTTGCATAATACAATGCCATGTAATAAATGGCTCACACATTTTTTTCCCATAAATTTTGGATACAATTGCAATATTTATGCCATGATTTTTGGATATTTGTGTGATTTTTTATTGTAAATATTTATATGAAAACCATTTAAAATTAAAATTCTTGAAAATAATTGATAGTCAACTAAATAACATATTTACCATTAATCAATTCTCATAAAAATTAAAAGTATTTACATAAACAATAATAGTTATAAAATTAAATAAAAATAACATATTTACCATTAATTAATTCCTATAGCAATTTAAAAGACTTTGTATAAACAATAATAGTTATAAGATGTAAATAAATATATTTATTAGGAGTTACTTCCCACTATTATTTATGTATTTTTGTTAAAGCATCATTTTTAACTTAAATTATAATAACTATGTTATCTTGTAACACTTATGATGCCTTTCCACATTTTGCAATCATTTAATTTATATAACTATACTAATTTATTAAGTATAAATATATTTATATTTATTTAAAATATATTTAACTTAAAATTATATAAATATTAATTAAAATAGATAATTTAGAAAAAAATTTATAATATTTTGCCAAAGTGTTTCTTACATCTAACATATTAGTAGTTAGTTACACGTGAGCAAAAAGGATAAAAAATAAAACTAAAACCTACAAATTCAGATAAAGTCAGCATTTTAAAAGCATTAAATGGAAAAGGATCCGAATTCAAAACTATAAAAACAATATGATCATGAATTTTCAACGATGGTTTTGTTAAACAGATGTTAGGGGAAATTGAATTCAGTAAATATTCAGTTTTATATATCGGTTTTATGTGAAAGGATATATAATATGAAAATTTTGTCTTTTTAATGTGTTGAGAGTTTGTTGGATTTATTTGGACAATCTATTTTTTTTTTCCGGAAAATTACACAATCAAAATATCAACAACATTACCATCTCCACTGTAAAAATATCATGGCCAAACTTGTAATTTCCAATATCATATTTAAGAATGTTATTGAGAATTTGCCAAAAAGGAGGGGACGCTGCATTATGAGGAATTGTTGGAATTTTTGAAGTATTTCCGAACATACAGAGGAATAAAATAATTTCTCAACTAAATACGGAGATCCAATACAAAAGGTTTGGACAAAGATGCTTTAAAATACTATTTCATTAAGCATAAAATATATTACAAAATGAAGAACATCAGAACTGCATTGTTCTGGTTTTCAAGACAAATCTTTTGGCTGCTTCACACACAACGTTTCAAAAAAATTTCTCTCTGTCTCTTTGTCTTTTTCTATTATGCCTTTGGGCGTAAAAATAATGCACTACACAGTCAAAATTCTCTCGGCATATGTTTCTCACAATATGCTTTTTGATTATATATATTGTAAATATATATGTTATATGTTATATAATCCTAAGTCTTTAATAAGAAACATTAACTTGTCGCGGCGAATAAACATTAAACATAAAACTTTAAACCTTATATATTCCGTGGACCTCAAATATTATGCGGCGGCCTGTTTCTTTGCCCCATGGAAACGCTTTGAATGGTCCGAAGGAGTGATGACATCACCTCCTCCGGTGGGTTAACGTCCCCCTTCGCTGCTCAAGTTTGTTTCCTCCAGAATGTTGGCTGGTATGTGGGTCAAGTGATGTGGAGCGGTGGGCTCTACGCAAATGACGTGGCCTCAAATCAAATCAAAACAAAACGCGGTAAGGACGATGGTTGGTTGGTGGAGTTTTAAAGCGGTGGGTGAAGGTTTATAAAGCATAATGGTTGCGTGGTCAAACCACGAGATTTTTTAGGTCCCTATATTACTAGTATAGTCCCTTATTGTTGTTAGTGTAACCCCCTATTGTTATTGTTGTAACCCTGTAACCCCCATATTGTTATTCTTGTGCCCTTAAATTATTATTGTTAGGTCGGCTAGGATTACATTGTGGCCCCATGGACTCCTATATATAGAAAAGAGGTTTTTTCATTTGTATCATCCAAGAATTGTTCATTCATGTAATGTATTGGAGGCTTCCCCCTCGAAGTGGCTTATTTGTAAGGTGTTGATATCTCTTTTCTTCTATTTTTGGAGCTGGTTTCACAACATTTTGTATCACAACTTTGGATTCTAGGGTTTCGCTGCTCCAAATAGGTCATCGTGGAATTTTCGCTATAATTTTTTTTCTACGAGGTTTCAGAAGCTGAAAGTCTTAGGGCGCGAAGTCGAAATCCTGAGGAACATCGTCGCAAAATTTCATAGCTTGGTTCACAATATTTTCGGAGATATGGTTTGTGGAAGTTAGGGATTTTTCAGGCTCCCGAATTTCATCGTAAAGAAGTGATCGTGGGAAAATCTTCATAACTCTCTGTATAAGCATCAGATTGGAATTTTGTAAAAAATGGTCGCAAGCACACAAACTTTAGTTTATTTTCTATTAATTTCAGAGCTGAAGTAGGAAACAGTGACACGTGGCAAGTCGTACAAGTTCGCTCTATTGACCTAGTCCATAATTAGGTCATTGTGGGAGATTGGACATAACTTTGCCTTGAAGAATCCAAATCAGGTCAGACCTGTGGCATTTGAAAGAGAATTTAGAGGGCTACCTTAGGGCCAAATTTCATATATTGAAGATCCGAAATCGCAGAGATAATTCAGTTTCAATATCGAGCTCCTCAAAAGAAAGAAAAATGTGTGTATTTTTTTTCCGAATTACATAAGTCTTGTGTAAAAAATCAGTTTGAAGTGATTCCAAGGACCTTTTGAGCATATATTTTAGTATTTGGTTCTGAAATTCCTCCTAAAAATAATTCAACACCCATTAAGCCCTCAGGATACTCTACTATGACTCATGAAGATGAGGAATTGCAATATGATCTATCAAAATTACCAAAGCAAGTGCACCAAATTTCGCTCTTGTAAAGAGCAGCAAAAAATGAAATGGAAGTTTTGAAGAAAAGCGTGGAAGCGAAGATGGATGGTTTGAAGAATAATATGGATGGTTTGAAGAAAGGCGTGGAAGCTAAGATGGATGGCGTGGAAGCTAAAATGGAGGACATGGAAGAAAAAATGAAAGACAACATGGCAAACATGAAGAATGATCTAAAAGCATACATGGAAGGTTTGACAAAGTTGATACAAGAAATGATACCTAACGGCGAAAAGATAGTAGAGGAAACTCATGATGAGAAAAAAATACATGTTAATCATGATTTCATAAACTCTAATGTTGGATTGAAGAACCACCATATTCTAAAGATGGATATGAGGAAGTTTGATGGCAAGGATCCCGTAACATGGATACTACAGATGGAGTAATATTTTGATCTCAATAATGTGCAAAACACACAAAAGGTAAGCATTGCAACTTTACATTTAAAACAAAATACATTTGTATGGTATCGATGGCTTTGCTCCCATAAAAAAATTGTCACTTGATCAATTTTTACGAAGGAAATGATAGCACACTATGAGGATACAAAGAGCAAGACCTTATTTAGCCAATTGATAAATCTCAAACAAAAGGGTTTAGTGGCGGAGCACATTTAGGACTTCCAAAATTTGAATATAAGGGTAACTGATATTCCAGAGGAACACAGGATTGATGTCTTCATAGGTACTTTAAAGGATAACATCCAACATGAAGTTCGCCTTTGGGAACTTGATTCATTGGAGAAGGCATTCAGGTTGGCAAGAAAAATTGAATGTAAAATTATGGTGACAAGGAAGCCTACTACTTACATCTACAAAGATGGAAGTGTTGTTACTCCTAGACTTCCACAACCTACAAGGTTGACACCACAAAAATTGGAAGAAAAAAGAGCAAAAGGGCTTTGCTACAGTTGTGATAGAAAATACAATAAAGGTCATAAGTGCGCTGAGAAGAAATTATTTTACATAGATTATGAAGAGGATGAAGAAAATGAAGAAGAAACTTCAAAAGTAGAGGATATACACCAGGAAGAAACCCTAGAAGAAGAAGAAATGAGTCTGACCATATCATGTAATGTATTGGCAGGAATTACCACTCCTCCAACTCTCCAGATAGAAAGATATATCAAGAAGAAAAAGGTAATAGTGTTGATTGATTCAGGTAGTACCCATAATTTTATTCATTGTAAGGTAGCCAAGGAACTGAATTGTTTACTATACCCAGCACCAGAATGTCAAGTGATGGTTGCAAATGGAAGAACTATAAATTTCTTTGGAAAATGCCATAATATCAAGCTAGCCATGGGGTAATATGTATTGAATAGTCCAATTCTTTCCATCCCAATGGGAGGTGCTGATGTTGTACTAGGAGTACAATGGTTACAATCTTTGGGTACGTAGCTTTTAATTTTCAAGAACTTTTCTTGATTTTTTTTTTCGGAATGAAAGGAAATCGAATTATGGGGTATCGCAGGGAAGCCAGGAAAGGTAATAAGCTCTAATGTCATGACAAATATTCTGAAGAAAAAACAAAGTGGCGTAATTGCACAATTATGGTCACTAGAAGTTCCAACATCAAAATCATCTATTTCTCTAGATCTCCAAAAGTCTTGGACAATCATTCCAAGGTGTTTGATACTCCCAAAGGACTCCCACCTATTCATGATCATGATCATGATATTCATTTTATTCCAGGAAGTGTTCCTCCAAACATCAGGCCTTACATATATCCTTATGTCCAAAAGATCGAAATTGAAAGTATGATTGCAGAAATGTTAGAGGCTGGTATAATTCAACCTAGTCAAAGTTATTTCTCTGCTCCAGTAGTATTGGTGCACAAGAAATATGGATCATGGGGCATGTGTCCGGATTATAGGGAGCTCAATAAGCTCACTATTAAAGATATATTTCCCATTCATGTGATTGATGAATTATTGGATGAATTACATGGAGCAATTTATTTTACCAAGTTGGATCTTTGTTCACGATATCATCAAATTAGAATGAAGACTGAAGATATTCCGAAAACAACATTTCGAACTCATGAGGGTCATTATGAGTTTTTGGTCATGAATTTTGGCCTTACCATTGCACCTTCTACATTTCAAGGGTTGATGAATTCCATTTTCAAACCCTGCCTTAGAAAATTTGTGCTAGTATTTTTTGATGATATACTAATCTACAACAGGTCTTGGAAGGATCATGTTCAACATGTTGACAGGGTGCTCAAACTATTGCAGGAGAAACAATTATATGCAAAAACATCCAAATGTTTTTTTGGAGTACAAGAGGTGGAATATCTGGGTCATATTGTATCTCACGAGGGTGTTAAGGTAGACCCTAACAAAATTAAAGCCATTAAGGAATGGAAAGTCCCCACAACCATAAAGTAGTTGCACGGATTTCTCGGGTTAACAGGGTATTATCGCAAGTTTGTTAAGAATTATGGGAGAATAGCAGCACCTCTAACAACATTATTGAAGAAAGATGCATTTTCATGGACTCCTGAAGCAACTAAGGCCTTTGAACATCTTAAAGAGGCAATGTGCCTAACACTAGTCTTAGCTATGCCAAACTTCACAAAAACCTTTATTGTGGAATGTGATGCCTCAGGAAATGGAATTGGTGTTGTTTTAATGCAAGAAGGAAGACCCATTGCTTTTGAAAGTCGTTAAATCAAAGGAAAGTATTTACAAAAGGATATTTATGAGAAGGAAATGTTGGAAATACTACATGCACTAAAGAAATGGAGACCTTACCTAATGGGAAGACACTTCAAGGTAAAAACTGATCATGATAGTCTTAAACACTTTTTGGAACAAAGACTATATTTAGAAGAGTAGCAAAAATGGGTCACAAAGATGTTGGGTTATGACTTTGAAATCGTCTACAAAAAAGGGAAGCTAAATGTTGTTGCAGATGCACTCTCAAGAAAGGATGAAGAGGTGGAAGCATTGCTTTGTGCCATTTCAATTATACAACCAGATTGGATAGCTGAAGCAAGGGATGAATGGAAGAAGGATGAAGAAGTGTTGGCTCTCATTCAAAATTTGAAGCAAGATCCTAGTACATCTGATACATTTAGTTGGAAAAATGGTTCCTTATGGTACAAAGATCGCTTATATATTTGCAAGAATTCCCAACTAAAACAAAATATTCTTTTGGAACTGCACACTTCTCCGTTAGGAGGACACTCGGGATTTTTAAAAACTTACCACAGGGTGAAGAAAGAATTTTTTTGGGATGGCCTTAAATTTGATATTAAAAAGTTTGTGACGGAGTGTTTGGTTTGCGAGCAAAATAAAGTTGAGACAATTAAGACCCCAGGTCTTCTACAACCTTTATCTATTCCAAGTCAACATTGGGAGGATATTTCAATGGATTTTATCATAGGTTTACCTAAGTCCGAAGGAAGGAGTGTCATCATGGTGGTAGTTGATAGACTTATCAAGTATGCACACTTTTGTGCATTATCTCATCCATTTAAAGCGAGTACAGTTGCTACTGCATTTATGGAAACAATTCAAAAGCTACATGGAAACCTGAAGATTATTGTAAGTGACAGAGATCCAATTTTTACAAGAAATTTTTGGACGAAATTATTTTCTTGTTTGGGTACTCAACTAGCTCATAGCTCATCTTATCATCCCCAATCCGATGGTCAAAAAAATATAGTGAATAAATGTTTGGAAATATATCTTCATTGTTGTGTATCTGATAAGCAAGCACAATGGGTCAAGTGGTTACCTCTCTCTGAATGGTGGTATAACACGCCCTTCCGTACTGCAGAAAAATTGACCCCATTTATGGCACTTTATTGATATCATTCACCATCCATCACATCTTATTTAAGGGAAAATGCTAGGGTTCAAGCAGTGGAAGATCACATCGAGCATCAACAAGACGTTCTCCAAATCTTAAAGGATAACCTAAATTTGGCACAAAATCAAATGAAGCAACAGGCAGATCAACATCACAATGAGAGAAGTTTTGATGTGGGAGACTGGGTATTTTTACGGCTACAACCATACAAAAAAATGTCCCTCAAGCAAGCTAAGAAGGATAATAAATTATCGCCAAAGTAATATGGTCCTTACAAGGTTTTGCAAAATATTGGTACTATGGCATACAAATTGGAGCTTCCTGCTTTTTCACGAGTGCATCCAGTTTTTCATGTTTCATGCTTAAAAAAGGTTATAGGGGACAAACTTCTAGTTCAAACAATATTTTCAAAACTTGATGAGGAAGGAAAAACCATATTGGAACCTGAAGCAGTCACGGAAACAAGAACTCGACAACTACGAAATCGATCAATTTCAGAGTATCTCATCAAGTGGAAGAACTTACCCACTATAGATTCCACATGGGAGAATGAGAATTTTATACATAAGAATCTAGACTACTCAAGCGTTGAGGACAACACTTTTTTGAAAGATGCATCTATACTACTCAAAATCAAAGATGCCAAAAGCGCTCTCTTTGTCGTCCAAGGTGGGCGCCTCGTCGATAGTGAAGTTGTTAATTGCCACAAATTATGACAAGTCCATGAAATCATTGCTGTCGGAATTAGCCATGCTTATAATTAGTCGAGGCTCTTCGTCGGTCGCAGGAAAACCTAGGGAGGTCATCAATGTGCCCGAAGTCTGACCATGGGAGCTTACCATCCCCATTTCTGTCGAATTTCTAGAACACTGTCTGCACCTCCCCTGCGGTACTGGTCAGAAGGCGGCAGTGGTGGCAGCGATGACGAGAAGATGGCTTTCCCTTGTCGACATCACTTTCATTTCCGTTGGAGGATTTACGACTCTATCGTCACCTCGAAGAATGAGTTTATTTGTCTCTTGGCTGAGCGCTACTGATTCTCATGGAGGTGTTAGCAATCTGCAGATGTGAGCCCTCCCTTTATGCAACTTACAAGTTGCTAGAAATACATTATTATGGAATTTCAAGGCCATGCAAATATATCAAATATTTCTTCTTCCACTTCCAATCATAAAATTCACCAAATCTGAGCTAAGCTATAAGCTATTCTTGTTGGAATTTTACTCCCAACTACCGCCATGAATAAACAGTGGCTCAACCCACACTTCATCAATTTTTATTGCAGAGAAGGAGAGCAGCAGATCCAAGAGCCGAAGGCGTTTTCACTGATCCAAGTGGATATTGGTGGCCACCTAGCTATTACACTTGGGGCCTCACCATTGTCTCTTTCAGTTTTTCAGTTTTGACACAACTTACTATTTTTGGCAGTTTTTTGGGTCCTGAACTTTTGGAGCCGTTTTGAGGCCCTAATAGACGTTTTTTGGGAAAACAAAGAGCGACATCAATTTTATATTTTGCATCAAAAGTTGTATTCATCGGATAGATATTTATAACGAGGTATGGTGCACGTAAAACAGAGATCGCATGCCAAAGTTACGTCCCCGGGAAGTTGAAACACCAATTTACCCAAACGGGGCCCATAGTTTTGGCGCTTCATCTCCTAGGGTTAGGGTTTTGGATGTTCAGGGTTTTCCATTATTTCTAAATAATAAATAGGCCCTCAAGCCTCCTTTTAACTCAGTTCAGAGGCCTGTAGCCGCCACATCTCTTCTTAGAGATAAGCTACCAATGCCCTAGGTAGTTCATTTCTATTTTGTTTGTAAGAAAATTCCAGTTCTTTGATATTAATGAAATGAAGTATTATTTCCGCTGTATATTTGTATTTATGGTTACATGTGTATTCTGTTGCGTTCCTACATAAATCTGGATTAGTGTTATTAGAGCGGTTTTCTTTTTCTCAATCGTTCTTTGCATGTACCCAACGAGGTCAGGGTATAAAGAGTTGGGGCTCGATCTTGTTGAAGCTTTGCAAGATCAGCCTCACAAACCCTGATGGCCGCCCATGGGGGACGAAAAGAAAGATGAGGGAGCAGGAGATCCTATCAAAATATTGCTCGAGGAGGCCCTCGAAAAAAAAAGGAATGCGATGATGGATAACTTTGCCCAGATCCTTCAACGACCGACCACCGACGGCACATATGCATCCAAAAACCACTCTGGAGGCGCGACTCCATTTAAGGTACAAGTAAACTTTGACATTCCCATATTTGAGGGTCCAATAGATGCAGATGTCTTAGATAGATGGTTGAATCTATTAGAATGATATTTTTTGGTTCATGACTTTTCTGACAGGGAGAATATTATTTTTTCACTCCTCAAAGCTACCCCCCATGTCAAGGACTAGTGGGAAACCTACAGTGAGAAAAAGGATGAGACAGAACCCTCTCTATTCTCAGCCGTACCCACTTGGAATTCTTTCTGAGATGCCATCAAGGAACAATATTATCCCGTGGGGAGCTATGAGGACAAGTACATACAATGGACCACGCTGCGGCAACAAAGGGATCAAGATATGCATGAGCTGACGAATCTGTTCCATACCCTACGCACAAAGTTGGGTATCAAAGATTCAGAGAAAAATTTGGTGCTAAAGTATTGCAGTTGTTTTCACAGATACATTCAGGAGGAAATGGAGTTCCTCGACGTATCCTCGCTTGGTATGGCATATCGATATGCTGCCAAGATTGAGCAAAAATTCAAGCAGAAGAAGCGAGACTTTGGATCTACGAATCAAAAGCAAGGGAAAGGTTCCCCCAAACCATAGAACAAAGGACAAAGCCAAGGCATGGTGGCCCAAAAAAACCTGCCAAAGCCACAAGCAAAGAAAAACACCGCGAAGCCAAAGAAAAACACGGGAAAGTGGTGTGAGTTCCATAAGAGCTCCACTCACAACACAATTGAGTGTTGGGCCAAGAAATCGCTCGTGGTCGAGATGAGGGCTTCTAAATCAGATGCATGCTCTGACTCTGAATCAAAACCTGACAAGGGGAATGACAAAGGGAAAAAAATTATTGATGTGGAGCCCAACGCCATTGTTTCCACTGCGAAGATCCAGAAGGAGGAATTGGAAGAACTAGAGGAGGCGGAACGTCTCTTCCACTGTCATATGTGGGTAAAGGGTTATCTGCTACAGTTCATTGTCGAAAATGGGAGCCAAAAGAACCTCATTTCAGTAGATGTCGTGAAGTGTTTGGGCTTTCTGACCACAGCGCACCCACAACCATACACCATCAGGCGGCTTAACCAAGGATGGGATCTCCATGTCAACCAAAAATGCTGCCTTCCCTATAGCATAAAGCCCTTCACGAATGAGGTATTATGTGACATTGCTCCTCTTGATGTTTCTGATGTATTATTAGGCCAACCATACTTGTGCAAGCGACACGCTGTGTATGAGTGACGTCCTCACATTGTTATTGTTACCTTGGGAAATAAGCTGTATAGGATACCAGAGGTACCTCCACCTACCAGTATCTCTTTGGTTACTGCAAAACAATGCATTAAGCTCATTTCCCAAACCAGGAAATTTGTTTTCCTAATGACCCATCCCCAGGGAAAGAAGAATACTGTGGCCACGACCTCCATACATGGCTCCTCTACACGACAAAAAAAAATGGAAAAGGTTGTGAAGGAGTACGGGGACATTTTCCTCACCCACAAGGGTGCCTCTGCACTGTCAGGTCAAGCACCCCATTGATCTGACCCTAGGTGTGCCGCTACTCAACGGACTGATCTATCGACGCTCTGTTTTGGAGAAAAATGAAATCAACAGGCAGATTCAGGAGCTGCTACAGAAAGGTCACATCCGGCCAAGTTCATCGCCCTGTGGGAGCCCAATCATGTTAGTATAGAAGAAGGATGGGACTTGGAGATTCTGTATTAAATATCAGGCACTGAATAAGACCACTGTCCGGAATAGGTACCCAATCCCACAGATTGATGACCTTCTAGACCAACTCAAAGCGAAATATTTCAGCAAGATCGACTTGAAGTCTGGGTATCACCAGGTACCCATCGAACCCTCCGATGTGTGGAAGACTGCCTTCAAAGCCAAGGAGGGCCTTTTCGAATGGTTTTTCATGCCTTTTGGGTTGACGAATTCTCCCGCAACCTTCATGAGGTTGATGGACGACATATTGAGGCTATTCACCAACTCATTTTTAGTGGTGTACTTGGATGAAATTCTGATCTTTAGCCAGACTTGGGCAGAGCACCTCCACCACATCTGACAAGTCCTCCAAACACTACGGCAACACAAGTTGTGTGCCAATTTGGAGAAGTGAACTTTTGGCATGACCCAGGTTCAATATCTGGGATACATTATTGATGAAAGGGGGGTGCATGTGGATCCAACCAAGATCCAAGTCATTCGAGATTGGCCAGCCCCAACCACTCTAACAGAGCTTCGCAGCTTTCTGGGTCTTGCTAATTTCTACTACAGGTTCGTGTTGGGATTCTCTCATATCACTTGGCCTTTGAGTCAAGTCACCAAGGGAGAAGCGAGAGAAAAATTCTTTTTGTCGGAATCTCAACAAAAGGCATTCATAGAATTGAAACATCGCCTCTGTTCTGTCCAGTGCTCACATTACTAGACTTGCAAAAACCATTTGAGATCGAGACAATTGCCTCTGACTATGCTATTGGGGTAGTTCTTACTCAACAGGGGCATCCAGTGGCATATCACAGTGATACATTGTCCGATACAGTTCACAAGTATCTCACTTATGACAAAGAAATGTATTCCATTCTGCAGGCTTGTCGAAAATGGAAGCATTACATTTTGGGGAAGGAAACAATCATCCACACAGACCACTGACCTCGATAGTTCATACAGACACAAGGGAAGCTGCAAAACGATCGCCATCAGAAGTGGTCCACATATCTGCAACAGTTTCATTTGAACATCAAGTACAAGAAGGGTAGCACAAATAATGTTGCAAATTTCCTCAGCCGATCACCGATCGTGGCACTAACCACCATTCTCAACTCTTGTTGGCACAAGACTTCTGATTGGCCACTTCCTTACAAGAGCAATCCAGAATTCGGCCACACATACAAGGCACTCTTGCGGGTTACGTAAGTTCCAAATTTTCACCTCCAATATGCACTGTTATGTCACCTGGGACACCTTTGTGTTCCTTCAAGTGATCATGCGAAGATGATATGGGAAGCACACTATAGTTGAGTCACTAGGAATTTCGAGGTCAAGAAAATAGTGGCAGTACTGCAGAAGTATTTCTATTGGCCGAACCTTTGACAGGATGTCGGGAAGTACATCAGATCCTACACTGCTTGCGTCATTGCCAAACTGACCATCAAGAAGCAAGGCCTCAATACTCCGCTACCTACCCCTAGTCGACCTTGGGAATCCATCTCCATGGATTACATGTCAGGCCTTCCTTCTACTAAGCATGGAAACAACTGTGTTTTCGTGGTCGTCGACAGATTCTCGATGATGGCCATTATGGCGGCCAGCAAGAAGAATATCACGGCAGAAGCCGCTGCTAAACTCTTCTTTGAATGAGTGTGGGTGAACTTTGGTATCCCACAGTCTATCATATCAGATCGCGACAGCAGGTTCCTCACCACATTTCGGGCCAACCTCTGGTCAATGTTGGACACCAATCTCACCAATTCCACATCTTTCCATCCCCAAACTGATGGCGAGACAGAGGTCGTTAACATGATGATTGTACACATTTTGTGCATGTACAATTCAAAGCATCCACACACATGGGATGAGAGCCTCCCCTATGTACAACATAGTTATAATCGGGCTCTCCACAGCTCAACCGGCCACAACTCCTTTAAAGTGGGCTTGGGATTCTAGCCAATATGTGCCATTAATGTATCCATGTCATTTGCGGCTACTCAGGCTGATTTGAATCATGTCCAGTCTAAAGCTGACAAAGCGAACAACTTCATCGAGCACATTCAACACATCCACCAACAAGTTCATGACATATTGGACAGAGCCAATGCTAAGTACAAGCAACGACATGACCAACATCAGGTACCACACAAATTCCAGGTGGACGACAAAGTGTGGCTACATTTGCAGAAGGAGCGCCTCATTGGACCCCACCACAAGATTCACCCGCTCCGATATGGGCCGTACACCATCACCAAGGTTGTAGGGAAGAATGCCTTCAAGCTCAATATTCCACTAGTCCTTGGTCTGCACCCAGTATGGACTGCCTTCGTCCCTACTTCCCACCTCTACTGGACACCTCTAACATTGCAGAACAACTCACAAGAACAGAGTTAAACCCAGACTGCATTGAAAAAGCCACCACAAATTGTATCATGGACATTCAAATCAAGAACACTTGCCAATAGAAGATCCAACTGTATTGGGTTGTCAAAGCTGGCCAACTCCTGCACCAAGGCAAGTGGTTCACCAAGGACCAACTTCAATAGGAGTTTCCTCATCTCATGGAGGAACTCAACACAATGGGGACCATTGCTTCCTAAGGGGGGGGGGGAATGATCCAGGTGGATATTGGTGGCCACCCACCTATTCCATTTTGGGCCCCACCATTGTCTCTTTCAGTTTTTCAGTTTCGGCACAACTTACTATTTTTAGTAGTTTTTCAAGTCTTGAACTTCCGGAGCCGTTTTGAGGCCCTAAACGACTTTTTTTGGGAAAACCAAGAGAGACATCTATTTTATTTCTTGCATCAAAATTTTTATTCCTCGGATAGATATTTCTAACGAGGTATGGTTCACGTCAAAAATAGATCGTATGCCAAAGTTACGTCCCCGGGAAGTTGAAACACCAATTTACCGAAACAGGGCCCATAGTTTTGGCGCTTCATCTCCTAGGGTTAGGGTTTTGGATGTTCAGGGTTTTCCATTGTTTCTAAATAATAAATAGGCCCTCGAGCCTCATTGTAACTCAGTTCAAAGGCTTATAGCTTCCACATCTCTTCTTAGAGATAAGCTACCAGTGCCATAGCTAGTTTATTTTTACTCTATCTGTAAGCAAATTTTAGTTCTTTGATATTAATGAAATGAAGTGTTATTTCCGCTGCATATTTGTATTTATGGTTACATGTGTATTCTGTTGAATTATTGCATAAATCTGAATCATTCACGCAACAAAACAAACAAAGTACCCGAGCATTTAACTTTTCGTTTATTCCCAACCATCGCATTGACTTACCTTTTTTCCCGCAAGCACATTTCTCAACATTTATGTTTTACGTGTAAGAATTTCCATTGTTAAGTTAAGTCTTTGCCAATGTGATATAGGCAGGACCCACCTAACCCTTTACCGCATGAACCAAACCTTTGTTCTTCCGCCTATTCCTTTGTTTTTCGTTCACCGCACTTACCAACCTTTACCACCGCCCGCACATCGCAACTTTTATTGTTTAACTCTTAAGCCCGCATGTTAGGTTAAGTTTTCGCCGATGCGATATCGGTTGGACCCACAACCTCATCGCACTTCGAAAATCTTAAGTCTTACCTCAAGCCTTACTGCATGTTATGTTATTTCCTTGCCGATGCTATATCGGCGGGACCCACCGTTTAAGTCGCCCGCAGCGTGCACATCGCAAGTTTTACCACTTACCTTTTCTACAGCTGAAAGCTATGTTATTTTTTTTGCGATGCGATATCGAAATTGCTAAGATTTAAGTTTTCTGCCAAACCACCAGCACGTTAAGTTATTTTGGTTGCGATGCAATATCTACCACGTCACTATCGCACGTCGCAGCCCACAAAGCTTAATGGATAGCGCCATGAGTTAAAAGTTAAAATCACTGATTTGCACGGATGCAATGTGGACGAGGACCATATTGTGTAAAATTTGAGATCCACCAATTTGTGTTTTTGAACGCATTTTTGCTTGTTTTTGTGTATAAGCAGGAATACGGCCTGTGTGCCGATTAACAAAGAAATGGGTCTGTTGACGGCCCAAGGACAAATGTTGTTGAACGTCCGTTCAAGAATTGAAGAATCATTGATTAGAATTAGGTTTTTACAGGCTTCAACCATTTTGATATAAGCATTATAATTTTCATTATGAGAGAGAGAGAGAGAGAGAGAGAGAAGAGTTGAATAAATTAGAAAAGAATTTCCTCTCTTGTGTATTATTGTTACGATGTCTGTGTATGACTGTTAGTTTCCACATTTGTCTGTATTGTCTATGTTGTGGGGGAGCATCCCTCTATTATTGATTTCGTTCAATATTTCTAACATGGTATCAGAGTAGGTCTAGGCTCTCAGTCAAAGAAGCACGAGCTTGCTCTCTTTGCTGTAGAAGTTGTAAGATTGATTTGAGAAGCAAATTTCTCCAGCAGCGAGAAAGCTTCTGTTTTACACATTCAAGTTGATTGTTTGTTTAACACATTCAGAATGGCAGCAACAGGCACAAGCCTGAAAAATCCCCAACTACCACGGTTTAATGGGAAGAATTATGATTATTGGACCATTACAATGAGGGCCCTGTTTGCTTCACAAGATATATGAGAGCTGGTGGAACAAGGTTTCCAAGAACCAAAAAACATAGTAGCATTGGCTTCTTTGACAACAACAGAAAGAGACTTGTTGAGAGATAATAAGAAGAAGGAATCCAAATCCCTCTTCTATCTCTTTCAAGCAGTACATGAGAGTATATTCCCAAGGATTGCAGCAGCAACAGAGTCTAAGGAGGTGTGGGATATTCTCAAAAAAACCTATCAAGTCATGGAGAAGGTGAAGACAACAAAGCTACAAATGCTGAGGAGAGATTTTGAAACTCTCTGTATGAAAGAGTTTGATAACATAGACTCATTATTCACACATGTGATTGGGTTGGTTACCCAGATAAGGTCTCATGGAGAGACACTTGAGGAAATAAGAATAGTGGAGAAAATCTTGAGAAGTCTACCCTCAAGATTTGATGCCATAGAAGTGGCAATAGAAGAGACAAAGGATCTCTCAAAATTTTTAGTGGATGAACTTCATGCATCCCTGATGTCTCATGAACATATACTGAACAGAACAATGAAATCCTCATTGGAGAATGCTTTCAAGACACAAATATCTTTTGATCGAGGTAGAGGTTGAGGAAGATCAAACTACCAAGGAAAATGAAGAAGCCCATAGACAAGTGGAAGAAACAACCTTGCAAGCACAAGTGGAAGGGGCAGCAACCAGAATCAAAGTGAAGGCTCAAGCCAGAGTCAAGCACATGGACAAAGGTATGATAAATCCCAAGTCCAATGTCATTATTGTAAAAATTATGGGCATTATGCCAATGAATGTAGAAAGAAACAAAATGACATGAATAATAGGAAAAATGTTAATTTTGCAAAAGAAAGTCAGAACCAGAGTAATGTTCTTCTGACATGTAATGTAGCACAATAAAAACATGAAGATGTATGGTTCTTAAACTTAGGTTGTAGTAACCACATGACTGGAAACATAGCAATGTTTTCCAATCTTGATGAATATGTGAAGTCTGAAGTGACAATGGGGACTGATAGCAAAGTCTCTGTCATGGGGAAAGGAAGAGAGTCAATATTGACAAGGAAGGGAGAAAAGAAATTTGTGTCAGATGTCTATTATGTACCTAGCCTGAAATATAACCTTCTAAGCATTGGACAACTCGTGAACAAGGGCTACAATCTATTTTTTAAGAATGATGTGTGCACAATCATGGACATACCTCCAAGTAAAAGAATCATTGCAGAAGTGCATATGAAAAAGAATAGGATGTTTCCTCTCAAGCTCAGAAAAGACTTGAAGGAAGGAGGTGTGGTAGCAGCAGTCAGACAAGAACTCTTTCAAGAAGAAGTGAAATACGAAAACTGGTTATGACATTTGAGATTTGGACATCTTAATTTTGGAGGTTTGAACCTCTTGCATTGAAAATGGATGGTAAGAGGATTACCACTCGTAGAGAAACCAGACAACCTATGTGAAGGTTGCATCTTGGGCAAACAACACAGAGAAGCATTCCCAACAAGGAAGAGTATAAGGGAAAAGGCACCCTTAGAGATTGTCCACTCAGATTTGTGTGGACCAATGCAAACGTCATATTTAGCTGGTAGCCATTATGTTTTGACATTTATAGATGATTTCACCAGAAAGACATGGGTTTATTTCTTGAAACATAAGAGTGAAGTATTTAAACAGTTCTACCACTTCAAATCTCTTGTTGAGAAGCAAAGTGGGCACTACATCAAAGTTCTAAGAACTGACAGAGGTGGAGAATACATCTCCAATGATTTCCTACGTTTCTGTAGGGAGAATGGCATACACAAGTAGTTTACCACAAGATATACACCACAAAAAATGGTGTAGCAGAAAGGAAGAATAGGACCATCATGGACATGGTCAGAAGTATGTTGAATGCAAAACATTTTCCAAATGAGTATTGGGTTGAAGCTATAAATTGTGCAGTGTATATTTTGAATAGATGCCCAACCAAAGCTGTTATGAACAGAGTTCTGGAAGAAGCATGGAGTGGAACAAAACAGTTTTTCACTCACATGAAAGTATTTGGATGTGTGGCATATGCACATGTCTCATATCAACTAAGAAAGAAGTTGGACATCAAGGGGGAAAAGTGTATCTTTATTTGATAAAGTGATGAATCAAAGGCCTACAAACTCTATAATCCATCCACCAAGAAATCTATAATCAACATAGATGTGCAGTTTATTGAAGAAGAAGCTTGGGATGGAAGCTTAGAGAAAATAGTGAACATGAAGACATGTGTGTCTCATGAAGAGCAAGAGGAATGCACAACAACAAATAATTCCTCCACGGTGGTTCCTCCTCCACCTACACAAGCATAGCAGAGCACACCACAAGTAGGAAATAGAATAGCCTTGAGAAATCAAGGAAGTGCTTCTCCAAGCACACCACAGGGAACATGAAATCCCTCGAGTTCAAGTGGAACTTGAAGCACACAAAGAAGACCAAGATTCATAAATTTGAGTGAACTTTATGAGAAAGAAGCTGATAATGGTAATGGTATGAACTCTTTATTTGCTTTTTTTTGTCATATTGATGACCCAATTCATTTTCAAGATGTAGCAAAAGAAGAAAAATGGATTGAAGCAATGAATGAAGAGATTGGTGCAATAAAAAATAATGACACATGGGAGTTAGTGGACCTCCCAAAAGGTAAATATGTCATTGGAGTTAAATGGGTCTATAAGACCAAGAGAAATGTTGAAGGCTAGAATGAAAGGCATAAATCAAGACTTGTTGTCAAAGGCTACAAGCAGCGGTAAGGAAGAGATTATGAATAAACCTTTGCACCTGTTGCAAGGATGGAGAGAGTGCAGACAATGTTGTCCGTTGCAGCACAAAAAAAGTGGAAAGTATACCAAATGGATGTGAAATCAACATTTCTGAATGGAGTGTTGAAAGAGGAGGCATATGTTGAACAACCTCCAAGCTATGAAATTGAAGGCCAAGAGCACAAAGTGTGCAAGTTGAAGAAATCTCTTTATGGGCTGAAGCAAGCACCAAGAGCATGGTATAACATAATTGATGCTTACCAGACAGAAAATGGGTTTGAAAAATGTGATGGTGAACCCACACTCTACATTAAATAAAATTATGGTAAGATCCTTTTTTTTGTTTTATAAGTAGATGATTTAATTTTCACAGGAAATTAAGTTTCTCTCATTGTTGATTTTAAAGTAGTCATGAAGAGTGAATTTGAAATGACTGATTTAGGTTTATTGAGATACTTCTTGGGAATAGAAGTAAAGAAAAATGAAAAGGGAATTTTAATTTCCAAAGAAAAATATGTTGAAGAAGTGTTGAAGAGGTTTAACATGAATAACAACAAAGTTGCAGTAACTCCAAATGTCATGAGGTTAAAGTTAAGTAAAGAATATTGCAACAAGAATGTTGATCCGACATTGTATAAGAGCATAGTTGGCAGTCTCATGTATTTGACTGCGACTAGGCCAGATATTATGTATGTTGTAAGTTTAATTTCTAGATTCATGGAAACACCAAAGGAGACACATTGGCAAGAAACAATAATAATTTTAAGGTATGTGAATGGAACAAAAGAGTATGGTGTTCTATAGTCCTCAACTGATAATTTTAAATTGTTTGGTTACACTGACAGTGATTGGGATGGAAGTGTAGATGACAGAAAGAACACATCTGGGTATGTGTTTCATTTGGTATTGGGAGCCATTTCATGGGCTTCCAAGAAGCAACCAATAGTTGCTTTATCAATAGCAGAAGTAGAGTATGTGGTAACAACAGCAACAACATGCCAAGCAGTTTGGATGAGAAGGATGCTGAGAGATTTATGTCATGAGAAAGACAAGGGAAACACAATTTATTGTGATAATAGCTCAGTAATAGCAATGTAAAAGAATTTTGTTTTCCATAAGAGAACAAAGCACATAGATGAAAAATATCATTTTATAAGAGAATTGGTTAACAATGGTGAGATTGTTTTACAACATTGCAGGACGGAGGAACAATTTTCTGATATCCTCACAAAGCCATTAGCACAGAAGAGTTTTGAGTATCTTAGAAAAATTTATGGGAATGATTGATGGCAGAATTTGTGATTAAGGGGGAGTGTTGGAATTTTACTCCCAACCACCACCATGAATAAACAGTGGTGCAACCCACACTTCATCAATTTTTATTGCAGAGAAGGACATCAGCAGATCCAAGAGCCGGAGGCGTTTTCATGCAACACAACAAACAGAGTACCCGAGATTTTGACTCTGTGTTTATTCCCAATCACCGCACTGACTTACCTTTTTTCCTGCAAGCACATTTCAAAATTTTTATGTTTTACCTATAAGCCTTTCCATTGTTAAGTTAAGTCTCTGCTGATGTGATATTGGCGGGACCCACCTAACCCTTTACTGCGTGAACCAAACCTTTGTTATTCCATCTATTCCTTTGTTTTTCATTCATTGCACTTACCAAATTTTACCGCCGCCCACACATCGCAAATTTTATCGTTTAAATCTTAAGCCCACATGTTATGTTAAGTTTATGCTGATGCAATATCGGTGGGACCCACAACCTCATCGCACTTCGCAAATCTTAAGTCTTACCTCAAGCCTTACTGCATGTTATGTTATTTCCCCGTTGATTCGATATCGGCAGGACCCACCATTTAATCCGCCCATAGAGCGCACGTCACAAGTTTTACCACTTACCTTTTCCGCAGCCACAAGCTATGTTATTTGTTTTACGATGTGATATCGCTATCACATATCACAATCACTAAGATTTAAGTTTTTCGCCAAACCACCCACATGCTAAGTTATTTTGGTTGCTATGCGATATGTGCCACGTCACTATCACACGTCGTAGCCTGCAAAGTTTAATGGATAGCACCATGAGTTAAAAATTAAAATCGTTGATCTGCGCAGATGCGATGTGGACCAGGATCATATTGCATAAAATTTGAGATCCGCCAGTTTGTGTTTCTGAATGCATTTTTGTGTGTTTTTATGTATAAGTAGGAATACGGCCTGCGTGCCGATTAATGAAGAAATGGGTCTGTTGACGGCCCAAGGAAAAATGTTGTCAAACGTCCGTTCAAGCATTGAAGCAGCATTGATTAGAATTAGTTTTTTACAGGCTTCGGCCATTTTGATATAAGCATTGTAATTCTCATTATGAGAGACAGAGAGAGAAGAGTTGAATAAATTAGAAAAGAATTTCCTCTCCTGTTTATTATTGTTATGATGTCTGTGTATGACTGTTAATTTTCACATTTGTTTGTATTCTCTGTGTTGTGGGGGAGCATCCCTCTGTTATTGATTTCGTTCAATATTTCCAACAATTTTGAGCTAAGCTATAAGCTATTCGCCTATTTTTGTTTGAGAACCAACTCAAACTCAAAGCCGAGCCTGATTTAGGAATAGATTTTCTCATGGATTAATATATAATGTACATAAATCTTCCCTTTCATAAGATTGGAGATGCATGAAAATAGATGAGCCGAAATTCATGAATTGTCAATACAAATAATATCCATTAAACAATATGAACAAATAAATGACTTAGTGTTTTATCACCAGGAAACTTCCGACATTATCATCAATTCCCACCCCGCCCACATTTTGCATGGCTTATATATATATATATATATATATATATATATATATATAAGAGAAAATGGGCTCTCATTGTATGTTTTCCATTGTTTCGTGTTGTATGTTGTCGTAGAATGCACACTGTTTCTGTTTTGTTACGTTTTTTCTTTACCGACATATCGAGTAATGCAAATCATTTTATTTGTATTACAAAAACTTTAAAATTTTTAGCACCCTATATAAAAAAGTTTGATTTTATCATATCCAATATATTACACAATTTGTATTAAATTTTATATGAAATTTCAAAAATGACTTAACATAACACCTATCACCATCTAAATTATATAAAACTTACTACGAATTATTTATTCATCATCTATAAAAACTTACTTTACCTTAATAAAATACGAATAATTTATTCATGATCGCTTAGTTTAATTTATTTATATATGATACTTTAAATTTTATATGCTTATATTTTGTGTGATCGTTATTTTTTTCATTTAATTAAAAATGATAATGGGTTAGGTGATGTACAGCCGAGCATCTAAAGGGTTGTTTAATCGAGTAGATTGCTGGATATGATATGCTTTGCAATTATATATATATATATATATATATATATATATATATATATATATAATAATTTTATTTATTTTTAATAAAAATATTAGGATTTTTTATTTTAAAAATAATATTAATTTTTACTATTTAAAAAATTAAAATATATATATATATATATAAAACTAGTAATTGAATTGGTGACTTTACACATTAAAGAGTGTCATAATAGAGCACATGATAACTATCTAAAAATAATGCTCATGAATATTTGAGAGTGGAGGTTAAACACTCTTATTATAGCATTCAAATTAGGGTATTTAATTAGTATTAATTCAAATAAAAGTATCAAAATAATATGACAAGTTTACAAATATTTTAGTTTAGTTTTTTTATATATTTATTTTGAAAATTTTGATAAAGTAGGTTTTAAAGATTTCTATGTAACTTAAAAAAAAAAAAAATTTAACATTTTTTCATTCATTTCTTTACAAATTTGTCTACTAAAATTATAGCTTATAATGCTTTATATTATATTTTTCATTCCATTTTATAATAATGCATAGATAGTCTATAAGATAGGATAGTAAAAATAATTATAATATGGTAAATTGTTTATTTTTATATATATTTTCATTTTTTATTTTGCAATTTAAGTAATAAACCACTTAAATTAATAAGTGGCTATAAGAAGAAATTTTGTAGTAACACTTTATTTTATAGAAACCACTACTTCGAGGAGATTATAAATGATATGGAGATGGATATGTGTTTATCATCCAAATTTTAGAGTGAATAGTTAACCAATAGAGATGGGTCAAAGCCTAGGTCAACAAGTTTCATACAACATATTGGACCACATCAACATAGATCTCATTACTCCAACTTAGATCCATCTAACTCCGATGGGCCAAGAGTGATCAAATTAATATTTTAATAAATCCATAATATATGTTTTTTTCCTTTTAAAATTTGTTTTTAACAAATAGTATTGGATCTATTTTTAAAATTTTAATGTGGTAATTTTTTTTTGTTGAAGGTAAATTTATGATCCATTCAAATTCTAAGTATATGATAAAGGAATTATTAAATCCAAAAATAAAGGAAACTCACTGTTAATCCATTTTTACTTGCTTATTTATATAACTATTTAGATTTTTTTAAAGTTGATATAAGCCAAAATTATTTTTATTATTTATTTCCTGGAAACTTGACACATCACCATTTTACTAGGTCACATAGAAAATTGATTTATAAATTTTATATCCTACTCTTTAAAATTGTAATAAAAGAAATGATTACCACCCAAATTAAGAATCACATTTCTGTTGAGATTGCAACAAGATGATGAGCTTAGTGAAAAGAGTCGCCTTCACTAAGTGGGCCCGCAGGCTATTTTTGGTGCAAGTCTATTTTTAGACATGTCGATCATATTCTATGAGTTGCAGGATGCTATTTGTGGATGGTTGGTCAAGTTGGAAAAATAGATGGACTTCTATTTTTAGACATATTGGGCGAAATCTATTTTTAGATTACCAGTCTAAAAATAGATATGTCGAATATTATTAGCTCTTAATAATATTTGGACTATAAACTTTATCTTATTCTCTTGGAGCACTTCAGTTAAGTGCACAGATGTGGCAGAGGAGCTGATAGAAGGAATTACGCTATTACTAAGGGTTAAGTGGAGCTATTTCATGGAGACTTCAGTTAGAACTCATGTGACAGAGTTTGGTGGAGTTATTGAGGTAGTTGGTAGAGTTGTGTTCAGTTTAACTGAGTTAAACATAGTTGAGCTAGTTGTATCTATTCTAACTGATTGATACACTAGTGAGAGTGGTGTGAATTAATTATTAATTAATTCACTAATTATTAACTCATTAATCAACTAAAGAATACATCAGTTAACTACAGTGCATGGACAGTTTCAGTGGAGACCAGTGAAGAGGTAGGTGAAAGAGCGGTGTGACTATCAGTTGTGACTATAGTGTTGCATGATTTGCAACACACAGTGGTTGGAGATGCCAATGAGGATTGCGTGAGCAAGGCTGGACCAATTCGAGTTCATTCAGAGCCATTCTTCAGCAGTGTTTGTGCAGTAGAGGCAGGCTAGCAGGTGGCAGAGATTGGAGCATGTGTTTTGCTAGATCGGACCTGATTAGTGTGTAGCAATTGGAGATTGTACCGAGAGCTTGTGAGGAGCTTTGTATAATGATTGTTACATGATCTCTATGACATATAATATACAGATAGTTGGGGGTTTTCAGCTTTAAGCTTTCCCATGAAATACTGTGTTCATATGTGTGATTGTTTATGGTTTTAATGTGCGCATGCGATTGTTTTTATTTCTGCAATTAATGATCAATGGTAGAAGAGATTTTGTATTGTGCATGAAGCTAAAATAATGTGTGATCAAGAGAATATCGATGAATAATATATCAATTATTCAAATTTCTACATGGTATCAGAGCTATATTGATCATTGGAGCAATTGCAAAACATTGAAGCGATTGAGTTTTGAGCTGGTGGAATTTGAATTTGCAACAGTGTTTTCTTGGTGTTGAAGTTGAGATGTCTTTCAACGGATTTCAATTGGAGTATGCCCTTGAGGGCAGCTCGAATTATATTGCATGGAAGGACAGGATGGAGGCGGTGCTGGATGACAATGGGTTGAAGGAGTTCATAAATGCTGAAGTCCCAAAGCCTACTTCTAGCAATGCTGTTGTACTTGACGCATGGCAAAAGAAGACAGCAAAGTGTCGAAGGATTCTGTTGGAAGGTGTGAAGGATCATATAGTATCTAGCCTTCATGGGAAAGCTTCTCCATTTTCGATGTGGAAAGCTTTGACATATTTATTCCAAAGCAAGAGCGACCAGAGGAAGTTGGCAGTCAAGGATAAACTCAGGAACATAAAGATGGAGAAAGGCGACAGTATGCCCAAGTACCTCACGAAGTTCATCCAATGCAAGGATGAGCTGGGAAGTGTGGAGGTGACTGTTGATGACGAGGACTTGGTGAGCTTGGCTCTCCTTGGGATTCTGAAGAGTTGGCACTCCTATCAGGACTCTGTCAATGGTCGGGAGAAATTGCCAGGATGGGAGCGACTTTGGTCGGATCTTGTACAAGAGGAGATAAGGCGAGTGCGAGGATGGATCTTAATCGAAGAGTGGAGATGAAGAAAATTGTGCTGAGCGCCAGCGAGGGAAGGAAGAAAAAGAATGCTTCTCGATCCGGTGCGAAAGGCAAGAAACGGACATGTCAGGTGAAGTGCTGCGTCTGCTCTGAACATTACGCCACAAATTGTCCACGAGAAGAAAAAAAAAATAGCGACTGCGGGTGCATAGTTGGAGAGGCCTTAGCCTCGCATTTTGAGCTGGATTTTTCATTGATCGCATGCTTGGTTTCAAGTGTGATGGGATCAGTGTGGTTTCTTGATAGTGGTGCGTCTTTCCATATGACCAGAGACAAAGGTTTGTTTACTGATCTAGATGAGAAGGATCTTGGATTGCACATCGAGATGGGAAATGATGGTAGATACAGTGCGACTGGTATCGGGACCATTTCCTTTGAGAGGGAGTCTGGAAAACCATTCATCTTGAAGGATGTCATGCATGTTCCAGGATTGAAGAAGAATCTTATCTTTGTGGCGATGTTGGAAGGCAAGGGATATGATGTTATCTTTAGCGAGGGAAAGAATTTCTTGCACATTAAGGCAACTGGTGAAACCTAGAGGATAGGGGTTTGAGTTAAGAACCTTTATCAGTTGCAGGTAGTTGGTTGCAGCAATGGTAGGAAAAGTAGAAGGAGTGGTGAGCTGGGATGAGGGCGAGCTATGGCACAGGAGATTGGCCCATCTTCACCATGGTGCTTTAAAAATTATGCAACATATTTCTATCGAGGTTCCTAAAGGTACACTTGCGCAGTCAGATCAGTGCAAGGAATGTACTTTGGAAATTTTTTTGAAAGCCACCTTTCATCAGAAGGATAAGTCGCGCCACGATGATCCTTGAGAGAATTCACATAGACGTGTGTGGACCTTTCTCAGTAGCTTCGACAGCAAAGCACAGGTATTATGTGATATTTGTTGATGATTTTTCTCGTAAGTGCTGGATCTTCTTCATGTAGAAGAAGAGTGAGTCATACTCAAAGTTTTGTGAGTTCAAGGCACTGGTTGAGAAAGAATTTGGGAAGCAGGTGAAGGTTCTTAGGAGTGACAATGGTGGTGAATTCATCTCTGGAGAATTCAAGGACTTTTGCAGCGCAGAAGGAATTAGAAGAGAGCTCATAGCGCCTCATAACCCACAACAGAATGGGGTCGCAGAGCGAAAGAACAGAACGATCGTGGGTGCTGCATGGGCGATGTTGCATGATCAGGGCCTTCCCATACACTTGTGGGCTGAGGCATGCAATACTGTGGTTTATGTGCAAAACCGTTTTCCTTACAGGATACTTGGCATGAGTACACCCGAGGAGGCGTTTTCTGGTAAGAAGCCTGATATTTCTCATTTGAGGATTTTTGGTTCACCTGTTTACATTCATGTGACGAAGGATGCCAGGAAGAAGCTGGAGCCAACTGCAGAGGTTGGGATATTTGTGGGGTACACTGATACACCCCACAACTATCGTGTGTATTTTCCAGATATTCGGAAGACTGTTGTGTGACGGGATATCAAATTTCATGAGGAGAAAGCCATGAAGTGTTCGCTTGAGAGGGACCCACACTTGCATGCAGATGAGGAGCTATTAGTTCTTAAGGATGAGCCTCAGGATGTTGATCAGCCACAAGAGGCCGAGGTTCATGGAGTGGAAGAAACCACTCATGTAGCGCCAACCATGAGAGGGCGGAAGCGCACTACAGAAGCTGAGAGACTGATTTAGGATGGAGAGAAGATTGTAGGAGCACCTACATCACAGCACAGACAGAGACAGTCACCTGACCGGTATACTGGATACATGGCTCTTATGAGCAAGTGTATCGTGACAGAGCCATCCTCTTTCGAGGAAGCTATGGAGGACCCCGCATGGGTAGATGTCATGGTGGAAGAGTATGATTCGATTGTCAGAAACAGTGCATGGGAGATTGTCCCGAGATCGGAGGGGAAATCAGTGGTGGGTTCGAGATGGATCTACAAAGTGAAGCAGGCAGCTGACGGGAGTGTGGAGAAGTACAAGGCAAGATTTGTTGCTCGAGGCTTCTCACAGATTGAGGGGATCGATTATGAGGAAACCTTTGCACCTGTCACAAGGTATTCTTCCATACGGACGATTCTTGCTCTCTCAGCGCAGATGGGGTGGCACATTCATCAGATGGATGTGAAGACTGCGTTCCTCAATGGAGTGATTGAGGAGGAGGTGTACATAGAGCAGCTTGAAGGTTTCGAGATCTTCAGCAGCAAGTCGCATGTGTGCAGGCTCAAAAGAGTGCTATATGGGTTGAAACAAGAATATCGTGCTTGGTACACACGGATAGACAGTTATTTCACTGGACTTGGATTCTCCAAGAGTGAAGCGGATCCGAACCTATACCAGATTGTGGTGGAGGGTAAGTTGTTGATCATTGTACTTTATGTAGATGATTTGATTATGACAGGTGATGAACTGTTGATACACTCATGCAAGGCTGATATTGCAAAGGAGTTTGAGATGAAGGAATTGGGCCTCCTTCATTATTTCCTGGGATTGGAAATTTGGCAGCACAGTGATGGATTGTTTGTGTCTCAAGGCAAGTATGCCCGGGAGATACTGGAGAAGTTCAACATGCATGGCTGCAAGCCTATCGACACTCCTCTTCTTGGTGGTTGGAGGAAAGAGGATGCTACATCGGCAGAGGTAGTGGATGCCACTGTTTATCGACAGTTGGTGGGGTCGCTTATGTATCTGGTCAATACACAACCCGACATATGCTATGCTGTTAACCATCTTTCACAAGCTATGGTTAAGCCTACCAAGCTCTTTTGTAAGGCAGGCAAGCATGTATTGATATATCTCAGAGGCACATCGGGATATGGATTATGGTACAGACAGTTGGATGAGGTGAAGCTGTGTGGCTTCACAGATGCAGATTGGGCAGGGAGCCCAATGGACAGAAAGAGCACATATGGATGGATTTTCAGTATCGGGTCGACAACAGTTTCTTGGTATAGCAGGAAGCAAAGATCCATGGCACTCAGTTCAGCAAAGGCCGAGTATATGGCAGCGAGTTTGGCTACATGCGAGGCTATATGGATGAGGAAGATCCTGGTCGGGTTGTTTGGTTCACACTTAGATCCTATTGTGATATATTGTGATAATCAGAGTTGCATCAAAATCTCAGTTAATCCAGTATTTCATGATAGATCTAAACACATTGACATCCGGTATCATCGTGTCGAAGTTGTGTGTGAGGGGGGGGGGGGGGGGGGGAAGATCATGTTACTTTCATACATTCCCTGAGAGGATCGAGGATGCAGATATTCTGATGAAGGCGCTCACTAGGAGCAAATTCGAATACCATAGAGACAGGATCGGGGTGGTAGATAATCCCTATCTTGTTGAGAGGGAGTGTTGAGATTCAACAAGATGATGAGCTTAGTGGAAATAAGTCGCCTTCACTAAGTGGGCCCGCAGGCTATTTTTGGCGCAAAGTCTATTTTTAGACTATGTCTATTTTTAGACATGTCGATCATATTCTATGAGTTGCAGGATGCTATTTGTGGATGGTTGGTCAAGTTGGAAAAATAGATGGACTTTTATTTTTAGACATATTGGGTGGAATCTATTTTTAGATTTCCAGTCTAAAAATAGATATGTCGAATATTATTAGCTCTTAATAATATTTGGACTATAAACATTATCTTATTCTCTCGGAGCACTTCAGTTAAGTGCACAGATGTGGCACAGGAGCTGACAGAAGGAATTACACTATTCCTGAGGGTTAAGTGGAGCTATTGCATGGATACTTCAGTTAGAACTCATGTGACATAGTTTGGTGGAGTTATTGAGCTAGTTGATGGAGTTGTGTTCAGTTTAACTGAGTTAAACATAGTTGAGCTAGTTGTATCTAGTCTAACTGATTGATACACTAGTGAGAGTGGTGTGAATTAATTATTAATCAATTCACTAATTATTAACCTATTAATCAACTAAAGAATACATCAGTTAACTACAGTGCATGGGCAGTTTCAGTGGAGACTAGTGAAGAGGTAGGTGAAAGAGCAGTGTGACTATCAGTTGTGACTATAGTGTTGCATGAGTTTGCACCACACAGATATTGAGATTCCAATGAGGATTGCGTGAGCAAGGTTGGACCAATTTAAATGCTATTCAAGAGCTATTCTTCAAGAAGTGATTGCGGAGTGTCAGGCAAAGCAAGAAAGTGCAGGGATCGAGCATGCGTTTTGCTAGATTGGACATGATTGGTCCGTAGCAATTCGAGATTAAACAGAGCTTGTGAGGAGCTTTGTATAATGATTGTTACATGATTTTCATGACATATAATATATAGATAGTTGGGGGTTTTCAGCTTTAAGCTTTCCCATAAATTACTCGTGTTCATATGTGTGAATGTTTATGGTTTTAATGTGTGCATGCAATTGATTTTATTTCCGCAATTAATGATCAATGGTAGAAGAGATTCTGTATTGTGCATGAAGTCAAATAGTGTGTGATCAGGAGAATCTCGGATTTATAACATATCAGTTATATAATTTCTACAATTTCTCTATTTATAAAAATACTTTGTTGTGCCATTATGTTTAATTTGTAAATTTTTGTAAATTTTTAAATTAAAAATAACAACAATATTAATAATTCACGTGTAGAAAATAGATATTATATAGACAATGTTATTAAACATTAATAAGAATACATACCTTTAAAAAATCATTTTGATATTGTTAAAACACTATTTAACATTTTCGAGAAGTTAATACAAAGATAATGATTCATGTGTTTTCTTATGTTTCAATTCTAAAAAATAGTGCCGAGTTAAGCTAGGTTTGCAACGAAACCTGAACCAAAGGGAGTCCCATATTCATTGCTTAATTAAATTTTAATTAGTTATTGATTTAGGTTATAGTTTTTATTCATGTTGTAGTTTTGATGTATTTATTGTTTAAAGTTCGATTGGATGAATGTTTACAATTTGCTAATTTTGTTTAATGGTTTTAGCAAAGTTACAATAAATGATTCGTAGTTAAGAAATTACTTTGTTTTTACACAAATCATCATTTACATTAAATTGTTAAAAGATGTAATGGGATGTTAAATCAAATATTTTTGTATATGAAAATTTTGAGTAGCTTTTGTAGCATTTTATTTCACAAAATTTTAATTTTAATTGATAATTAAGTAAAATGAATTTAACTTATTTATGATATTTTTAATGTTTTTGTTAAAGAAGTGTTAAAAATAATTATTCACAATTAGAAAAAAGTATATAAAAATAGATATAAATGTATTTAGGCAAATGGTGAGGACCACATCTTAGTAATTATAATGCATGATAGGCAAATAGATTATAGAGATATATTTAATTAGGGTAGAACCTTTCCAACCACTTGACTACTCTTCATTCTATCTAGGTCAACTCATGGTGCAGTAAGAGCCACACCATCCACTATAGGAGGAATTACAAGAAGAAGAGAAGGAAGAATCCTATATTTTGATAAGGAAAAAGAAAAGTTCCTAAGAAACTTACAAAAGTTTTAGAGGCATTTGCTTCATAAGAAAATATGATACAATAATTGACTCTAGATCAAACATTGGAATTAACATTTCAAAAAAAATATGTGCAAGAACCCAAATATTCCTTTCCATTAGAAGTATCTATTCATGGAAATATTTATGATGAAGAGGGAGGATAACAACCATAAGTCATAGAAACATCAAAAGTACAATAAAAAATTGGTTTTCCAGTTTTCGATCCAATAAAAAATGTTTAAATGAAAAATATTTCTCAATCAATATTTCCTCATTTCCATGATAGGGCAATTGAAAACCACGAAACATTTCTTTTTGAATTTGATGTATTATGATCTAGTTATGTCTATTATAATGATGTTCAGAAACTAAATTTGTTTCCAATTAATCTTGTGGATGAAACCTTACATTGGTTTATGGGATTCATAACCAATAATGTTAAAAAATAGGATGAATGTATCAAATGTCTTTTGAACAATATAAATATTTTTGTATTGTATAAATCAAGATTTATTTGAAGAAATGTTTAAATGCAATAGAAATAGGATGAACGTCTTGAAGATTATTTGGAGATATTTTCTTATAATGTAAAAAGGTCTAATCAATAAAACTAGAATTAAACACTCTTAAAGTCATTTTTTGATATGGATTTGATCATTATATTGTATGTAATCCATCTCGATGCTCTCAGAGTCAAAAAGTGGAGGAATAAGTTCACAAGTCCATTTTTACCAGTGGGACCCTATTTGGAAAATTGGGGTTGAAACCTTCTAGGAGCATTTTGAGGAATCAAACGAAATTTTTTGGGGAAAACTTTGTCTCTTTAGTTCAAACTTATTTTTCCATATTATAAACATAAACACCTTTCCAACAATGCAAGATTCACCTCAATAATAACATGTATGTAAAAGTTATGCCACTTGGAAGTTGACCTTCATGTTTTGACTAGTATAATTCAAAAGGATGCCACACCAAACCCAATTATTCATGGAAAAGGGGCTAGCCACGAGATCATGATGAAGAAGACTCTAAAAGAGCCCATATTGTTACTCTAGATAAGAGTTGAAGGAGTCAAACTTGACCACTTGTAGGTTGTCGAACTGCGTTATAACTGGGCTACTAGGAGGAAAAGGGGTTCCATTATTTTTGAATGCATCTTGTTCCATAAATGAGAAAAGTAGCCAAGAGGAATAGGGAGAGAGTAAAAATAGAGGATTTGTGCATTGTAGTATCCCACATACCATATACCTTACTTCTTCTTCTTTTTTTCTTTTTTTTCCTCGAGAAAAAAGCATAATTTTATTTCAGCAGGTGTGAACAAAATTACAATGTGAAAACACATAGATGTGTGTTCAGAAAAAAAAAACCCCAATGTTTGTTTACAAGAGTCTGTGACTGATCTTAAACTGGCCTATGCAGATCCAGTTGTCAGGCTAATACAAACTGTTCAAATACCAGAACTGTCTATAAGTTCCTAGAGTGAATTTTCAAGTCATAGCTAAACAAAAAAACTGCTCAATTATGGCTCAGACCAAATCCACTGCCATGAAATAAAAAATCAACCAAACATATGTTGAGCTGACTCTTATACAGTCATTCACCCGAGCCAATATGAACGCTGCCAACAAATTTAAAGTCCACGGTCAGAAAAGAACACCGCCCAGGGGATCAGAGAACTCTATATTATAAAACCTTTGCGCTGTTGAAGTCCTTCAATGAGAATAAAACATTCTGCAACGTCTAATGAAGAGTGATAGCGATCTACAGGGATGGAAACCCATTGACTATTTCTACAGCCCGCCAGATATACCCAATCAGCCCTCAGCAAGAAAATCGAAAGTTTCAATCCTGTAGAATAAAAACATGTCAAGACCTCCATAAAGATCTGAAGGATGGCAACCACTAAAGCCAGGCACATATGTGATGCTTGTATATGTTTGCTCTGCTTCTGTGTAGGCAGTATAGTCTGCCAAAACAAAAAAAACCATTTCCAGTTGCTTCTGAGAAGACTGTAGGCTACTTCTTTCATTTCCAGTTGTAGAAAAAGAAAAGGACTGCACTGCTTCTGTGTAGTTTGTAGGCTGCTTCTTGCATTTAGTTGTAGAAAAAGAAAAACCAAAATAACACATACCAACAACAGTCCATATCTGAAAAGTGTGGAAACTGTGGAAAGATCCAACCCACAGCAGGCCGCCCATTGAGCAATTGACCAAGTATAGCTCAGTGGGAAACCTCGAACTACTTCACAAAACCATATGTATAAAAGAATCACCATATGTTAGCCTCTCTGTTTCCAGGCCAACATAGGAGACCCAATACCTCTCAGTCAAAAAGGGAAGGATGGAAAAACTCAGTAGTGCCTCCATCCTGATGTTCACGAATTCTCCAGAGACCATCATCCTGCCGAAGCCCCCGCTTTGAGGCTTGATCAGCAAGCCCATTATTCTCTCGATATATATGTAGGCAGGAGAAAGAATCAAGTGAGCGGAGGATCTCCATGATGGAACAGAGCAGATTTTGTAGATGATGAACGCTGCACTGCTGAATACCATTAATCCAATTAATCACATTCAATGAGTCCCCATAGAAATTTAGCACTCGGCATCCTTTCTCCACTGCAAACATCAGAAGTATCTTGAGACTCACCAATTCAGCAAAATTGTTAGTACCAGCGCCAAGCCCAGCCGAGATCTCAAACCAATGAGCGTCCGACAGGTACAGTAGAGCCCCCCCACCACAAATATTTTGCTGCATAGCCCCATCAAAATAACCCCAAGGATTCCTCCTGTCAATATCCAACAGTAGGACCTCCCTCTGTTTGGCAGCCCGAATGTGGATGGGAAAAGTAGAGTGCAGTCCAATGGTCATTTCCCCAACAATCTCAGGAGTGCTGACCGTCCCATCAAAAAGCAGCCGATTACGTGCCAACCAACAGCCCCAGATGACAAGGAGAGGCAAAGCTTTTATATTCTGCTCAGCATAAGACCCCCACCACGAATCCCATGCATGAGACAAAGAAACACCCTCCCATCTGCAAAGGAAACCCAGTAATCTGGAACATTCCAGCCAGACACCTCTAATGAATGGACAGCTGAGGAAGAGATGATTGACAGATTCCACATCAGTGTGACACAAACTGCACCAACCTGGACCCTGAAAACCTCTGTGTTGTAGCACATCCCAGGTGGGGACTTTATTTTCAAGGACACACCACATAAAAAGGCGAGTCTTCGGAGGGCAATTTAGTTTCCAGAGTTTTTTCCACCACCACCGCTCCGCACCCAAGACAGCCCCAGAACTAAGTTTTGAGTAACCAGCCTTGGGGGAATAGATCCCCGAAGAATCATAATCCCAAGCAATCATATCCTCCCTATCTTGCAACAAAATGTGAGCCTGTTTTAAAGCACGTATATAAGCATCCAAAGCCCTCTCATCTTGATCTTCCAGCCCCAAGGAAGAGGCCAAAATCCACGGCTGAATGCCCAGCCTTCTCCTAACCGGATCAGCAAGTTGGGAGAGGAAAGTAATCCCCCTCTGCCTTAATGCTTCAACTGTATGCCTCGGAAGGAGGTGTTGAATATCACTGCCCAACCAAGGGTCCTCACCAACCCGAAGCTTCCTGCCACTACCCACATCCCAAGCCAGACTTGTTTCCAATATATGAAAAGACTTAACAAGTGCCTTCCAAATCACCGAGCCACCAGCAAAGGATTTTCTAGGATACCATATACCTTACTTATTTTTATTTTCATACATTTTCTATTTAGAGAAAGAGATAAGAACGACCTTACATTCTAGCTAGGTTTTCTTCATAATGGGTTTCCCTTGATTTATCTTGTGTCGATTGTGGTTTGTGAGTTTTTATAACGTTGTTCTTTATTTTACGCATAATTATAATTTGCATGCATATGCAATAAATAAAAATTTACATATCCAAAAATATAAAGAGAAATAAACCCTCTGATCTAAGTGGATATTAATGGCCATCCACCTACTCCACTAGCTCAAAGCACCATTTTCAATTTTGAAAATTGTTTTGCAATTTCTTGGTTCTTGAACTTCGATGGTTTTTTGGATGATCTAAATAAGTTTTTTTTTTATGTATTGGGGGCCTACGGAATAGCCTTAGACTTTGGCTTGGGCCTTGGTCATAATGTGTAATTCTCAACTAGAACATTCGAACGAGCTACCGAATGCACCCAAAAGAGATCGTATCCAAGAATTACAACCCCAGGAAGTTGATGTACCAACTAACCCCATCATGGCCTACAAACCTTTTAGTGTTTCATATTATAGGGTTAGGGTTTTGGAACTCTAGGGTTCTTTCTTTAAGTTAAAAAGGCAATTCCCTCAGCCTCTTGTAATAACTTTTATAGATGCAAATAGCTTTCAACTCTTTCTGTTAAGACATAACTCCCAACATTTCATATAGTCTATGCTCTATGGTATTATGTATTTCATTTATTAATAGAAGTTGGGTTTTCACTACATTATTGTAATACATGTTATATTTCTCTATGTGTGTTCCATTTATTTTCCCACATTTCATTTCATTTATTATATGACATGGATCAATGGTATAAGGGAAATTTTCTCCTTGGTGTTTCTCAGCCCATGTCCCTGACGAGGTTAGGGTACAAAGAGTTGGGTCTCGAGCTAGTTTCACTTGGGAGAGATTTCCTTTGAAAACTTAAGTGGCCTCCTATGGTAGAAGAAAAAAATATGATGGAGCGAGATATCATCTCAAGTTGTTGCTCAAGGAAGCACTCATTTGAAAAAGGAGTGAGATGATGGAAAATTTCACCCAGATACTTCGACAAATGCCAATAATGGTCAAGGCATATTAAACAAACAACAACTTTGAAGGTGCGACACCCCTCAAGGTACAAGTTAATTTTGATATCCCCTTATTTGAAGGTAAAAAATATGTAGATGCCTTGGAGAAATGGTTAAATCTATTATCGGGCTATTAATTTGTTCAAAAAATTTCTGAAAATGAGAAGATCACCTTCGTGCAAATGAAAGTCATTCCCCATGTCAACCATCGATGGGAAGGTTATTGGGAGAGGCACATTGAAGATGGGCTTGTAATGTTCAATGTAGGACCAAATTGGGCCACTTTTATTGATTCCATTAAGGAGGAATTCTACCCTAGAGGGAACTACGATGATCAATACATGAGATGGAAAACTTTGTGATAAGAGAGAGGCTAGACGGTGCCAAAGTACAACAATAATTTCCATACCTTGTGCTCAAATCTAGGTATCAGAGAAACCGAGAAACACTTAGTCTTGAAGTACTATAGTGGAATACATAGGAACATCAAAATTGTGATGGATTTTGTGGAATATCCACATAAGGATATGCTTACCAAAATTCTATCAAAATCGAGCAGAAATTGAAGCAGTGGAACAAGCAAGAGTTTGAGCCTACAAATTTGCCGCAAAAAAAGATTAGAAAAGGAAAAAATAACTCACAAAACCAGGGACAAAGTAGGGAGAACCAATCTAAATACAACCGACCCAATTTTTAGGAAATGAAGGGTGATGGGAAGTAAAAAAAAATACTAGAAAGTGGTGTGAATTCCACAAAAGCCCCTGGCACAATAATGATGAATGTTGCTCTAAGAAATAATTTTAAACAAATTTTAAATAAAATGAAATTTACTAAGGTCTTCGTAACATGATTTGAGTTTATTAAGGTTGTCGTAATGATTTTGTTAACACACAACAATTTCAAAAGCATGATGCAAGGCATCATAATGTTAGATGAGCCTAGAAGTGGATATCATTTGAGCTAAAAGTTTTCTCGTAGGGATCTGCAGAGGTGACACATCCTCTTAACTCTATTATAATTCAAAACTTCATAAATTAATCTGATACATTGTGACAAAGGGTAAACTTATGAGACCGAGCATCTCCTCTTGCATTCTAGGTTAGAAATATGGATTCAATGGTGCAGTATGAGTCACATGGTTTTGAGGTCTTGCGGTCATATCTAAAGTGTGGCCAATTATTTAATAATATATTATTTTTTTCACTTTTCTAGAAATTTACAAGCGATAATGATAAATTACCAATGGACTTCACTTGTACATTTAATGGAATTATGGTACAAGTTGGTGTTTTATATGATTTTGACTTGATAAAGATCATATTTGAAGATAAATTATAGAGAAAGAATGATATAGGGGAATATTTTTTGGTTAGAAATCAGCTTATAGACAATTTTTTTGAAAAAGAGCAACAAAGATGAGAAAATTGACTTTGACAAAGCTCAGGGTTTGAACCAAAAAAAAAAGGGTAAAAGAAGGAAAGTTTAAAAAGTTGGACCTGAAAATGAGAAGAATGATTCGAGCCCTAAGGAAGACATGAGGACTTCTAAAGTTTGAAAAACTAAAATCCCAAAAGGAAATGATATCAATGATTTGAAATTGTGAATATAAGAAAAAATAAAGTTTTAAAACCCCAAGCTACCAAGAAATAAGTAGTTAAATTGTGAGAAATTGAATTTGATATTCTAAATTGTTAGAAATTTATTAATTTTCTAATTAATACCGAATAAATCAAACTGCAGCTCTTCATAAATAAATTCTATAAAAGCTAAATAAAATGTTGGAATTGATAAAATATATGCACACACACAGTAAAAATGACACCAATATTTTTGGAATAATAGTCCCTAGAAAAACTCTGAAGGGAAAAATGGTGCAACAAATGAGGATTTATTTTTATTATTCAACAAAAAAAAATGAGTACAATATTTGGATTCCTAACTAGAAATAATTCGGAAAATATAATGGAAAAAATAATTTGGAGAAATTATCTTCCTTCTACAAAGATTCAAGCTTCCTTAGCTTGCTCATTCTCTCTCCCTGACAACTCGGCTTGCTTGCAACTCACACAAATAGCCTGAGAAATTTGTATGACCTACTATATAGCTTTAGATAAGCCTTCCTACCTCCCTTTTCCACTGGAATAAATTCACTTTACTTCCAAGAGCTCGATCTGACCTACAATAACTTTGAAAACCCTCTTTCAACAACTCACTCTCGCTTTATGGTTGCTCGCATCGGTTATTCGGCCTCTCTGCAAAAATATTTGTGCCTCCCTACTATTGTTGGTATGCTACTAGGAATATTTTCCATAAATGTCTTTGCTACTCCCTCAATCATCGATGCTCTACCTTGACCTCACTTCCTTACTGAATACATGCACTGGATAACTTGATCTGCGAAGGATAATCACTCTCCCTCTTGCTTGATGTATATATCTCCAACCTCATCGACCTATTAAGATTATAATCTCTCATTGGATCACCAATGACCATGATTCAATCGTTATCAATGGCTAAGATAGTCTTAAACTCGATTTGTGTGAGTCTCTAGAAATATCTCGATCTTCCTCAATTAATTGTTGTTAATTAATCAATTTTCCTAAGTTAGACTTAGACATTTTTTAATTATTGATCAATTAACTTAATTGAGTGGTCTCTAGGTGTTTTCTGCCAAAATATTTTCTGGGTTTTGGAGATATTTTGTTCCTTAGCCTCTCTCACAAAAATCGATACTAGAACATCTGTCCAATTCTACCAAAAACTAACACATACTTCCATTCATATTTGAAGAAAATACATTTTTTATATGCACACAAAAAGTGTATTCACTTAGATCCACCCATATCCATGTGTGGCCATCATAGGAAAAAACAAAATTTCATTACATATGCTTATAAGTATTTAGCAAGTAGAGGCCAAAATGGCCTTGTAGAGAACTTAAAAATGAAAAAAGAGAAAATGTAGAAAATACATGACAAAGGAGAGGATCATGAGTAGTAGAAATCACTAATCTTCCCCTTAATTCGTTTCTTTTTTTGGACATGTTTCCAATCCCCATATTTTGGATCCACTAGTATGAGAGCCATATATCTCTCGGTTATCTTAAGAGGATGCACCTTGTTCGAATAAGATATTTATGATACATGGACACACTTTGTGCCCACCATGCCATCCTCACCATGTACCAATTTTTTCTGTTGATCCGACTCCTGATAGATGTTGAGTCTGTTCCACTTTGAAAGTGAGTAATATTTTCATTATTTTCTGAGTGCCCCCTTCTTATTTTGTTGTATTATTCTTTACATATTCTTCTTCAAATTCAATGAGGTATGGATATGTGAAATTCCATGCCTTTTTCTTTGGTGATTTTTTCTTATTTGTGTTCTTTTTAAATTGTGGGAATCATTTTCCAGATGTAATATCTGGAAGCAAGAATGATACCTGAATGTTGTATTCTGATAGCATAGAACTTGATTCCACTGCAATTTTTTTGTGTTTCAATATGATGTGATCCGATGATCCTCTATTGAGATCTATATCCACACAAATTCTTGCAAAATTAAATATTCCTTTCTCTATTCTTTCCATGTCCCTATTTTTGAATTTTCTCACTATATTACCAATACCTTCTAGGATCTACAAGTGCCAAAAGTGAAGAGGAATATTTGCGAGCCTTACCCAAAATGGTAGTGTTGTGACTACCTTATTTATTGCATTGAATTCAGGAAACCATGGATCGAAAAAAGAGTCCCGCTTTACCCAAAAACCACGACCCTTCATTAAGTGAAAAATCGTAGTCCTTTTATGTATCAAATTTAACAATAAACAAAAATTTGGAACACATATAGAAATCACAATTTGGGGTTGAAGAGGAGAAAATCCATTGATGCAAGGATTTTTCTTTGGGCTAGAAACCATTAAAATGATAGATGAACGCCTTAGATTACAAAGTTGAGAAAAGTGTATTCACCTCTGGAAGGTCAACTTCCATGGCCGAAGAATGCTCCATTTTAACAACAATATAGGGGATTGGAATGTTGTGTATATGTTCTGTTTTGGATAAAAGCTTTCCATTCACAACATTTTTGAAGGAGGTAGGTTTACCATTTGGATTCCTAAAACTTGAAGCTCCAGCTCCAAAGGTACCTCCTCTCAGCCTTGTGTTCATAATTATTTTTTATTTTCTTATGATATTATATATTTGGATCTAGGAAGAATATCTATTCACCTTCCCTTCATAATGCAGGCTATGAAAAAATGCTAAAAACCCTAATTTTTTCTTAATGGCTAGCTTTAAAAATGTGATGAAAGTAGATTTGCTGGTCCAAATGGAGGAGGACTTCCCACTCAAAGTCTTTATAAATACCTAAAAAAAATTCTTCCCCATTCCATCCGTAAGCAGGCACTCAGCATATCCCAAGGGCAAAAAACTGCTTTGTATGGGTCAAAAATCCATTTGGTCATAGAGGATGGAAACCTTGCTGACTCCATCGCCCATGGAACAAATTTTATCTGGCTAACAAAGATTCTAGAATGTGATAGTTTATCCACCTTGAACTGCCATGTATGCCCAAACGTGAATTTTACAAATAATAAGAAAGCATTAAAAATTAGCACAAACCTATTATATGTTGACCCCTTTTGCCCCGGAAACATCTAATTAGAGATGCCATCTTCAAATACCTAGATTGGGAACACATTAGGGTAATGAAACCATGATGAAGACAACGTTTGAGTCCAGAACGTGACCCAACTTGTTGAGTCCTTGATGCATCCATTTTCAATGGCCTTTGGAACATAAATGGTTTGAAGAAAGATGTAATCATTGATAAGGTCGTGCTAGGGTCCAAAAGAGAAAAGGAACGCATGCTCCCCTCATCATGAGGCGTCGTATGCACCAGAAGTTACTCTAAACTAGACAGCAAGATAGTTTCCTTCACTTTTTATTGCTATTATTGTAGCTCCCTCCATCACAAACTCACTTCATGAACACTTTTACTTCACAATGTTCTATATATATATATATTGAACCATTTTCCTTTTATCTCTTTTACCGTCAAACTTCTTAGTTTTTAAATCCTTGAGTTACAATAATATTTTATATAATATCACATTTTGATGTCCCACCTTCATCGGGACATGCGAGAACAATAGTGGAATTTAACAGCTTACGAATAGTCTTAAATCCATGTTGTAGAAAGTTTCATTTAATACAATGTCAAGGAAGTAAGTTAAGTAATCCCCATGGTGCAAGGATAGGATATGACACATAGATAATTCACATAATATGATATCAAGGTGGAGGTGGATATGGTTGATGTAGTACGATATCAAGAATGTTTTTCCACTTTGATGATCAGAATTCCTTAAACAAGTTTTCAATTAGCCTTGAAAGGAGAAAACGATTAATATTTTCACTAAGTTGTGGACATGGGAGGATAGGTAATTTATGGCATGTTGTGTTGAAATATTGCTATGTGGAAGGATTTTTGTATGGAGGAATCAATGTGCATAATATTGTACGTATGGAATGATAGATGTGTAAGGGAATAATTGATGAATCTATTTGCACACAAAGGAAAATGACGAAGTGATGGAAATGCATAAAGCTTAATGTTGAGTGCAGAGATGTGCAGAGTGCGGGGTGAAAAGTATTTCTACACATTTGTCTTGTGTTAGCCTCCATAATGTCCCAAGGTTGAAAGGATATCGATGGAGGTAACCTCAAACCAAACTTTTAGTTTGGTAGCTAGGCCCACCAAACCAGAGAGGGCTCTCTCTATGAAAAACACAGCCAAGGATATGACTGGCGCAAGAGTGGATTTTAGGCTAGATAGCTTAGCTCTAGGGTTTTGAAATATTTAATTTAATTTTTTTTCTGGTGGATCAGGGATGAAAATGAAGTAACTAGGTCAAAGTATCAAAGGTCACAATTGCAAAAGATATGGAGGATCAAGATAACTATGTTTTTGTGATGGGCTTAGGAGTTTGTCAGTGCAGTGTAGGGTTTGAAAGTGAAAGAATATTTTAATGAGCATGTGCACCATGAAGACATTAAACAATAAGGAATATTACATAAAATTACATTGCAAACAAAACAGAGCTTTCATGAAATAATTCTACTTATAAACCTTTTAGGAAAATCACTGAAGAAGGAATATATGGAAAGGAGACATATATATCATTTATATAAAACTATAACAGATAAAATACAATATCATAAACTCACAACACGAGAATTCCAGAATAATAACTGCAACTGGTCCTTTGATTTTCTGTATAAAAGGTGAAGTACAAGCTACAAGAGTTCCACCCTCTGATGTCCAACCATAAAAATTACTAAGGAACCCATACATATAGACTCAAAAAAAATTCCCCTCTCTCAGGGGTCAAATCTTAGAGTGTAGGAACAGTTTACATGAATTCCTCAACTAAAACCTAATGACTAGGGAGGTTAAAAAACTCTCCTCACAATATAAAAAATGATACATTTGACCTTGAAAAGTATTTACAAGCATGAATCCACCTATTTTTCAGTTTAACAAGAATATTTACCATTGATTACATCATGAAAACATAAAAAGGAGTAATTACATCAGCAAAAGTTGAACTGGACTGAGCAAACTGAGAAAAATGATTTCCAAGAAAAAGCACAACGAATTAACACAAAATCACAACGTGCTAGGAGAAAACGTAGCGTGATGCTTATAAGTGTCTGTTGGAGGGGTTTCCGAGGTCCAAATCAAGATCTGAATGACGCTAGAGAAATATATGCCTATCTACTACATCATATGATATTCAAGTACTAAAAAAGATGGATTCTAGCCCTCGAAAAATCATTTCTCCCAGAACTACTTCAAAATCGCAGCGTGCCTCTGAAAACATGGTAGAAAGGTGTTTTTTTGGTAGTTTTTTTACCTTTTCACCCACTAGAATGTGTTGATATGGCTCTCCCAATAGCTTAAGTTAATGTACCTGTCAAAATAAATCCAAAATGAAAAATATTTTTCATTTATATGTCCCCAAAAAAAGTGCAGCGTGAGGCTCGCTACCCTTTTGGACCAAAAGCTTTGCAAAATTGCCAAAATGCCCAAAAGCTTCAAAATTTGTCAATTTTTTTCCAAATTTGCTCAAAATTAGTCCAGACTTGCTCCTTGAAGTGAAATAAGGATGTCTTAGGCCATGATAGAGGCATCATCTAACAAATCAATCATATCCTTCTCTTTTTGCCTCATTAGGGTTTCTTTCAACCTTTTTTTTAACTGTTTGATTCTAACTTTGGAGACCTGATTTCTTGGACTTTGGTGGGATCATACCTACTGATATGACCTCCCTTGTGACTCTTATGCTTAATGGTTTTAGAATCCACGCTAACCCTAGCTCAATGGGAAAGGGAATTAGGGTTTTTGTGAAGGGAAAAAAATAGGTGATTTAAGCAATTTTTGGGAATGAAGGGAGATGAAGGGGTTAAGAGCTTCCTAAATTATTGGGAAAATTTATGGGGGTAGGGAGAGATGTTAGGGAGTAGGAGAAAGTTAAAATTGAGGGAATAGAGGAGGGGAAGGGATCCAAAAAGGGAAAAAATAGTCCTAACCTAGAAATATCTAGTCTAGGCTAGGGTTTGTAGGAAAATAGGGAAAATGAGGAGTAGCGGGTGGGGAAAATGATTAGGTAGGTGTATAACACGTGAGGGAAGGTGAGTGAGCTTCGGTCTCAGGGTTTTACTCAACAATTTTTTAATGAGAACATGAAACCAAGCTAATGCACTCAAGACCGTATAAAAGGAGATTGATCTTTCTAATCAGAAAATGAAGACAAAAGAGGTGTTATAATGGCCAACTTACTTGTAATATATGTGTTTAAACCTGTTTTCTGATGTAGAAATCCTCTGAGATTATAATTTGTGCCAAAATGAAGAATGCGCAGCGAGTGCGCAACACAGAGGAGAGATGGCACTCTTGGGCACACAAATTGTTGTTCTGAGGGTTAAAGTGGTTTTTCAAGGTGGATAGAAGTCTCTTGAAGATTAAATGAGCAAATGAAAGGTATTTTTGGTCTTTTATAGCTTGAAAACCGATTTTCTCCTCCTAGTGGTGTAGTGGCCCACCATGTCCTTTTTACATTGTGATTTGAAATGGCAGCTTTAGAACCTTTTGAAACATATTACATGATGAAAGGAATTAAAATACACTTTTGAAACCTTTATTGAACATTTTTCAATATTACTACTTTAATGTTTAATTTGATGGCGAAATGACTGATTTTATGATTTTGACCCAAAGACCTAATAGTAACACTACATGCAATGAGTTGAATGATGACCATGGTGATGTGACAGAGATGATAATGGAGACATTTTAGTGGTGATTCATCAAAATGAATGATGGTAAAGACCAAAACATGAATTTTGAAAGGAATAGTAACACACCTAGACACACTAGCTAGTGACCAAATTTTTATTTAAGTCCTACTGAAACCATAAAAAAATGACTTAAGACTCTAACAAAAACCTTGCAAGATCATATTTGATCACTGGTGACTGGCATACACTAAAATTGGCTCCAGCTGGGGATGGCAGCTCCTTGAAGGTGTCAAGAACACCATAGACCAAGTAGCCTTATCCATTGGGCATGGAGTCAAAAATCAAGATACCAAACTCAATATTGAAAATTGACTGACAAACTGAAGTGACTTAGACTGAAACAAAACTTACTGAACTTATTGATCACAACATATCATCGAGACTTGAGGGCTTCAAATCCTGATGATAACTACCCACCTGTTGAAGACATATGTATAATCATGTGAAATGATCCTTCTAGTGTAATCAATCCAGCAAATGGCTACTTACTTGAATCCCACACACACGTTCCTGGAGCGGGAAGAAAAGACAAAAAATAGACAAATCCAAATATCGAGTTAAAATGTGCTTCTGCTCTGTAAATCCAAGAAAATAAATATTCCCTGCTAGATGTAGCAAATCAGTAAAAGGATCCTCAAAAATCTAAAATGCTACCTTGTCTTGAAACTCAGTAGAAACATAAGCACTCCTTTCATTTTCTAATCTTGGAGGAAGATCATCATGTGCAAGAGGCTCTAAGACAACCTCTTCTTTATCGCTGCTCTCCTAATATGACTGCAAATTCTTGGATGCGCTTTGAAATGAGAATCTTGTTGAATAAAACAATGAAGCTGGTTGCCTGATCAAATTTTTATCATCTCTGTCTTGAAGATCATAGCTAGATAATGGAGAAGGACTTTGACTACATATATTATCCAAAACATCCACTATTGGATCATGGAAAAAATGAGAAGACTGCTGCAACTTATTATACATTGGTTCCAATGAGACTACATGATTTTCTATAGGTTTGTCATCCTTTTCTTGAGAGATATTATCAAAATTTTTCCTCAAAAAATGAAATGCATCAAAACTTAATGGTACAGAGTTATCCTGCATCAATTCATATTATGTTTCAGGTTCTAAGCTTTGATATGTCATCTGAAACTCAATGTAACTCATATTATGTTTCAGGTTCTAAGCTTTGATCTGTCATTTGAAACTCAATGTAACTCAGTGGCTGCGATTATGGAGTGAAAAAAGCTTCAATATCACAATTGACATCCTCAACCAATTCATGAGAAGGCTGCCGGTTTATACTGTTGACAACTCGCTTATCTGCTTGCTTATATTTTTCTCTTATTTTCGTAAATAAGGAGAGACACAAGGGTAAGGAGTCATGATCAAGAAGTTCAGTGTCATCTCCTTGCTTATAGTTTTCTCTTATTTTCACAAATGAGGAGAGACACAAGGGTAAGGAGTCATGATCAAGAAGTTCACAGTCATGATCAAGAAGTTTAGTGTCTTCTCCAAGTTCCATATCAAAATTGAAAGAGATTTGATTGGACCATAACTTGAAAGCCTTATTGCAACTTTTGCATAATACAATGCCATGTGGTAAATGGCTCACACATTTTTTCCCATAAATTTTGAACACAATTGCAATATTCATGCCATGATTTTTGGATATTTGTGTGATTTTTTTTATTGTAAATATTTATATGAAAAACATCCAAAATTAAAAATATTGAAAGTAACTCATAGGCAACTAAATAACATATTTACCATCAATCAATTTCCATCATAATGCAAACAATTATTTGCATAAAAAAATAAATAGTTATAAGATGCAAATGAATATATTTACTGGAAGTGACTTCCCACTATTATTTATGTGTTACTCAATATTATTTATATGTTTTTAAAGATTTTTGAAAGCATATTTTCTAATTCAAATATCAATGACTATGGTGTTTCGATGTACTTATTATGTCCTGAATGCCTATCCATATTTTCCAGCTATCTAATTTATATAACTATACTAATTTATTAAATATAAATATATTTGTCCATTTAAAATATAATTTATAAAACTATATTTAATTTAAAATTACATAATATTAATTAAAATAAATAATCTATAAATAAGTGATATAATATTTTGCCAAAGTGTTTCTTACAATTTCTCACATCTTAGTGGTTAGTTACACGTGAGCAAAAAAATAAAAAATAAAAACTAAAACCTAAAAATTTTAAAACCATTAAATGGAAAAGGATACAAATTCAAAACTTCAAAACAATATGATCATGAATTCTCAACAATGGTTTTGTTAAGCTGATGTTACGGGAAAATGAATTAAGTAAATATTCAGTTTTATAAATCGGTTTTATGTGAAAAGATATTTAATTGGAAAGTTTTGCGTTTTTAATGTGTGGAGTGTTTGCTGGATTTATTTGGGCAAACTATTATTATTATTATTTTTCCGGCAAATTACAGAATCAAAATATCAACAACATTATCATCTCCCACAGTAAAAATCTCATGTCCAAACTTGTAATTTCCAATATCATATTTAGGAATGTCATTGAGAATTTGCCAAAAAGGAGGGGATACATAGGGAAGAATTACAGTGAACAAGAAGGCTGATTGACTGATGAACTATGATAGTAAAGTAGTCTCGAGAAATGCAATTTTTACATGTTTACCTTTCACTAATTCTCTGGCCCTTTCCGGCAGCGCTTTACCTAAACCGATGAAGAGGAAGTTATCATCATCGTGAGAAATTCATCAAAGCTGGCATGTCCATCTCCATTAGAGTCGATTCCTGCTATCATACTACGGCAGTCCTCCAGGGAAGAAGAGTATCCCAGGCTGTGGAATGCCCTCGCCAGTTCATCGGGGGAGATCACTCCATCCCCGTCGAAATCGAAGATGCCGAAAGCGCTCTCCATGTCGTCCAGGGTGGGCGCCTCGTCAGTGACAGCGAAGGTGTTAATTGCCACAAAATGTGACAAGTCCATGAAACCGTCGCCGTCGGAATCGGCCATGCTTATCATCACCCGGAGCTCTTCGTCGGTGGCAGGACAGCCTAGGGACGTCATCAACGTGCTTAACTCCGACCACGAGAGCTTACCGTCGCCATTGCCGTCGAATTTCTGGAACACCGCTTGCAGCTCCCCTGCGGTGGTCGGAAGGCGCGGGCGGCGGCGGGAGCGTGAAGATGGCTTGCCGTTGTCGACGTCGCTTTCGTTGGCGTTGGAGGATTTACGACTCTGCCGTCGACTCGAAGAACGAGTCGATTCGTCTGTTGGGCGAGCGGTGCGGCTTCTCATGGAGGCAGATGACTTGGAAAGACGGGGGTGTGAGCAATCTGCAGATGTACTGCGCCCTCCCTTTATGCAACTTATAAGCTGTGGGAAATACATTATTGTCAAATTGCAATGCACTGCATGCAAATATATCAAATATATCTTCTTCCACTTGAGATCATAAAATTCAAAGCAACCAAATCCGAACTACGCTATAAGCTATTCGTCTATTTTTGTTTGAGAACCGACTCAAACTCAAAGGCAGCCCGATTTAGAAATCCAGTTTCTCATGGATTAATATATATAATTTCCATAAAGCTTCCCTTTCATAAGATTGGAGATGCATGAAAACGGATGAGCCGAAATTCGTGAATTGTAAATACAAATAATATATATATATATATATATATATATATATGTATATATATATATATATGTATATATATATATGCATCAAACAATATGAACAGATAAACGACGGCGTTTTTTATATGGCCTTTAACCCTAGGAAGGTCACCAGGAAACTTCCCACATTATCAACAGTTCCCATCCCGCACGGCTGCTACTCTCATATATATCTATATATATGAGAGTTGTATGCTTTCCATTGTTTTGTGCCGTCTGATGTCGTAGAACGCACGCTGTTTCTACTTCGTTACGTTTTTTCTTTACCGACATTGCCGGGTGATGCAAATTGTTTTGTTTGTATTTTCTTTTGTAATAGCTGATACGAAAGCTTTATAATTTTTTTTTTTCAAACGCACCTGCTCTATAAAACTTACTTTACCTTAATAGGAATACGGATTATTTTATTCATGATCACTTAGTTTATTTATTTATATATGAAACTTTAAATTTTATATGCTTCAATTTTTATCTAAAACTTTAAATTTTATGTTTTATATGCTTATATTTTATGTGATCACTATTTTTTTCATTTAATTAAAGATGATAATGGGTTAGGTGATGTAAAGCCGAGCATCGAAAGGATTGTTTAGTCGGGTAGATTGTTGGATATGATAGATGCGTATTAGCTTTGCAATCGATGGTTGAATGTGATTTTTTAAATTAAGTATTTTGTTTTATATATAAATTTTAATTTTAATTTATAAAAATTATATTTGTATTTATTTTTAGTAGAAAATTTTGTGATTTTTTATTTAAAAGTGATATTAATTATCATTATTTAGAAATTTAATATGAATAAATTATTTATTATAATTTTTTTTTGGTAAGTTTGTCAAGATTATAAGTTTAATATATCATTTCAGCTATGAAATTGAACAAGTGACTTTATATCAAAGAGAGTGTCTTAACAGATCACTGTCTATAAAAAAGAGATAGACTATTATAATTATTTTTAACAAAATAATAAAGATGAATAAAAATAACCATATAAGTATTTGATGGTGGAGGTAAAGCACCTTCTTATAACATTCAAATTAAGGTATTTAATTAGTATTAATTCAAATAAAAGTACTAAAATAGTATGGCAAGTTTACAAATATTTTAGTTTTGTTTTTCAATATATTTATTTTCAAAATTTTGAGGAATAGGTTTTATAGATTTCTTTGTAAGTTATTTTTTTTCTTTTGACATTTTGTCATTCATTTTTTACAATTTTGTCTAGTAAAATTATAGCTTATAATGTTTTATATTACATTTTCATTCCATTTTATCATAATGCTTATTTATAATTTTGTCTAATAAAATTGTAGCTTATAATGTTTTATATTACATTTTCATTCCATTTTATCATAATGCTTATTAGAAAGTAAGAAATAATTATATGGTAAAATTTTTAAATTTATATTTTTCATTTTATATTTTACAATTTAAGTAATAAATAATTTAAATTAATAAGTGACTATAAAATCAATTTTGTAATGACTATGGATTTTATAGTAGCCTTTAAAGATTCATCATTTTCCATGGTTGCAAACCATTATTTGGGGGAGATTATAAATGATATGGAGATGGATATGTGTTTATTAACCAAGTTTTATATTAAATAGTTAACCAACAAAGATTAGTCAAAGCCTAGGTCAACAAGTTTGATGACGACCACAACAACGTACATCTGATTATGCCCAGATCCATGAGACTCAGGATCAACATCTATCACACTAAAAATTATCAAATTAATATTTTCAAATATTACAACTTTGACGTGCAGATATGTATGTCGTTAAATATTTTAATAAATCCATAGTACATTCTTTTTCTTTTTAAAGATTTGTATCAATAAATGGTATTGGCTTCACTAAATAGTAAAGATGTTTAAAATTTTACCTGTTTTGGAATTTTAATGTGGTAATTTTTTTTTGTTGAAGGTAAACTTATGATCCATTCAAATTGAGCGTCAAAGTAGAATGAACTCACTTAATTGTTGTGTTAGAATGAGCATTGTTGTGTTAGAATGAGCCTCTCTACACAAAAATTACCTAGAAAATTGATTTATGGATTTTATGTAAAGAATCTTTAAAATTGTAATAAAGGGAATGATTACCACCCAGATTAAGAATCACATTTCTCTATTCATAGAAATAGTTTGTTCTACAATTGTGTTTAGTTTGTAAATTTGTAGGTTAAGGTATAACAACGATATTAATAATTCACTTGAGTAGAAAGTGGATACTCTAGCTCTAAGAAATCATTTTGATATTGTTAAAACTATTTAATCTTTTTGATAAGTTAATACTAAGATAATGATTCATAAAGAGGGTTTTCCTCTTAGACCCATTGTTAGTACTATTGGTGGGCCCACTTATCTCCTAGCGAAGTATTTGGCGCATAAGATGAAGCCTCTTGTTAGTCATTCAGGTTCTTTCTGAAAGATTCTGCTTCTTTTTTCCAAGAGTTAAAAAACTGGGAATGTGAACCGGATGACTCTCTTGTTAGTTTTGAGGTGGTTTCCCTTTTTACAAATATCCCTATCAATGAGGCAGTGGAAGTAATCAAACACATCACTAATCCGGACACTGCGAATTTGGTAGAAATTTACCTTACCTCAACCTTTTTTAGTTTTGAAGGAGAATTTTATGAGCAGACCTGTGGTGTTGCCATGGGTTCACCACTCTCCCCTGTGGTTGCTAACCTTTTTATGGAATATTTTGAATCTAAAGCTTTTGCTTCTGCTCCTTTTAAACCCAAGGCTTGGAAGCGATTTTTGGATGACACCTTCATAAACTTGTCTCATGGCCGTCAAGAGTTAGATTCTTTTCATTAGCACCTGAATAACTAATCTGACTCCATCAAGTTCACAATGGAAACAGAGGTTGATGGTAGCCTTCCTTTCCTTGATGTTATCATCTCTAGAAATAACAATGGCTCTTTCTTGCACCGTGTTTTTCGGAAGAAAACTCACACTGAGCAATATCTGCATTCTTGCTCTCATCTTCTTCCAGCTCAAAAATTTGGATTTCTTAACACTTTAGCCACGAGAGCTCTTATAATTTTAGATGAGAATCATTTGGATGAAGAGAAGGCCCATCTCCTTAGGGTCTTTGAAGAGAATGGCTATAGTAAAAGTTAGGGTTTGAAGGCTTTCATGAATGCTAGCAGAGGTCCGAACCAGAAAAAAGTAAAAGATGATTTTGTTGGTAGAGTTCATTTGCCTTCTATACAAGGTGCTACTGACAAGATCGCTCAGATTTTAAGGAAGCATAAGATCTCTTCCTCTTTTAAACCTTTCAACACCATTCGTGGTTCCCTTAGATCTGTTAAAGACCCGTTGGACCCCAAAAGCATGAAAGGTGTTTATTTGATCCCGTGCTCCCGTGGGATTCCCTACATTGGAGAAACAGGTCGGTCGATTAATACAAGGATTCAAGAGCATACTATAGATATCAGGCATGGTAGAATGAGGTCCTCAGCTCTAGTTGGGCATGCAGAGAAGACGAGGCATCACATTTGTATAGAAGATTCCAGAGTCATTGCTAGGATTGAGCATTTCCATCACCGTAAATTTAGGGAAGCTAGTGAGTTTGAGAAAAGGCCCCGTACGTTGAATAGGGATGATGGGTGGAAAGTTAGCAGTTGTTGGATTCCATCTCTTGCTCTCAGTAGTGGTCCTTCCTCTTGTGTTTTCCTCTCTTTTTGTTTTCCCTATGTTTTTTCTTAATATGTGTTTGAGGTTTGATGTTCACATATTTATTATATACTTTAAATTTTATTTCTAATGATGACAAAGTTTTAGTGCATTGACTATTTTTTTAGTTTTAATTTTGATTATTTATTTATTTTTATTTTATTTTATTTTTTACTTGGTCTTTAGTTTTATTATTTTATTACTTTAGGATGGGATTTATTTCGTTTTCGTTCATTTATTTATTGGTTATTTTCAATTTTGACCTTTTTTTAACATATATTTTTCCATAGGTTTTGACCGTTGCTTTTCTCTGCATGATATATATATATATATATATATATATATATATATATATATATATATATATATATATATATATGGTTAGTTGGATCAACTAGTCTTCATTATCCTGATGATGAACTACATTCAGTGGTTCGAAACGCGTCGGTTCTAAAATTTCTCATGTGATTTCCCGGAAGATTTATTTTAATATAGTGATTCATGTTTTTCATAAATTTCAATTCTAAAAAAATGTGCTGAGTTAAGCTAGGTTTGTAACATCTGTTGCTACAAAACCTAAACTAAATCGAAGAGGGTATTCATCTAAAAATATTCATTGCTTAATTTTTTTTTTTTTGTTAATTCAATCTTCTATTAATTCTTAAATAAGTACATCATAATCAAAATGCAAGTAGTCTCACCCTGACCAGGTTTGTTGACTACCACATGCAATATGTGACAAAAAAGGAAAGAAAACTACAGGCATCGTCCATAGCCGAGAAGACCAAAGGTACCAGAGAAAAGATAACACAAAGAGAATACATGTAACCATGATAATCATCCGATGTAATTGAGGCTGGGTTGTCCGGGGTTGTTCTAGGAGGAGGCTGAGGGCGAAAAGAGCATTGTACATACTCTTCAAAGTGAGCCATCCAAGACTCCAACTTCTCCACCTTATGAGTTAACAGGTTTTTTCCTCGCCAGACCACTACAACTCGTTCTCGAACATGGCATTGAAAGTAGTGTCTTTTTTTCAAAGTAGTTATGAGTTCAACATGTTCCTCCCGATGGATCCAGTCTGTTGTTTCCAACCGCTCCAACAAGGATTGAATAAACTCCCTGCAATTATCCAGACATCATTGAATAATTTCCCTCAAACCATGCATTGCACGTCCTGCACTCCCTCGTCGGCCCATGTCGCCTCACCTGACCCCTTTGTTGAGGTTGTGACGTGCATCCTCCATAGCCATTCATCGAGCCATCATGACCACCAAGCACATTGGACTCCACCCACCTCAAGCACCCTGCAGTCTTGCCACCATGACGAGCCCTTGAAGTCTCCATTTCAATGTTTGTAGTTGAGCCTGTCAACCCCCTTGGCCAACCGAGCTAGGATTCGCTCGGAAGGAGGATCGTCCTTGCTGCAGAGCTAGATGCATGCTCATAGGACCGACGTTGAATTGAACAAATAAATTTGAAGGGGTGCAAACAACACTGACAACCTCCAAGGCTCGCCTTTCCCTCATCAGCAAGTCTACCCACATCCAAATCCTCAAATGCGAGCCACCCATATGGGGTTGTGCACTCACACCACCCCCTTTGTTTCATAAAACTCAAAAACTAACTCGTTTACTTGAAAAATATCCTTCAAAGCACGAAACTGCCATATCCAACACCGAGCCGAGCTAAATCTGCCACAGGGACCAACTAAATCCTCCATAGGGAGTCAGGGACGAGCTAAATCTGCCACAAGGATGAACGCAAATGAAAATTGAGACTAATACACTAGACGGGGAAGAAAAAACATCCCAAAAAACCATTCCAAACTCTAGATAAAAACCTCACAACCTCTCAAACCAACATCTTAAATGCCCCATAACCCATGAACTTCTGCGCAAAGGATGGATATGGATGCGAGCAACATTGAAGCAGCGTCACACAAGTACCCTGGAGAGAAAACAAACAAGTAACAGGCTCGAACAGAATAAGTCATCGTCTTCAGGAAAGCTCCATTTAATTGTGGAAAACTAACCCTAAAATTCACTGAACCGACTAAATTGGTAACCGTGTATAGAGGGAAGTTGCCTGCATGCGAAGGAAAAGTGTCGTACAACACCTCATATAATCTGCGTGGCATCACATGGCTTGGAGCTGGACCTGTTTGTCTAATGGCGTCCCTCCCCTAGGTCCAATGATTATTTTTTTAAATTTCCATTTGCATAACATGAAGAGGTTAGGTTAATTATACATAGCTCCAATAAGTGATTAAATGATATAAGGAAATTGTTAAGTAACTTAACCTTTAGTTATCACAAGTAAACATATGTATGCATTTATCTTTATGTCTTATGTTGCGGATTAGTGTTGTGACATGTTACAAATATATGTTAAAAATAATTAGAAATTCAAAACTTTAATATAGATTCATTTAATTATTATATAATTATTTTTAAAACAAAAACCACTTATTTATATTACTTAAATATTTATTTCTTATTGTACATAATTTGATTTACGTGCATAAAAATGAAATGAATTTTAATAAATAAATTAACTTATAGTAAAAAAATTATATAATTGTACTTAATAAAAATATTAAATTAGTAAAAAATTATTAATAATAAATTAAAATGGTTATCAATTCAAATTACAAATAATTAAGTAAATAAAAAAAAAAATATTTTTAATATTTTTTTTTAAGGAATATATTCAACCTATCTTTGACAGATATATGTGGTAAGAACAACCACCTTTAAAATATATTTATCTATACTTTACTTAGAAAAATAAAAAACCTTCTACACAACTTTCTCAACAAGAACATTATCACTACAATAAGACATTATTATTGTGGCTGGGTAGGATTGGGTTCTCCACGGCCACAATGCATAATTACAATCAACAAATACCTCATTTTTCCAATTAGTAAAACCTAAATTCAATGTAGTCTAAACCTTAATACTAATTTGAATTCAATGTTTTTAGTTCAATTTAGCTATATTTAAACTAAGCCACAAATCTACTATGTAGCACTTGTTACTCCTTGCTAAAACATTCAATTTTCTTGTTGATCACTATTAGTTTAGCATTGACTAATGCAAGTTATAATGTTTAACTTTAAAATATAAATATTTATTTTTCAATATTATTAAAAAATATTTATTGAGATAGCTTATTGGACCATAACTTGAAGGCCTTATTGAAAGAGACAATGCAAACAACGAAAGACGTAGCTGTGTTAATTTAGTAGAAAATCAAAGATTAATTTACATAACTTCAAGCAGCAAACTCTGCAACTACAACTTCTTTACAACTCAGACTCTGCGTCCAGACTATGTATTCTCCTATGCTCGATCATCTTTTATACATAAAATGAAGTCGGTTATTTGGCCCTTCAATACTGAATAGGTTAAGGTGGTTGTGCCCCTTTAAATGTGAGTAGGTCATGGCGGTGATATTAGGGCGGTGTGCAGTGAGGCGGTGTGGTGCGTTGTCAGAAGTAATTATTTCCAACACTCCCCTTTAATTACGACCGAAAACTTAGCCATGACTTAACATAAATTAAGCATGCCTACTAGTCTAAGACTCAGCTAGGCTTACAATGACACAAAAAATTTGACATCAACCCTTTAACTAGATTTATTTTTCCTTTTCTTGCAAATTTTGTATCCTCTAAATTGCTTCATCTTTGTCTTTTTGTTGTGGCCTCCAGATTTCAGTTTCTTCATTTGTTGTTGTAGCTCATCCATCATTAATTTTTTTTTATTTCAAAAACATAGAAAATCAATTTAGGATGTCCATGGATGTCATCTACTTCTTCAAAAATCTGCTTGCATGTGGACTACTACCACATCTCATCTTCTATAGTTTTTTCTTCATCGTCAATCTTTTGATTATAAATTTGTTACAACAAAAGTTCATAATAAAATTTTATCTCTCGAGATTCCAATGCATGAAAATTTCAATGACATTATCATTTTTAACATTGTTCATGTTGTATTCAACATTCATTGCTACAACTTCTATGCAGACATCATCAACACATGGTGTTTCAAGCCATGCTTCAAGGAATTTTAATTCTTCTTCATATTTTGTTGATTCTTCTTGGTTTCTTTTTAACATTTGCACAAAAAAAATCAATGTTAATTTTATATGAAAAAATATCTTCAAAACCATATTGATTCTGTTCATTCTGATCTGGAATGAGATATTTCTTCTCGTCTTCCTTCTTTCACTCTAACGATGCCTCATAATCATGATTCTCCACCTTTGCTTCTACAAACAGGTTTTATTCCACTTGATTTCTAGACACAAGTGAGTTTCTTTTGCCAAATAACAACATATCAATAACACATTTTTGTTGCATCATCTCTAACCACTCATCACTAGTTAGTTGTTCTCCATCAAAGTTAACATCAAAAATTTCAATTGTTGGATCCACTGAATCAGTTGTTTCTCCATTTGCAACATTACCTATGCCAAAATCAGCTCCAACTCGTAACACATCATTAATAGTGTAATGAGATTCACAAAAATCTTCCTCTTTCTGTATATTTTCTACTACACATCCATCTTCAATTTTATCTTCAAACGCTGCTTCAATAGGTTGTACAATGCTACGATCTTTGACTTGATTACTCCCCCTTGCACCAAATTCTTCTTCCGGGATCTTCCATGCTTCCTTGGAAGTTGTTGCTTTTTCTTACTTTCACAAAAACATCTCATCCAATCCCTATTTGATAAAATCTAATGCCAAAGCATCACATACTTCATCATATGGGTTATTAGAGTGATACTAAATTAAATCCTTAGCTCGAAGAAAAGTTAGCATTCTGATAAGCCAAAGATCAAAATTTTTACTAGTAAACATAGGTGGTGGTAGGAGATCAAAGATACACCATTCACCCTCAATCTCTTCTCTGTCTTCTGCTAGACTTCTCAATTCCTAGAGCATGGTATAGTAGAATTGAAACTTATCTTTTGAAAAATGGGTTTAAGAGAAGTGAAAATGAATACACAATTATACATCAAGTCAAATGGTAATGATATATTGATTGTATGCTTATATGTAGATGACTTGATATACACATCTTCAAGTGATTTGTTACTGGAAGAGTTCAGGAAGGCCATGATGACTGGATTTGAAATGACTAATTTGGGTTTGTTGCAGTGTTTTATTGGCATAGAAGTGACACAAATGAATGATGGAATTTCTATTTCTCAATAAATGTATGTTTCAAATCTTCTTCCAAAATGGAAAATAGGAAAGTGTAAACCCATGAGCACACCCATGAATAAAATTGAATTTTTGTAGAAGATGGTGTTTAAAAGGTAGATTCTCAATCCTATAGGAGTCAGGTAGGAAGCCTTTTGTATCTTACTACCACTAGGCCTGATATTATGCATGCAGTAGGTTTGATTTCAAGATTCATGCAAAGTCTAAGTAAGATTCATTTTGGAGCAGCAAAAAGAATTTTGAGGTATCTTCATGGAACAAACAATTATGAAATTTTGTATACTTCATCAAATAATTTTGGGTTGGTTGGTTATACATATAATGATTGGGTTGGATTTGTTGATGATAGAAAAAGTATTTTGGGTTATGTCTTCAGCCTTGGATCAGGTGCACTATCATGGTGTTCAAAGAAGCAACCAACTATTTCATTGTCTTCTAAAGAGGCATAGTATATTGCAGTAGAAACAACAACATGTGAAGCACTTTGGCTTAAGAAAGTCTTATTAGATATAAAACAAGAACAAAAACATGCCACAACTATTTACTGTGATAACTTGTCTACCATTTCCATAACTAAAAATCCAGTGTTTCATAATCACACCAAACACATTGATACCAAATATCATCTCATAAGAGACTATGTGGCAAAAGGAGAAATTGAAATAAATTTTTGTAAAACTAATGATCAACTTGCAGATATATTCACCAAAACACTACCAAAAGGGAAGTTTGAATACATGAGGGATATGCTTTGAATCACCTCATTAAGGGGGAGAGTATTGAGGATAATGCTTAATTATGTTATGTAATTGCTAATAAATTAATCAAAAAAATTTGTGTGCTTGAGTTATCATAATTAAGACAACAAATTAATAGATGTAGTCAGTATTCAAAGTTTAGAAAATTATTAGGGGCAGTAGATTAGAATCAACAGTTAGTCAGATAATTGATTATCCAATTAGAAATATGTTAGCTATATAATAATGCATTCACTACCTCCATGGAGATCAAAGTTGAATAAGAATTGAGCTCATGGATTGAGAACAAGACTTCTCTAATTTTTGTTCATTTTTTTCTTTTCATGTTTTCATATATATGCTCTTGTCATATTTAACATAGCTTCCATCACATCTGGGTAGATGGTTTTGGAACCAATTTGGACTTCTTTCTACAACAAGAACAACTTCATATTGATCTTAGCAGGACCACCTATGATCTTCTGCATGTTGTGTTAGTTAACCTCCAAGCCTTCTTTGGTCGTGACCTGCTTTAGCTAATTCCAGTATTCCTCGATGTCGTGTGTGACCAAGCCCTTTGTTTCTACAAATGGCTCTATTGAAAGAATCTTGTCTGCTTGAACTAAGGAGTCCAAACTGTTAGACAACAAATCATACACATTTAGAATTTTGGCCACAAATGTGTTGCATTGTTTATTTATTTTTATGAAAATTTTGCGTTGTTTGCCTTATTTTCTTGACAGATCTCACTGATGTGCTCATGTACTTACTTCCCCACTCATGAATCGTGGTAATGGCTTCATGAATTAATTTTAAGGCTTTCACATTTTCCAGAGATTTCTTTTGCATATCATGTAAAGGAACTACTACTTTATGCAAGGTCACCAACTCCTCATAACTATTCCTTAGAGTGTTTCTTACATCTCAGTAGTTAGTTACACGTGAGCAAAAAAAACAAAAAAAAACTAAAACCTAAAAATTTAGGTAGAGTCAATTTTTTAAAAGCATTAAATGGAAAAGGATACAAATTCAGAACTTTAAAAACAATATTATCATGAATTCTCAATGGTGGTTTTGTTAAACTGATGTTATGGGAAATTGAATTCAGTAAATATTCAGTTTTATAAATCGATTTTATGTGAAAAGAGCACGATGTTTCTAATGCGTTATGTTTTTTCTTTACCGACATTATCGAGTGATGCAAATCATTTTGTTTATAATTTTTAAACATTTTCAATCACACGTTTTATAAAACCTATTTTACTTATTTTTTAAAAGTTTGGTAGGATTATATTTTATAATGTCAAATATATCACCATAATTTAAATGTGTGGGAAATTTAGCAAAATAACTTCACATATTTCTTAACAAAACCCATCACCATCTTGACTATAAAACTTATTTTACCTTGATAAAAATAGAATTTATTTATTCATGATAACTTAGTTTATTTTATTTATATATGAAACTTTAAATTTTATATGCTTAAATTTTTATCTAAAACTTTTAACTTTATGTTTTATATGCTTATATTTATATTTTATTACATCATTATTTATTTTCATTTAATTAAAGATGATAATGGGTTAGGTGATGTAAAGGCAAGCACCCAAAGGGTTGTTTAATAGAGTAGATTGTTGGATATGATGTGTAGGCACTAGCTTCGCAATCGATAGGTGAAGATGAGTTTTTAAATTATATATATATTAGCACAATCACATTTACCAATGTGGTTGATATACGCCGATAGGCTTATATAAAATAAATTTACAACCATATTCACCAATGTGGTTGGTATACACCAATAAGCCTATATCCATAACCCACCACATGTATTTCATCAAAATAAATATTATATATTTATGATTATAATTACCAATATATTTTATATATTTACTTATAATATATTAATAATATTAACTATATACATACTATATATAAACAATATATATATATATATATATATATATATATATATATATATATATAAAAGAATCTAATATATTAGAATATATAATATTATATTATTCAATAGTAAAATATATAATAAAAATATATTATTAAATTATTTCAATACATTAATAGTTTTAACTCAAACTATAATATAATTCAAAAATAACATAATAATAATATTTTATTAATATTATAATAAGTTTATATCTCCTACCAATATCCCAAGGGATTATTAATATTTTACACCAAAATAATTAATAAACTCAAGGGTTTAATATTATAAACCCAAGTAATTGATGAAGAAAATGATAAATATTAATATTATAAACCAAGAAATAAAAAACCCTAAAGAATAAATAATTTAATTTGAAGAGATAAAAAAACCCTCAGAAATAATACTTAAAACACAAAACCTAAGAAAGTAATAAACCTTAAAAACTAATATATTAAACTCAAGAGATTAATAAAGCATATGAAATAATATTTAAAAACCAAAAACCTAAGAAATTAATAAACCCTAACAATTAATATTTTAAATTCAAGATATTAATAAACCCAAGAGATTATTAATAATATAAACCAAAAGAACTAATAAACTCAAGGTTTAAATATTATAAACCAAAGGGATAAATATTAAAAACATAAGGGATCAATATTGAAAACACAAGAGATTAATAAACCCTAAGAATTGATATTTTAAACTAAAAAATCTAATAAATTAATAAACCATAAGAATCAATATTTTAAACTTAAGATATTAATAAACCAACGGGATTATTAACATTATAAACCAAAAGAACTAATAAACCCAAGGGTTTAATATTATAAACCAAAGAAATCAGCGAACCCAAGGGATAAATATTATAAACCTAAAGGATCAATAAAGACAAGGGATCAATATTAAAAACAATAGAGATTAATAAACCCTAAGAATTAATATTTTAAACTGAAAAACCTAAAAAATTAATATATCCTAAGAATTAATATTTTAAACTCAAGAGATTAATAAACCCAAGGAGTGATTAATATTATAAACCAAAAGAACTAATAAACCCAAGGGTTTAATATTATAAACCAAAGGAATATGTGAACCCAAGGGATAAATATTAAAAACCTAAGAGATCAATAAGGCTAAGAGATCAATATTAAAAACAATAGAGATTAATAAAACCTAATAATTAATATTTTAAACTAAAAAACATAAGAAATTAAAAAATCCTATGAAATAATATTTTAAACTCAATATATTAATAAACCCAAGGGTTTACTATTATAAACCAAAGGAATTTGGGAGCCCAAAGATAAATATTAAAAACCTAAGGGATGAATAAGGCCAACAGATCAATATTAAAAACAGAAGAGATTAATAAACCCTAATAATTAATATTTGAAACTCAAAAACCTAAGAAATTAATAAACCCTAAAAATTAATATTTTAAACTCAAGAGATTAATAAACTCAACAGATTATTAATGTTGTAAACCAAAATAATCAATATTATAAACCAAATGAATTATTAAAATTATAAAAGTAAGGAACAAATAAACACAAACATTTAATATTATAAAACCAAGAAATTAGTAAACCCAACGGAAAAATGTTATAAACCTAAGGGATAAATATTAGTATTGTAAACCAAGAAATTAATAAACCCTAAGCATTAATATTTTAAACTCAAGAGATTAATATGCCCTCATAATTAATAGTTTATACCCAAAACCTAAGAATTTAATAAACCATAGTATTTAATATTTTAAACTGAAGAGATTAATAAACCCAAGGGATTACTAATAATGGAAACCAAAAGAAATAATAAACCCAAGGGTTTAATATTATAAATCAAAGGAATTGGTGAACCCAAGGGAAAATTATTAAAAACTTAAGGGATCAATAAGGCCAAGGGATCAATATTAAAAACACAAGAGAGTAACAAACCCTAAGAATAAATATTTTAAACTAAAAAACCTAAGAAACTAATAAACCATAAGAATCAACATTTTAAAATCAATTAATTAATAAACACAATGGATTATAAATATTATAAACCAAAAGAACTAATAAACCAAAGGGTTTAATATTATAAACCAAAGGCATTGGGGAACCCAAGGGAAAAATATTAAAAACATAAGAGATCAACAAGGCCAAGGGATCCATATAAAAAACAAAAAAGATTAGTAAAGGCTAGGAATAAATATTTTAAATACAAATGAATGAGAAACTCACATGATTAATAAAGAGATTAATAAATCTTAGGAATCAATTTTTTAAATAAAAATGATTGATAAAGTCACATAATTATTAATATTATAAAACGAGGGGAATAAACATGGGTTACCATGCTTGATTTAAACATTGACACAATTGTTGTCACAATGCGACGTTGGACCAACTATGACCATGGTTGTCCATGGGTGATTTTCATATTGAGACAATATTTGTCAGAATGTGAATTTGACCATGGATGACATTGATCGACAATATTAAAAACACAAGAGAGTAACAAACCCTAAGAATAAATATTTTAAACTCAAAAACCTAAGAAATTAATAAACCATAAGAATCAATATTTTAAAATCAAATAATTAATAAACACAATGGATTATTAATATTATAAACCAAAAGAACTAATAAACCCAAGGGTTTAATATTATAAACTAAAGGAATTGGGGAACCCAAGGGAAAAATATTAAAAACATAAGAGATCAACAAGGCTAAGGGATCCATATAAAAAACAAAAAAGATTAGTAAAGGCTAGGAATAAATATTTTAAATACAAATGAATGAGAAACTCACATGATTAATAAAGAGATTAATAAATCTTAGGAATCAATTTTTTAAATAAAAATGAATGATAAAGTCACATGATTATTAATATTATAAACCGAGGGGAATAAACATGGTTTACCGTGCTTGATTTAAACATTGACACAATTGTTGTCACAATGCGACGTTGGACCAACTATGACCATGGTTGGCCATGGGTGATTTTCATATTGAGACAATATTTGTCAGAATGTGACATTTGACCATGGATGACATTGATCGACAATATTAAAAACACAAGAGAGTAACAAACCCTAAGAATAAATATTTTAAACTCAAAAACCTAAGAAATTAATAAACCATAAGAATCAATATTTTAAAATCAAATAATTAATAAACACAATGGATTATTAATATTATAAACCAAAGGAATTGGAGAACCCAAGGGAAAAATATTAAAAACGTAAGTGATCAACAAGGCCAAGGGATCCATAAAAAAAAAAAAAAGATTAGTAAAGGCTAGGAATAAATATTTTAAATACAAATAAATGAGAAACTCACATGATTAATAAAGAGATTAATAAAATCTTAGGAATCAATTTTTTAAATAAAAATGATTGACAAAGTCACATGATTACTAATATTATAAATCGAGGGGAATAAACATGGTTTACCCTGCTTGATTTAAACATTGACAAAATTGTTGTTACAATGTGACGTTGGACCAACTATGACTATGGTTGGCCATGGGTGATTTTCATATTGAGGCAATATTTGTTAGAATGTGACATTTGACCATGGATGACATTGATCGACTATGGCTAACGCTAATTAACAATGGTTTCCCATGGTTGATTTTCATATTGAGTCAGTGTTTTTATAATGTGACATTGGACCATGAATTAGTATTAAACTCTAGGACTAATATTTGAACCCCAATATTTGGATTTAAACTGAAGGGAATAATATTACGAACCGCAAGAATTCGAAAAATTAAGAAAACAATGTTATAAACCGAATGGATCATCAAATACAGTGAAATATTAATATTATAAACATAAAACATCAATAAAGCAAAGGGACTATTAATATTATAAACAAAAAATATCAATAAACCGAAGGGATTATTAATATTATAAATCCAAAAAATTAGTATTAGAAACACAAAATATTAATAAATTCAAATGATTAATAAAGTCGAAGGATCAATAAAATTAATAAAAGAATACTCAAGTGAAAGAAATTAATAAACACTAATAACTAACCCAAGGGATTATTCATGTTATAAATCAAAAGAACTAATAAACCCAAGGGTTTAATATTATAAACCAAAGGAATTGGTGAACCCAAGGGAAAAATATTACCCAACAAATTAGTATTAGAAATAAAAATTATTAATAAACTCAAGTGATTAATAAAGTCAAAGGATCAATAAAATTAATAAAAAACATATAAAAACCAAATAAATTAATAAACAGTAATAATTAACCCAAGGTATTATTCATATTATAAACCAAAAGAAGTAATAACACAAGGGTTTAATATTAGAAACCAAAGGTGAACCCAAGGGAAAAATATTAATAACCTAAGGGACCAATAAGGCCAAGGGAACAACATTAAAAACACAAGAGCTTAATAAAGAATACGACCCAATATTTTAAACATAGAGGAATTTTAAAGTCACATGATTATTATTATGATAAACCGCAAGTGATCAATCAACCTTACTGATTGTTAATATTATAAACCGAATGAATTAATAAACTAAAGTGATATTCAATTCCACCATCAGTGAAACCAAAAAAATAACATTGAAATTAACATATCTTTTCTGTTGTCTTTACATAATGAAATCTCACTACAAAAATGGACTCGAAACTCTCCATAAAAGGTCATTTATCAAATAGCCTCTTCGAGAACACAACCATACCGACCACAAAAGGAACACCAATTCAAATCAACAAGATAATGATCACGATACTTAACGCTTTCCAACCAATCCCTTCTTGTTTTTCTCCCAGCCTCCCTCATGTGCACATGCAACAAGTGTTTTACATTCATTTTCATTTTATCTAGCACATGAAGATGCTCATAAAAAAAAGCAGGATGGAAGCCATGTTTTCTATTGAGCTTGTTCCGAAGATACGAAAGAAAACTGATCAGTCTAGAAATATTTTCCACCGCTTGATTATAATAGATGCCATCATTATTATCCATATCTGCATTTGAAAGAAAAAACGACAAAATAAAAATTAATACACAAAGAGATAGAAACGTCTAGGCATATATATATATATATATATATATATATATATATATATATATATATATAAAACACCCCATTTGTATTGTTGTTAAGAAACTTAATCTTAAAAACGTCATGCTATAAAATACCCTAATGGTACATGAACCAAATGATATAAAATTCCTATAAATATAAACATCATTAGAAATACATATTGTACACATGAAATGAGTGATATGACCCCTATTACAATAATCAACAAGAAATCACAAATTTTTAAACTTAATGTTTAAAATCAAATATTAATAATGTTAGTAATTCTATATTTGTATTTAAATTAATGTTAATGTATATATTAATTTTAGTTTAATATTATTATCAAATATAATATAATAATTATATTTTTATTTATTTTTAATAGAAAATTTATAAAAATTAATATTAATTATCATTATTTAAAAATTTAATATGAATAAATTATTTATTATAATTTTTTTTTGGTAAGTTTGGTAATACTATATTTTCATCATGTTTAATATATTACTTTACGGAGTGGGCTTCACATCAAAGAGTGCCTTGACAAAGCACCCTATATTAAGAAGTTGCCAACTATTATAATTATTTTTAACTAAATAATAGAGATAAATAAAAATAATGCTAATGAGTATTCCATGGTGAAGGTGAAGTAAATTAGGGTATTTAATTAGTATCAATTCGAATAAAAATATAAAAATAATTTGGCAAGTTTACAAATATTTTAGTTTTGTTTCTAATATATTTATTTTGAAAATTTTGAAGAATAAGTTTTATATATTTCTTTGTAACTTTAAAAAAAAATTATTTTTAACATTTTGTCATTCATTTTTTACAAATTTGTCTAATAAAATTATAGCTTATAATGTTTTGTATTATATTTTCATTCCATTTTATGATAATTCTTATTATCTATAAGATAAGATAGTAAGAAATAATTATATGGTAAATTGTTTATTGTTATTTTTTTCATTTTTTATTTCGCAATTTAATTAATAAGCCATTTAAATTAATAAGCGGCTATAAAATCAATTTTGTAGTGATTATGTATTTTATAACCGTCTTTAAAAATTCATTCATCATCATTTTGGGGGAGAGTATAAATGATACTAAGATGATATGTGTTCATTAGCCAAGTTTTATAGTAAATAGTTAACCAATAAAGACCAGTCAAAGCCTAGCTCAACAAGTTTGATGAGGATATATTGGACCACAACAACATAGATTTATTAGACTCAGGATCTATCATGCACAAAAAAGATCAAATTAATATTTTCAAATATTACAATTTTGACATGCAAATATTTACGTCTTTAAATATTTTAATAAATCCATAGTATATGTTTTTTTATTTTTAAATATTTGTTTTAATAAATGGTATTGGCTTCACTAAATAGTAAAGATGTTAAAATTTTACCTATTTTGGAATTTTAATGTGGTAAATATTTTTGTTAAAGGTAAATTTATGATCCATTCAAATTGAGCTTATATGGTAAAGGAACTATTAAACCCAATAGGAGAATAAACTCACTTAATTGTTGTGTGAATCAATTTTTACTTGCTTATTTGTATGGTTATTCAGATTTTTGTTTAAGTGGATATTAACCAAATTTTGTTTTATTGTTTATTTACTTGAGACTTCACATACTTACACATGGCCACCATCATACTGGTTGTAGACTGGGCCTCTCTGCACAAAAATCACCTCGAAGATTGATTTATGATTTTTTTGTAACGACTCTTTAAAATTGTAACAAAGGAAATGATTACCACCCAAATTAAGAATCAAATTCTCTATTCATAGGAATACTTTGTTCTACAATTATGTTTAGTTTGTAAATTTGTAGGTTAAGGGATAACGACGATATTAATAATTCACTTGAGTAGGAAGTGGATACTCTAGCTCTAAGAAATCATTCTGATATTGGTAAAACTATTTAATCTTTTCGATAATTTAATACTAAGATAATGATTCATGTTTTTCATATGTTTCAATTCTAAAAAATTGTGTTGAGTTAAGCTAGGTTTGTAACATATGTTGCAACAAAACTTGAACTGAATCAAAGAGGGTATTCGTGTAAAAATATTCATTGCTTAATTATTATTATTTTTTTGTTGTAAGTCAATGATTTATTCATTCTTCAAAAAATAAGTACATCATAAGAAAAATATAGGTAGTCTCACCCTGGTCGGGTTTTTTTACTACTGCATGCAATATGTGACAAAAAACAAAAAGGTTCAACTATCGACATCGTCCACAACTGAGAAGACGAAAGGCAACATAAAAAAGATAACACAAAGAGAACACATATAACCATGCTAATCATCTGATGTAATTGAGGTTGGGTTGTCTGGGGCTGTTCCACGAGGAGGCGAAGGGCAAAAAGAGCATTGGACATGCTCTTCAAAGTGAGTCATCCAAGACTCCAGCTTCTCCACCTTATGAGTTAACAGGTTCTGTCCTCGCCAGACCACTACAACTCGTTCTCGAACATGGCACTGAAAGTAGTGCATTTTTTTCAAAGTAGCTATGAGTTCAACATGTTCCTCCCGGGGGATCCGATTCACTGTTTCTAACTGATCCAGCAAGGATTGAATAAAATCCCTGCAATTATCCAGACATCATTGAATAATTTCCCTCGATCCATGCACTGCACGTCCTGCACTCCCTCATCGACCCGTGCTGCCATGTCGCCTCGCCCCGCCCCTCTGTTGAGGTAGCAGTGTGCATCCCCCATGACCATTCACCGAGCTACCATGACCACGACCACCATGCACACTGGGGCACCCTATAGTCTTGCCACCACGACGAGCCCCTAAAGTCTCTACTTCCATTATCATTGTCTGCAGTTGAGCCTGTCGACCCACTTGGCCAATCGAGCTGGGCTTCACTGGGAAGGAGGATCGTCCTCGATGTGGAGCTAGGCACATGCTCAGAGGACCGAAATTGACTTGAACAAAGCAATTGGAAGGGATACAAACAACACCGACAACCTCCAAGGCTCACCTTTCCCTCACTAGCAAGTCTACCCACATCCAAATCCTCAAATGTCAGCCACCCATATGGGGTTGTGCACTCACACCACCCCATTTGTTTCATAAAACTCAAAAAATAACTCGTTTATGTGAAAATAATCTTTTGGAGCACGAAACTGCCATATCCAACACCGAGTCGAGCTAAATACGCCACAGGGACGAACGCAGATGAATACCCAGGACAATACACTAGACGGGGAAGGAAAAACATCCCAAACCAATCCAAACTCCAGATAACAACCTCACAACCTCTCTAATCAACATCTGAAATGCCCCATAACCCACAAACCTCTTTGCGAAAGATGGATATGGATGCTAGCAACATTGGAGTGGCATCGCACAAGTACCCGGGAGAGAAAACGAACAAGTAACATGCCCAAACTGAATAAGGCATCGTCTTCGGGGAGGCTCCATCTATCCGCAGGGAACTAACCCTAAACGTCACTAAATCGGTTGAATCGATAACCGTGTATGGAGGACAATTGCCTGCATGCAAAGGACAGGCGTTGTACAACACCTCAGCTAATCTGCATGGCATCACATGGCTTGGAGCTGGATTTGTTCGTCTAATGGCATCCCTCCCCTAGCTCCAATGATATTTTTAAAATTTCCATTGGCATAATCTTTATATGCACATACTATTAGCTGGACTTTACAATTATAACATGAAGAACTTAGGTTAATTTTATATAGCTACAATAAGTGATTAAATGATATAAGGATGTTAAATAACTTAACCTTTAGCTATCACAAGTAAACATATGTATGTATTTATGTGTTATGTTGTGGATTAGTGTCGAGACATGTTACAAATATATATTAAAACTAATTAGAAATTCAACACTTTAATATAGATTCATTTACTTATTATATAATTACTTTTAAAATAAAAACGACTTATTTATATTACTTCACTATTTATTTCTTATTATATAATTTGATTTAAGTGCATAAAAATGAAATGGATTTTAACAAATAAATTAAATTATAGTAAAACAATTATATAATTATACTTAACATCAATACAAAATTAGTAAAAAATTATTAATAATAAATTAAAATGGTTATCAATTCAAACTACAAATAATTGAGTAAATAAAACAACTTTATTTTTAATATATATTTTTTTAAAGAATATATCTTTCACACATATATGTTGTAAGAACAACTACCTTTTAAAATATATCTATGTATACTCTACTCATAAAATTTAAAACCTTCTACACAACTTTCTCAACAAAAACATTACCACCACAATAAGACATTATTATTGTAGCTGGGTAGATTGGATTCTCGAGACCACAATGCATCCTCAGAGAGGTGAAGAAGTGGGATTGAAACTAGTGAAATGAATCAGATAGCGTCAACCATCACTTCTAGGGCTTGCACTAGGTAACCAGGACTTTCCGAGAGGTCACCCATCCCAGAACTCCTCTGGCTCAAGAGAGCGCTTCCCACTAAGCTTGCTACCCCATTTGCAAAACCTTAGCAAGTATTGTGCCTCATGAACCATTCAAGTAGAGCTCCTTTACTCTTTGTATTAAAGTATGAAAAGTTTCCCCAATGCATTATATTAGATATCATTTTTGGGGATTCAAGTGTGTTAAGTAAATCATTTATCTATAATCATTTCCATGAGAGGTAGTCTCATCTATAACTATTTCCATATTATAATTAAGTGATACAATATTTTGCCAAATGTTTCATAAATCCTGGTAGTTAGTTACACACAACAACAACAACAACAACAACAAAAAACTAAACCGTTCACAAAAATGTGACAAGTCCATGAAACCGTCGCCGTCGGAATCGGCCATGCTTATCATCACCCGCAGCTCTTCGTCTGGCAGGACAGCCTAGGGACGTCATCAACGTTCCCAACTCCGACCACGACAGCTTACCGTCGCCATTGCCGTCGAATTTGATGTAAATTGTTTGTATGTATTCTATTTATTTATTTTTCTAATAGCCGACGCAAAAGCTTTATAATTTATTTTCAACGCAGCTGCGTTATAAAGCTCACAGGAAAAAGGATTATTTTATTGATGATCACCTGGTATGAGTTAAATTTATTTATTGTCATCAATCATTTTTTGTTCATCTAATTAGAGATATTCATGGGTTTGGAGATCTAAAGTTGAGCATTTCAAGGGTTGTCTCTTACATAAATAAATTTAATCGACTTGATTGCTGAATATGCACGGCCTAGATTTGTAATCAATGGTAATAATGTTTATTTTTGTAATTGGTGTTTTTTTTTGGTAAGTCTATAATATTATATTTATTTATTTTTATAGATAATTTTGTGATTATTTAATTTCAAAAATTATATGAATTAAAGTTATTATAAAAATTTTAATATGAGTGAATTATTTATATAATTTTTCTAATTTTTGGTCAAAGGTTTTTCACTTTTTTATTTTCAAATATTTTTATAAAATTTTATAAAATTAAACAAAAATAATTATGTTAAAATTATTTTTTTGAAAATTAAAATGTTCATGGCAATCTTAGAAGACAAAGTTAGATCCTGGCATGAAGGTTTGCCACTTGTCAGTTTGTGTTCTTTTACAGATTTTCACAGAGTCTTTTATAAGCATTTTAAGGAATTTTTTCCTCCCCTGCCTTTGGCTTAAAAATGTTGTGCATGTTTTGAAGATTTCTTCTGGAGCTGAAAATGAAATTGATCTCAAACAGAGGTTGATGAAGAAATGTAGCAGGTTTATTCTCTTAAGCATCATCAACATATTCAAGAGACCGTTGATGATTGACAAGAGGAGAAAAGAGAAAAAGAAGGAGTTGTTTTAGAGCCTCTTGCACATGAAGATCTTCCTTTAGGATCAGAAAATGAAGAGTCTGCTGAAGAAGAGAAGGTTGTTCCAGATCCTATAGACGTGCACATTTTTGCTATTGATAATATGGCTGCCTCAAATGCAGATTTTCAAGAACACACTTTTATTTTCCTTCATGCAAAGGATAAGCTTAATGAACCAATTGTTTTCTTTCACTCAGACAAAGATTTTGCATTGGAAATGAAGGGCGTGCTTGTATTTCTCCTGACTTTCAAGACATGGTAATGTTCTAGATTATTGAAGACCATTTTGCCAATTTGTTGCAACCACCAAGGAAGATGAATTTTATTGTATTTATGGATTGTGAAAATATTTTCAGTGGACAATTTCAGTTGTCATTTTTTGGACTTTTCTTTATGTTTGGTGCAACTGAATACAAGCACAAGTCACACAGTGATTTTCTTGATAAGCTACACTGGAGGGATCATTTCACATGATTGTATATATATATATATATATATATATATATATATATATATATATATATTCAACAGGTGGGCAGTTATCATCAGGGATTGAAGCCAGAGGTAAAGGCCCTAAGATTCTAATGATCTTTTTCCATAAGTAACTTGAGTGAGCAAGTAGTAAAAATTTCCATTTTGTCAGCCATATTTTCAGTTTTTAGCAGTTGAATCCATTTCCCAATGGTATATTTAGGCTACTAGTCCGCGGTTCTATTCTTGGCACCTCACTAGGAGGTTTCCATCCCTAATTGGAGCCAATGTTAGGGTCATTAGTTTTCATCGTCAAATGTATTTTCCATGTCCTTTAATTTTTTGTTTTTGAATAATTTTATCCTATGACCACCACTGCTGTCATAGCCTCAAAGGTCATTTTTCGACATCATCCAATTTCTATCATAAAGGGTTCACCAAAGGCATGAAAGTGTGTCAAGTTAATGGGAGTCATGTTCGAGCATGTTTGTATGGTCAAGTCAAAAGGGTTTATATGTGTTTTCTATCTGTGTATCAGATTTGTTTAAATTGAGTCCATTACAGTCTGAAGGTTTGATGGCCAAGGGTTATGGTCAATATTATAATCCTTATTCCCTCCTCTTATTTACCCTTGCTTCCCTATTTTTACACTTCAGTTTTCCCCATCTGCCTTTCATATATACCCCTTTATATAAACTTTGTATACTATACCCTTCTCCATACCATTTCCCTAGTATCATATTCCATTCATTATTCATTTTATTCCCTGCTTATTCTAAACTAATTCCCTATACCATTTCCCATACTCATATCATAAAACCCCCATACATAATTTACCATTCCCCTATACACGATTCCCATAACCAAAGATATCACACCCCTTTACATTTTAATCATTCCCCATGCAACCATGTTCAAAATCAAATCACATAGAGTGCTCCATCAATCATATCGAATTATCGCATTAAATTCAGGGTAATTTGAATGATGATGCTGCCTTGATATATAACGTTGCACATTCATGAAAATGTGATGATCATCATTGCTAATAACATCAAATCTGAGATACCACAGATTGATTCTCAACTGGAAATTGACAAGAAACAAGGCTGCACTCACTGTGGGAAGTTCGTTGCACACAAGTGCTACCCAACCTCATCGCTGCGCAAAATACTATGTTTTAGTCATCATGTTGAAGCGTTGTTTCTGATCCCATGGAAGAAAATTTTGGGAAACTGAAAGATGTTTTTCTCGAGAACAGACCAAAGCACAATAACCTCTTCCATTTTTTACATAAGTGTCATATATCAAGAGTTTCGAATTCATCTTCAAGTCCTATTTTTCAGACTACATAATTACCTATTTTAGTCTTTAGACATTGTTTTGCAGAGAAGTTTTTGAGACACTGGGAAGAGTTTGAAGAAAATGAAATAGGTTTTGTAGATCATGGCCCAAAGAACAAAAATGTATCTCATATTTTACACAGGTGCTACTGTTTTGGAGTTATACGCGTCACTTGGTGGCCCATTTTCACAATTTTTGTTGAAAAAATGATGAAATTTTGATGTGCAACACAACCTCAGTTTCCTTTTCTATTTTCATCATCAGTTCAAGATTTTTAATGTCACAATAGGATCTTCTGAGATAATTTTTTTATCTAGATAAGTTAAGAGGATAGGTATAAAGTAATTTTTATGTTTTTCTCTTCGAAAGTTAAAAGATGTTGTATAAGACTACTTAATGTAATTTTGGATCAAAAAATAATTGGTTGCTAATCATGTATGTTTCGATCCATTCTGAATGGATAGATCATACATTGAACCTAGTCATGATAAATTTATGATGTGAAGTGTATTTAATAATGTGAGAAGGTGAAAAAAGGGTTGGCTGGTGAGAGTGCTAGAGTCTTAATGATTATATTTATTGTATGAATGAATAATAGAAGGTCGAGGCCAGTTTAAGTATGGATTCATGAGTATGATTCTATTAGTATGTATTGTGCCTCTATAATTGTGATTTAGTTTATTTAATAAAATCCGCGTTGTCATTCTTCATGTTCAGTTTGAAGTATTTAATTAGAATTCAAAGGTTTTCTCTGGTTTAACTTCATGATCATTAAATGTGTTTTTATTCCCTCATCGATCAAATTCATCCTTGATAGATGCTTGATTTGTCTTTCCTATTCTCTTTCATCCTTTCACTACATCGACATCCTTTTCGAATATTACTAATAAATTCTACTGTCTTGCCCCTGTGAGGATGCCTCCATATCCCTTATTCATTCAGATTTAGCCCATTTATCCTGATTTTCCATGTCCTTTGCACTCACAACCATCAAATCAGTTTTAAAAACCCATGAGTTTAGTAACCAGTCTAAAACCCATATCCTATCAGTATTTGATTGATAGTTGATCCAGCGAAAGAGCACTCTCTAAGGTTAGGGGGACTGGACCTTAAACTACAAGTAGTTTATGGTTACCTCTATAGCCCTTTCTTCAGCCTAAAGGGATTTATGGAGTGCTAACACCTTCTAGGACCTATGGGTGCCAAAAGTGAAGAGGAATATTTTGGATCCTTACCCAAAATGGTAGTGTTGTGACTACCCTATTTGTTGCATCGAATTCATGAAAGCATGGAGTGATAAAGAGTCTTGCTTTACCCCAAAACCGTGGCCCTTCATTAAGTGCAAAATCGTAGTCCTTTTGTGTATAAAATTGTACAATAAAAAACACTTTCCAACATAGATACAAATCACAATTTGGGGTCCAAGAGGAGAACATCCATTGATATAAGTATTTTTCTTTGGTCCAGAAACCATTATAATGACATATGACCGCCTTGGTTTATAAAGTTGAGAAAAGTGTATTCACCTCTGGAAGGTCAACTTTCATGGTCGAAGAATGCACCATTTGATCAACAATATAGGGGATTGGAATTCTTTGTATCCATTATGTTGGGGAGGAAAATTTCCATTCACAACATTTTTGAAGGAGGTAGGTTTCCCATTTGGATTCTTAAAGCTTGAAGCTCCAACTCCTGAGGTACCTCCTCTTAGCCTTGTGTTCATAATTATTGTTGAGTTCTGTTTGATATTATAGATTTGGATATGTGTAGAATATCTATGCACATTCCCTTCATAATGAGGCTATGACAAAATGTAGGAAACTCCATTTTTTCTTAATGTTTTTCTTTAAAAATGTGATGGAAGTAGAGTTGTTGTTCCAAATGGATCAGGAATTCCCACTCAAATTATTTATAAATACCTGAAAAATTTTCTACTCCATTGCGTCCATAGACACACACTGAGCATATCCCAAAGGGCGAAACATTGCTTTTTATGGGTCAAAAATCCATATGGGCATAGAGGATGAACCCCCTGCTGACTCCATCCCCCATGGAACAAAGTTTATCTAGCTAACAATGATTCCAAACTTTTATAGTTTATCCACCTCGAACTACCATGTCTGACCAAACATGAATTTTACAAATAATAAGAAAGCATTCAAAAATAACACATACATATTGTTTGTTGAACCCTTTTGCCCCAACAATATCTAATTAGATATTTCAGCTTCAAATACCCAGATGGGGTACACATTAATGTAATGGAATCGTGCTGAAGACAATGACTGAGTCCAAAACGTGACCCAACTTGTTGAGTCCTTGTTGCATCCATTTTCAATGGCCTTTCGAACATAGATGGTTTGAAGCAAGAGATAATCACTGATAAGGTCATGCTAGGGGCCAAAAGAGCAAAGGAACATAGGCTCCCCTCACCATGAGGTGTCGTGTGCACCAGAAATTACTCTAAACCAGACTGAAACATAGTTTTCTTCGCTTTTGATTTCCAAAATAGTAGATCCCTACATCGAAACCTCACTTCATGAAAAATGTTTTTGGGTGTGGAGCCTGATTATCTTCTTTATTTTATATCACAGCGTTGGACCCCTATTCCTAACGGGGCAGAAACGTCACCCATAATTAAATGCTACCTGGGGGGTCTAGGGGGGCAGCTGTGCCCTCGAAGCTAAAAACAGATGTAAAATTGCCTTGTAAAAGTATTGTAATTTCTACTCAATCTAGGTTGTTCATTAAGCAGATGATATGACGGTAGAAGTTATGTTTAATTTAGGGTTTTTTTCCCTAAAAGGAAACCCCTCATTTTGTATGAGGGTATTGTATTGCAGTTGTGCATTGTATGTGTATTATCAGAGCGAGAAACAGATAGGGAGACTGTGAGAGAGAACATAGGATATTACAATCATTTTATTGATTATCTACACTAGAGGGATCATTTCGCATGATTATATATATATATATATATATTCAACAGGTGGGCGGCTATCATCAGGGATTGAAGCCAGAGTTAAAGGCCCTAAGATTATGATGATCTACTTACATAAGTAACTTGAGTGAGTAAGTAGTTAAATTTTCCATTTTGTCAGTCATATTTTCAGTTTTTAGCAGTTGACTCCATTTCCCAATGGTCTATTTAGGCTACTAGTCCACAGTTCTATTCTTGGCACCTCACTAGGAGGTTTCATCCCCAATTGGAGCCAATGTTAGGGTCATTAGTTTTCATTGTCAAATGTATTTTCCATGTCCTTTAATTTTTCAGTTTTTGAATAATTTTATCCTATGACCACCACTGTTGTCATAGCCTCAAAGGTCATTGTCCGATATCGTCCAATTTCTATCATAAAGGGTTCACCAAAGGCATGAAAGTGTGTCAAGTTAATGGGAGTCATGTTCGAGCATGTTTGTATGGTCAAGTCAAAAGGGGTTATATGTGTTTTCTATCTATCTATCAGATTTTTTTAAATTGAGTCCATTACAGTTTGAAGGTTTGATAGTCAAGAGTTATGGTCAGTGTTATACTCCTTATTCCCTCCTCTTATTTACCCTTGCTTCCCTATTTTTACACTTCAGTTTTCCCCATCCGCCTTTCATCTATACCCCTTTATATAAACTTTGTATACTATACCCTTCACCATACCATTTCCCTAGTATCATATTCCATTCATTATTCATTTTATTCCCCGCTTATTCTAAAATAATTCCCTATACCATTTCCCATACTCATATCATAAAACCTCCATATATAATTTAACATTCCCCTATAAATGATTCCCATACCCAAAGATATCACACCCCTTTACATTTTAATCATTCCCCATTCAACCATGTTCAAAATCAAATCACATGGAGTGCTCCACCAATCATATCGAATTATCGCATTAAAGTCAGGGTAATTTGAATGATGATGCTGCCTTGAAATATAATGTTGCACATTCATGAAAATGTGATGATCATCATTGTTAATAACATCAAATTGAAGATACCACAGATTGATTCTCAACTGGAAATTGATAAGAAACAAGGTTGCACCCACTGTGGGAAGTTCGTTGCGCACAAGTGCTACCCAACCTCATCACTGTGCAAAATACTATGTTTTAGTCATCATGTTGAAGCGTTGTTTCTGATCCCATGGAAGAAAATTTTGGGAAACTGAAAGATTTTTTTCTCAAGAACAGACCAAAGCAAAATAACCTCTTCCATTTTTTACATCGGTGTCATATATCAGGAGTTTTGAATTCATCTTCAAGGCCTATTTTTTAGACTACGTAATTACATGTTTTAGTCTTTAGACACTGTTTTGTAGAGAATTGTTTGAGACACTGGGGAAGAGTTTGAAGAAAATGAAATAGGTTTTGTAGATCATGGGCCAAAGAACAAAAATGTATCTCAGATTTTACACAGGTGCTACTATTTTGGAGTTACACGCGTCACTTGGTGGCCCATTTTCGCAATTTTTGTTGACAAAATGATGAAATTTTGATGCGCAACACAACCTCATTTTCCTTTTCTATTTTCATCATCAGTTCAATATTTTTGATGCCAGGATACTAGGTTAAATCAGATCCCAGCATGTTAAAAACAATTATGTGCTACCTTCAAAGTAAAATTCTTCGTTAAAACCACAAATATGTTCAGCTCAAAAATACATATGAAGGAAAGAGAGCCATACAATTAAAATACTGATATAAAACATAAAAAATCTTTGGCCAAATATTACAATGGGCAACCTCTTGGATCTTGGCCCTTCATACCTTTTCTCTTACTCTCTGTATTCCTCACTTCCTCACTTCCTCGCTTGTCTTTTCTCACCCTCACAAGCTACATATTTATACATAAATATAATTTATTCCATTCCATAATTTCCTCCACAAAAATCTCAAATTAAAAGCTAAATTAGATTTATCTTTTTTTGGACTCAACTAAGTCCCGTTTATGGAATTCTTAATCCCTAGATTATCTGCTTAATTCAACTCCACTCATATCCTTAATTATTTAAGGAATATTTACAATAATCCTCACATTTATATTTTCTCTCCTAATTTATTAAAATGAGAAAATTAATTAACAAAATAATTAAAAATCATCACCCCCCTAATACAAAATTGAATAATGAAAATTTAGCTTTGATTCTCCTGCATCAGACTCTCCACGTAGAGAAGTTTCCATAGACACCTGTCTATGAGGTCTGTCGCTTTTTTGTAACAATACTTCAACCACAAGTCCTGATGACTTGCTCCCTCCAGGATTCCAAACTCCGTTCTGCCGCTGGTCCTTCAAAGTATCAACTTGATTTGGTAACTTATCACTCACTCTGTCGATCGGATTCCATTAGCTTCTCCAACGGTTTCTTTCGCCAATTCCTCGGGGTAATTTCTCTTTGTCGAATTCTTTCGTCTCCAACTGAGCTGAACACTCAACTTTCTGCAATGAAAAATAATCAAGAAATCCTTCTTGATTACAACTATAGTCATTGATTGCTTTTATAGCAACAACTTTCTTGTCCAGTGATTTGCCTGCATTCACCAACAAACTGTTAGTTTTAAAAAGATAAGACCTTTCGGTCTCTTTTGATGCTTCCACGATGCTTCAAGCACCAATATTCCATCATCGACTTTCTGGATTTCAACATATTCTGTTTTGAACTACTGGCTGCTTCCATATTTATCCTCCTAGTTCATTATTTCTGTCTTCGTTATGTCTCTACGGACATAATTTTCTTGTTGCTTCTGATCTTCCATCTCAACGCCAAAACATTTCTGCTCAATTTCTCTGATTTTGACATTATATCTGTTAATGTCGTTTTCTGTACCTACAGTTACATCATTATCTGAAAAATTATAACATTCATTCAGCTCCATAAATGTTGAAAACATTTCATCCCTATCATGCATAGCAACTACAATTCCTTCTGGATCAGGTTCTGCAATCTTCACTTCTCCTTCAGGTTCCTTAAGCCATCGTTCCAAGAACTTGATTTCCATATGAAGTCTTTCCAGCACTTCATCACAACCTTCATTCCCAGCTTCATTCTTCTTCTGGAAATCTTCTTGAGTCATCCTGGTTTCAGTATCATCACATTGTAAAATTCTGTCCACAAATTCACTAAACAAATACATTTGTTTACCTCCTTGGAATATCTCTTTGGCATTTCCATTATGCTTCTGCTCCATAACAACTTCAACTTGTTATCTTTCCCCAAACAAGAATTCATTTATGATTTCTTCCTGCTGTAACAAATCAATACCTTCCTTCTCTAAAAGGCATTCTCCATCAGAATTTACCTCAAGAGTTTCATTCTTCTCTGTGACAGTTTCACCATACTGTTCACCATCTTTCGCACATCCTGCAAACATACATAAACTATGAGATTTAAAAATACAAGGCTTCATAGCCTCATCTGCTTCTTTCGCCAACACATCTTCAGATTCTTCCAAACTATCTCGATAGTTCATGAGATCTTTCTCATTGATCTCTTCACCCATAATTTCACCCTGTTCTGGGCCACAAATGGAAACGTCCCGTTTTAACTCAGCCTGTTTGAGTTCTTCACACCTCAACATCTGCTCGATCTTCCTCAGCTCTTCTGCCAACTGTATGTTTACCTTCTTTTCCCTCTTTGCCTGTAGTCTCTGCCTCTTTACCTTCTTTCTCATTTTCTAACCATGTGTCTGGTCTTTCACATTTTTCTACAACAATTCCATTAACAATTCAAGGTGAGCTATTATCTCATCCTTCTCCCGCTCGTACTCTTCATCCGTCAACTGCTCACATATGCCACTTACCTTGGAATTTTCCTTCTTCTTCCTTTTGTTTTGGTCTTCATCAGATCTTTGGAAATGACTATCAACAGTCATCTTCCCCTCCTTTGGGAACTTCATTTGTTCACGTGTGGATTTCATTCAATCCTCCTTTCAGCAATCCTTCACACTTGTCGTTCATGAAAAAATGCAAGTTCTCCTCCAGCGCTTGTCTTCTCTTGGTTCTCTGTCTTGGAACCAATCTCTGGCAACTCCCTTACTTCTCTCCGCTGCAAAATAACAACTGCAGTAATTCATGGGTTACAATGACCAACTCTTTGGGTTTCGGGCTTCACCGATCATGCACCCCATTACATTCAGATTCTTGACTTTAGCTTACAACTCTTTGACTTCAGACTTACACCAATTCTTCATCTTGGATGAGAAAATACTCAATATTAACTCAGAATATCCAAAATTTCATTTAAATCTAACATTTGTTTTGACTTCAAGGCTCGACCCAATAATTATGATAGTGGATATTTTGACTTAATTCAAGTTATACAATCCTCCAACGAACATACTCCCCTATTACATTTTTTAGGATGTAACATCTTCATTCTCTCTTATACTTCATTCTTATGAAAAATCATCATTTTTCCATTATTATTTCACATGATACTGAAGTCTTTAGTCGAAATGCAACCCATGCTTTCCAAGATTTATTTTATGGTGAAAATAAATAAACCATCCAATTTTCAACATTCAAAATATCTTCTCGAAATGATATATCATACCTTATGCTTCCATTAAGGTTATTAACAAACCTTTTTCTTCGCAAACTCAATTCTCTGGATTCCACTCTTTTGTGCCGTCTTTGTCACTGTAAATACTCGCATGCCCTTCACACCATAAGCTTTTCATCTTAATGCAAACATTTTTCTTGCACTTTTATGCACCATACAACATCAATTCACACCTCTTCACCTGTGTGTAGGGAACATGTTTTCAAATTCTTTATGAATAATGTACAACTTGTACATTGTGTCCATCCTAAATAATTTCTCCTTAGCTGCCACCACACGATGGTAAAAAAAAATATTTTACAACATCAAGCAATTGTCTTTTCAACCTTAACACAAATCAAAAGAATTATCCCATTCCAACTACAAGATTTGGTCCAAAATGATTTAACCAAAACTGTGAAGAATCCACATTATGCATAATAAACCCTCTGACATAAAAATGCATGTTTCTCTTTATATCACCCAGGATTAGCACATTTTCATTCTTTTATACCTCTGAATTTGCAACATTTCCACTCTTTCATAACATTTACAAAAGATAATCTTCTCGAGTATGGAAAGGAAATTTAATCATCCAGATTTTAAAATACCTCTACTCAATTAATATTGATTCATTCAATGAGCACTTACCTTGAATCTTCTCGTGGTTGAAATGATCCAACCCTTCTCTCACGTATTTAGGAATACATTCAAGCCTCCACATATTTACTTTGAACGCGCAAGGTCCATTTTTCTCCCCAACAAATAAATCTCTTCCTAGAAATATTCTAACATAAATATTTCCCAGCAAACAAATGTTAGAAACCTTCAAAGTACGCACAATCTCCCCTCTTAGTTTAAGCCAAGTTCCTTCTTCTCAATCTCTCCAATTTCAATTTTTTGCTTTGAAAACATGAAATCTTAATGTAACCGAATATCCTTTCAAGATTACATTCTCCAAAAAAAAACGTGCATGAGCTATTTGCAAACACTTTACCTCGATCAATCCTTGTGACCTTTTCTTACACTGGAAGATGGTACTGTGGAAATACTGGATTCATACCTTGAATATTCCGCTGGAGCCGCACCTCTTTCACAAGCCCCACACATGCCATTTTTAAGTGCCTTGATATGATTGGCTTCCAAAACTTGATGTAGGAAACATAATTTCCACTTACAAATTAGTGTAGAAAAATTTTCAACTTAACTAAGACCCAGGTTTACTCTTCAAATGATGCAATTTGATTCGTTCTTCACCACTTAGTGTGCAATTCCATATTTCACTCCATTAACCCATAACATTGAAATGTTGCAGCATTATGTAAACTCCCCATTTCAATAACAAATGGGTTCTTTTAAGGACCATTTTATTTAATAATGGATAATCCAAAGTTAACATTTGGAACCCACTTAAGCAAAACCGGTCAACATACTTCATGAGTAAACAAAGGAAATCAAATGTGTTGATGATAACATAACATACCACTGGTTGGTTGAATCCACAACATCACCCCTCCATGGAAATTACACAACAAATATAGGTTTAATTTTTAGAAATCGGTATTATGATTGGAACCTTCACCACAATTCCTCAACGCAGACTTATGCATTGAACCACGATCCAATAAATTCAATACAAGATTACACACATCAATCAAACCCATTGTAAATATCTACGCAGTCTAAACACAGTCTTAGCTAGCCCAAAATGAATTGACTGCTTATGAATTTAATTCAACATAACCAAACCTTGCGTTGCAGATCTAGAGGTAGTTTATCGTAGGCTTCTCTGTTTCACGGTCATCCACTCGACGTTGGCAACCAACGCATCTAACTAACACAAATCCTCAACGCAGATGTCTGTGCCACTATCCAGTAATGCTAATGAAGGTTAAAACACAAACACCACCATCGAATTTGCTTTACAGGAAGGTCGAATTTAATATGCGGTTACCTAGAAACATGAACGTATTGATTGTGCCCCCTCTGATTAACTTTGCAGCATTGTATATTTCGGTTTCATCACAATCCCACAGAGTCACGTTATGACAGTAGTGCCGCTGACATTTTTTTGTCACAGATTTTCCACCACGGGATTCACTGCACCATCCAAGGATTTCCGAAGAGTATTTTTCTGCGTCCACCCAATGCCGCACTCCACTACAGTGCTTTAAAACTGCGTATCACACTCCACAACGAAAATCGTCTCCCTGCAATTTCCATACTAATCTATGGCATATCAATATACTTTCAGATTCAAAACAAAATTTACAACAAGCATCTTTCCCACTCTGATACCAAAATGATGCCAGGATACTGGGTTAAATCAGATCCGAACATGTAAAAAAAACTCATGTGCTACCTTCAAAGCACAATTCTTCGTTAAAACCACACATATGTTCAGCTCAAAAATAAATATGAAGGAAAGAGAGCCATACAAATAAAATACTGATATAAAACATAAAAACTCTTTGGCCAAATATTACAATGGGCGACCCCTTGGCTCTCGACCCTTCAAACCATTTCTCTTGCTCTCTTTATTCCTCACTTCCTCACTTCCTCGCTTGTCTTTTCTCACCCTCACAAGCTACATATTTATACATAAATATAATTTATTCCATTCCATATTTTCCTCCACACAAATCTCAACTTAAAATCTAAATTAGATTTATCTTTTTTTGGACTCAACTAAGTCCCATTTACGGAATTCATAATCCCTAGATTATCTACCTAATTCAACTCCACTCATATCCTTAATTATTTAAGGAATTGTTACACAACAATTTGTCACCGTCCCTGCAATTCCCCATCCCGCACAATTGGAGGGCTCATTCCGTGACCTGTGAGCAGTGACATGACTTGAAAACACCTTCATGACATCCCTCTAAACATGAGCTTTCATTGCCCTGAAGACAGCTCCTTGTAAAAAACCCTAAAAAAAACTCTTTTTGCATTGGCGTGGGTACCCAGTTCAGCCCTCGCGCCAAGGGATCAAATCCTCCAAAGAGGGCGCGCCAATTGGCGCTCTGTCTCAGAGTCGCACCCGCGCCAGCCATTTTAAGGAGTGTTTTTTAAAAATAAATGGCAAAAGTTTCGTCCTAACCAATTCCTAAACTGGTATCTAATTTGAGTTGGGAGGTTTGGCTTTGGATCTCCATGTAGAGGAAGTGGTTTTCCACCTCTCATGGAAGCTTCCTTGAGGATAGGGCCAATCCCATGATTATAGGGATCCCAACTCCCCTTCCTCCATCTATAAAAGCTTGCTCATCTCCTTTGCAAGCTAGTCTCCAAGTTCCCAAGAGCCTTATGCTGCAAGAGCCTTGATTCATTCCCTTAAGGCCAAACCCAAGCAAGGAGATTATTGTCGAGACATCCGGAGAGAGAGGCTTGTCCCATCCCTGACAGGCTTTATTGAGACACGTTCTGTTGACGACCCTCCGAAGGAGAATTCAACGTCAGAGCTATGGTTGTATTCTTCTTTTGATTGATTAATGATAAGCGACTATTGGTTATGGTTCCACTCTTGTTCTTGATGATGATCATGAGTTACGTCTTCTTTGACTGACATATAGTTGTATGTACTGGATTTTACGCTTGTGTTTGTTTTGTTTCTTGCGTGTGCAGGTGTTCGGTCACGGAGATCGTGAGGATTGTGATCTTCCAGAGCTAAGGAACGGGAGTGCTACTTTCTCTACGAGCGACAACATTGGATTCCAGGTAAGCCTTCATCGCTAGTTGGTTTATTTGCAATTAGGAACCTGCACTGTAGCGTGAATGATTGTTGCTAGACCCGGTCTGGGCTAGTAGGGATCGCCTCTGTCCGTAGAGGGGATTTACCTCCACAACAAATTGGCGACTCTGCTGGGGATCGTCTAGCTTGTTGTTGTTCTGCTTTGTAAGCTACAGACGGAGCCTGAAGTTAGCCAGATAGCCTTCGAAACGTTATTGCTCTGCATTAGCGAAGTAGATCAAAGCTGCTTCAGTCAATCTTCGGTTTAGTTTATGAACTGAACACTTGGAGCATTGTCTTGTCTTTTCGGTTGTTTCTCGATTCTGCTTGCTCGATCAGCTCTTTTGGCTGGCTCTTTTCTGAGTGTTTGGCTTTTGGTTCAGCCCTAGAGGATCAGATCTGACCTCTGCTTTTCCGAATTTTCACCTTTTCATAGTTAGCTTGATTGGCGCGGTTTCCACTCTGACAGTCGCGCCAATTGGCGTGGGTTGCCAATTCATCACTCACGCCATCCCCTGTCTGGCACGGATTACAGCTAGACAGTCGCGCCATCTTCTGTAGGTGCTAGGGTTTACCCTTGTTTGGAAGCTTCTTTTGGTCAGTACTTTGCTTCTGGGTTTGTTTTGGATTTTGCTTGAAGTGGTGAGTCTGGTCTTGGTTGAGAGAAATTCTTTGTTTTTCCATTTTCAGGCATTGGCGCTAGTTGTCAGTTAGCAACCCACGCCAATTGGGCATTAGCGCTATTTTTCAGTGAGCAAGTCGCGCCAGTTGGCGCTAGTTGTCAATGACAAAGTCGTTCCAATTTCAGGGTGTGTGAAAATTGAGATTTTTTCCCTGAATCCTTCACCAGTGTGTCTTTCCCTTCCAGTATTTTCACTGTATGAGCATAGATTACATTTCTCATTGTTTGAAATGTCTTCCCTTCATGATTGTTTGATGTAAAAGGGAATGAATGCCTTGTTTTGATCTCTTGCTTTGGAAGTCCTCCTTGTGTTTGACCTCATATGTTTTGTCACCTTTTGAGGGATTTCGTTACAAAGTGTTTGAAACAACGATTGCATTCTTAGTGTTTGTTTGCATCCATTTTGGCCTTCATCCTTCATTAAGAGGATTTGCGTTCTTTTAGTTTTCGTCTCATAGTTTGATTTTCGTTAAAATGCATTAGATCACATTGCATTGAAAAGTGTTTTTTGAGATCCATCATTGAACTTAGATTACATTGTTTAATGATTGAAAGCTAAAGATTGCATTGAGTGCATTCTCTTCCATTAAAAACTTGCAT